>OZ029916.1:4119185-4126958 GCA_964023275.1 Norana najaformis | reverse complement strand
GGAGAGAGAGAGGAGAGAGAGAGGAGAGAGAGAGGAGAGAGAGGAGAGGAGAGGAGAGGAGAGAGAGAGAGAGAGAGAACGGCGAAATGTGTAATCGTTTGCGTTATGTTGATGTCTACCTAGATTGGTGCTCTTGTAAGGTATCGTTTAGTTTAACATCTTCATTCCTTCCGCTTGCTTGCTTCAACTGCATGTTTTCTGGGCTACTGATTTCTTGCTTTTCGGAGAGAGAGGGAGAGGAAGAGAGGGGAGAGAGAGAGAGAAAGGAGAGAGAGAGAGAGGAGAGAGTCTCAATGATTGTGTAAGTGATGAGTGCATGTCTGTCTGCCTGCCCGTCTCTGTCTGTCTGTCTATCTAATTACGTTCTATTAGTTCCTGTAGAGTGCTTGAACTTCAGCTGCAACTGCTTGGGCTTGCTTCCTTTAACTGCTTGCTTCAATTTTCTGGCCCCTGTGACAAAAATTTAGAAAAAATTACTTCAAAATGACGGTGGGCGATTGGTTTTCGCGTAGTGTTTTTGAGCCGATGTGAATAAAATTCAGTGGTTCCTTTTACGCATATTAAATTGTATTCGCGAAATGTCAGATTTTTTAGAAATTCGGCGTGTTATTTCCACGGCAAAATGTGTAATCGTTTACGTTATGTTGATGTCTACCTAGACTGGTACTCTTGTAAGGTATCGTTTAGTTTAGATCTTCATTCCTTCCGCTTGCTTGCTTCAACTGCATGTTTCCTGTGCTACTGATTTCTTGCTTTTCGAAGAGAGAGAGAGACAGAGACAGAGAGACAGAGAGAGACAGAGAGATACAGACAGAGAGAGAGACTGGCGCAATGTGTAATCGTTTCCGTCATGTTGATGTCTACCTAGATTGGTGCTCTTGTAAGGTATCGTTTAGTTTAAGATCTTCATTCCTTCCGCTTGCTTGCTTCAACTGCTTGTTTTCTCTGCTACTACTGATTTCTTGCTTTTCGAGAGAGAGAGAGAGAGAAAGAGAGAGAGAAAGAGAGAGAGAAAGAGAGAGAGAAAGAGAGAGGCGAAATGTGTAATCGTTTGCGTTATGTTGATGTCTACCTAGATTGGTGCTCTTGTAAGGTATCGTTTAGTTTAAGATCTTCATTCCTTCCGCTTGCTTGCTTCAACTGCATGTTTCCTCTGCATGTTTCCTCTGCTACTGATTTTTTGCTTTGAGAGAGAGAAGAATGATTGAGTAAGTGATGAGTGCATGAGTCAGAGAGTAGAGTGCTTGAACTTTACTTGGGCGTCCTTCCTTCAGCTGCTTGCTTCATCTGCTACTGTTTGCTAACTTGCTTGCTTACACTGCTACTGATTTCATTGTTAGCTTTTATGAGTTTCCTTTTGTAATCGTTTGCGTTATGTTGATGTCTTCTACCTAGATTGTTGGTTTGGATATGGAGAACTTAGTCGAGTGACGATCTTCTTCAGCTGCAGTAAGAGACCCGTGTCCAGAACCTTGGGATTCGTCAACTGAACGACGACGGATCAAGGGCCTAACAGGGTAAAGCAGCATAAACTAAGTAAGTTCCAAGGCCGCTCTCTCTCTCTCTCTCTCTCTCTCTCTCTCTCTCTCTCTCTCTCTCTCTCTGTCTAAGTCTTCATCTCTCTCTCTCTGTCTAAGTCTTTAAAGCCATCGACTGCGACGCAGTCGATGACCTTGAAAGACTTAGTTTATTTCGGCTCGGCTCTCTCTCTCTCTTTCTCCTCCTCTTCCTCCCTCTCTCCTCCTCTTCCTCCCTCTCTCCTTGGCACTTTGCCAAGTCTCTCTCTCTCTTTCTCCCTCTCTCTCTCTCTTTCTCCCTCTCTCTCTCTTCGGCACTTTGCCAAGGAGAGAGGGAGAGAGAGGGAGGAAGAGGAAGAGAAAGAGAGAGAGAGAGCCGAGCCAAAATAAACTAAGTCTTTCAAGGTCATCGACTGCGTCGCAGTCGATGGCTTTAAAGACTTAGACAGAGAGAGAGAGAGATGAAGACTTAGACAGAGACAGAGAGAGAGAGAGCAGAGAGAGAGACAGAGAGAGAGCGGCCTTGGAACTTACTTAGTTTATGCTGCTTTACCCTGTTAGGCCCTTGATCCGTTCAGTTGACGCCATTGCAGGACTTGCCCGGTGCCAAATTCTGCTGCTTCGCAGAGACGTTACACGCAGTCAGCAGACCCGAACCAGAAACCTATCAAAGAAGACATTTATTAGAAGAACTATTTCTTTATCACTCTTCTTCAAATTTTGCCTTAGATAAATATTTACTACGTTATTCTCATTCCAATACGAGGAGGAGCAAGCAATGAAGAAAAATACTTGTAGAAAATGGAAAGGCACTGAAAATTGACTGCGTGATTGAGTAAATAAATGAAAAACCATTATGCGACGGTTATTTTTGGATACAGTTCATCAACCAGCGCATCTAAAAACACACAATACACGCTACTAGAGGTATGTTTATATAGCACCCCTTACGCAAAGTGCATATAAACTCTCAATACACAATACTAGACCTCTATTAATCAGTTTATATAGCAGCACCTTAGATTTAAATTATGCACACCTATACTCCAAACTTAGATGCTTCAGTTAATCACACACAAGCGCATATATACTTTATAGATAGATGCTTAATAATTTATATAGCACCCCATTGCCTTAGAATCTTCAACTAAGCACACAGAAACACACAAGAGCATATATACTCGAAATACATATACCATTTACACAAGCTGAAAATTAACACTAGGGCTATATATATAAGCAATTTATATAGCACCCCTTTGCCTTTATACGCTTCAGTTAAGCACACAAAAACATACAAGCGCATATATACTCCCAAATACACTCTTTTATGTAGCACCCCTTTGCCTAATATGCTTCAATTAAGCACACACAAGCTCATATAAACTCTAAATACACATGAACAAGCTTGAACAATCTTTAATCAAGCTTCAAAGTAACATTAGGCCTCTATTAATCACCCCTTTGCCTTAGACTTAAATTATGCACACCTATATATATTCTCCAAACTTAGATGCATCAGTTAAGCACACAAAAGCACAAATATACTCTGTAAATACACTTTAACAAGCTTAAACATGCTTGAAATGAACACTAGGCTTATCAATTTATATAGCACCCCATTGGCTTAGAATCTTCAACTAAGCACACAGAAACACACAAGCGCATATATACTCGAAATACACATACCCTATAAACAAGTTTGAATTAGCATATTACATATATATATATATATCACATATATAGGATTACAGTTTGATCAATTTATGAGCACCCCTTTGCCTTAGACTCCAGTTAAGCACGCACAAACACAAGCCCACATGTACTCTAAATACACATACCCATTACACTAGGCCTCTATCCACACTCAATTTTGTATAGAGCCCCTTAGCCTTAGACGCTTCAATTAAGCACAAGCGCATACATAATCATTGATATAGGGGGAAATATTGTAAGAGTTCACTTACTACTGCTGTCTTTCTGGTGGGTCATGGGCCTCATTCCAATGCGGGGAGGAGCTACTGCGACTCTTGCATGGTGTCCATCTTCTCTCATCTGTTCAAAGGAATCAAGAAAATACTTTTAGAAAGTAGAATTAACCGAGAATGGAAAATAAAAAAGCTGAGAGCAAGTAAAAATCGAAAGACATTGAAAATTGACTGAGTGAATAAGTGAATGAAAAACCATTCTGCAACGACTATTTTTGGATGAAGTTCAACCAGCCATTATTCTTCAGTTATTGTGTAGAACTGTAGAAACTGTTTGATGCAATTGATCAAGTTTTTATTTAACTGAATTATTGACCGAATCAATTAGGCACGGCTACGCTGGTACTTTTATAATAGACGCTAGGTCAAAGTCTAGTAGATCTAGATGTGGCGCTTTCCTGATGTCCCGCTTCTGTGTAGATAACCTGATGATGCGCTAAATAATTAACCGCTCAATGTCAATGGCATTTACATGACATTCAAGCGCTTGAAACCGTGTGTAAAACTAAGGCATAGACTCTTCAATTAGGCACACACAAACGCATATATACTCAGTTTATGTGGCAACCCTTTGCCTTAGACTCTTCAAATAATATTTTCAATAGTTTCACCATATATCTCAGGCGGATAAACAATTTCACTATCTACACAACATATACGGGCATAACTATTTAATTAAAGCACACGCACAAGCGCATATACACTCTAAATACTTGATAATGATATTAATTAATGCGTGAATAAACAATTTGCTTTCTTGGCCTTGCAAAAACAGAGATTGGAAAATAAAATTAAAAAGCTGTGAAGCTAGTAAAAATTTAAAGACATTGAAACTGAGTGAATGAATAAGTAAATGAAAAACCACTTTGCGACGACTATTTTCGGATGCGTTTAGAACAGACGATAGGTCTAGGGGTGGCTCTTGCAAGAGGTCCCCTTTTGAGTGGATAACCTGAAGAGGCGCTAAATAACACAACTGCCTCCAGCATATCCGTCAAGCATTCAACTGTCATGATACAGAAACCTTCTCACTGTTAATAGTATATCTACGTAATTATCTCGTCAGTGTCAACGGTATCTACATAACATCTACGTGTATTAATTACGACAAGAATTCAAGCGCTTGAAACCGTGTGCACAACTAAGACATGGACTCTTCAATTTCAATTAAGCACACGTAAGCGCGTATATTCTAAATACATATACTCTTTAAACGGGCTCGAAATTAACACTAGGCCTATATATATAATCAATTTATATAGCACCCCTTTGGTATGTGTATACATATATATCGGCACTTACGAAGACGGAGGCCTTGGAATGTTAAGCGCTTTTTCACTTCTCAGGCTTTCTGTCGCTTCAGTCACGGCCTCGCTTCTCCAGTCGACCAAAACTCCTCCTTTGAATCGCCCGAGTTCTTCTTCAGCTCGCTGCAGACCGTCCTAGCGAAGACTATCAACTCGCCCAGTAACTTGTAACCCGCAGACGTCTCCCTTCGTTCAAGCTTCGGACTGACATTACCCACATCAAGTTCAAGACCCATCTACTGTATGCAAATCGCCTGAAAACAGACAGGTGTGTCTTGTGGCTTGTTAGCCCAATCGAGGGTCACGGTTCACTGACCACACACAAGTTCAAGCAAACGTTCTGCCTCAACTATCACACAACATCACTTGAGTTCGTATTTTCCCGCCTTAGTGACCGCACTCATCTATACCGGATATATAGATATGTACATATATATATATATGGTATATATATACCGGGAATATATAGGTCACATGCAACACATCATTTATTCAGCGCCGAAATATAACGACAGCGCATCAATCGATAGCACTGAGCTATTTCGCGTTCAAGCCAATCGAATACCATGCCACACAATGTATCTGAGAGCAGTTCAAACAAACCTCATCAATTGTGACAAATGACTCAGGCTCTCATTTTGACAATAACATTCTCATTCACTTTCCATCAATACTGATATTGATTTTGGTTTAGCTGTTTTATTCATTAAACCGTTGCTACTAGAAGCCACTACAAAACCGTTCAATTATATTACCTTACTTTAACTCACCCATTCAAACGATAAAACAATTTTAACAACTTTATTAGGCAATGAAATTATATAAAATTGTGTCTTAGACTTCAGCTATTTAAAAAGCCATCCACTGACCGTCTATAAACTTTGAGACAAGATGGTTCTCATAAATGCATAACGGTTAGTGCTGTTGTTTGACATTGCAAAAGATCTCTAATGTAATCGATCTGAAACTGACCCTTGCACCTTGTCCCTTACTGAGTCGAGCTGATTCATCCCGGCCAAGAAGCACGTTTCACTTATGAAGCTCATGCGTGGCTTTAAGAAGCTAAGAAGTCCTACATTATGGTAGACGTAAAAATAACAATAATGATAATATTAGGCCTAATAGGCGTAAAAATAATAAAAGGCTTCATAACTGTAATAGGCCTAATAATGGTCATGGTCATAGTCGTCGTCGTAGTAGTAGTTGTTGTTGTACTGGCATATCGCAGTAGCAGTAATTGCTGAATGTACGTAAGCATTATAATATTTGAGTACACATGTATTTCCATTCAAGGGCCTCTCGGAACTGTTATAATTTATATATCTAACGAATCTTAACTGATGCGAATTAATATGTATTGAGAATCGGTTTCCTTCGACGTTGATTCCTATTATCTCCCACTGACGCTGCATTTCCCAATACATCGCCCTCCCGTCCAAAGGTCTTTCTCCCCACTGGTCCAAACTAAATATTTCCCATTGAAAACACATCTTCCCGTACATTTCGCACCTCCTAATAGGTTTTTAGCGCCGATGTTTAAGCTGGTCTTCCTGGCGCGGGTTTTGTGTAGCCTAGGCGGTTCGTCACCTCCCCTCTTAGTTTAAACGTAATAAATTTAGAAATACTACCAGACTCTATTCGCACCTGCATGCAGCACACGTGCCATCTGCCTAATGTGAACCAACTCCAGACAGACAGACAGACACACATACATACAGATTGTAAAGGAATGGTTAACACCTAGCCACCTAGCTGGGAAGTAAACGGCAAGTCCGGCGATGCACTGGCCCCGTGTCCAGGACATTGGGATTCGTCCATTGTCGGCTGAATGGTCTAAAGAAAATTAAATGAGCGCCTACATCTCACTTGTGGCATATGCGAAAATTTACTTTGCTGCTGACGCTATCCCACAAAGTACACATCTTACCTCATACATAGTTTCGCTTCTCTCAATGGGTCTTTTAGCGCCACTTTGTAAGTTGGTCTCCCTTTTGTGTTGCGCTAAGTAATTTCGGAGGTTTACATTTACATATATCCCAGTGGCGGATTTAGCTAGAGGGGCTCCTTTTGGTTATATGCCTGCGCCCCTCAGACCAGACTCGTGCATGGAGGACTACGAGAATACGGCGCCCCTTGGAAATGCTCTTGCCCCCACGCAAACAATCCTGGAGCCACCACTGATATATCCCTCTGGTTCTGGCACTATGCCATTAAAAAGGTATCGGCGGGCATCCAGATCTGCGACAGCGCCACAAAACTAGTTTAAGTTAGCAGGTCCATAACGCAACCGAAATCTGAGAGCAGCTGCGCTGTGGGATGGGCAGCCCAGAACAGATATAATTAAATGCAAACAGAAAACGAAAACGCAATAAATTTCGAAACTGCGCCAACAATTCTATTCAGCACAGATGCCACCTGCCAAATCCGACCCAACGACAGACGAACAAACACAGAGACAAACAGACATACAGATTGTTAATTAGTGGTCAACACTTGTATGTTAATCTAGTGGACGTTTTCAAAACTGTGCTGCCACCTAGCTGGAAAGTAAACGTCAAAGTCCTGCGATGCCCTGCCCCGTGTCCAGGATATTGGGATTCGTTCACTGTCAGCTCAAGGGCCTAAGGAAAAGGAATGAGCGCCTCCTCTACCTCTCACACTGTGGGATATGGGAAATGTTACTTTATTGCTGAGACTATCCCCATAAAATACCCATCTTCCTCATACATTTCGCTTCTTCCAGTGGATCTTTTTTGGTCTCCCTAACTCGATTTTTGTCTAGCGCTGAAAAATTTTGGAGGTTTACATTTACATTTACATATGTCCCACTGCTTCAGACTACCGCCCCAACCCCCTCAATTAAAAACGGATCGGCGGTCATCCAGCTGAGACAGAGCGGTAAAATTAGTGTATGTAGGCAGGTGCAAAACGCAGCTGGCTTTGGCGGACTCGCGCCGAAAT
>OZ029916.1:3776685-4116685 GCA_964023275.1 Norana najaformis | reverse complement strand
CCCTCTGATATGTGGCGGTGCGTGCGTATCGCCGTCTCGGTCTCTAACCGACCACAACACGCACATACCGCCAAATCCCAGCCTCAAACAGGCCATTTCTTCCTCTCACTCGTCTAAATTGTGCACATATTACAAAGTTCTTATATACAAAGACTCGTTCAAGACTCACTCGGTGCCCATCCTTCTCATACAACGACACGAACATACGCCTACCTCTTACGCACATTCAGACCACGACGACACGCACACACCGCCCGATCGAAGCCCCTCCGAGATGTGGCGGTGCGTGCGTGTCGTCGTCTCGGTTTCTTTCAGGCCACAAACGACACGCGCATACATCCGAGGGATGTATGTATGCGCAGACATACTCAAACATAATAATATGTGTAGTAGCTTGTGTGTGTGTCTGTCTGTATATTTGCGTGTGCCTAAGCGTAAGTAAGTAAGCAAGCTAGTATATGGTAAACAAGTAAGCAAGTAAACAAATAATTAATCATGCAAATATGCATAAAAGCAAACGAGTATATATATATGTGCAAGTTTCTACATTTTGTGCACGTTTAAAAATTATGTATGTATGCATTCATGTGTGCGTGTATTTATATATGCTTATATAAGTAAGTAAGCATGTATGTGAATATTAGTGCAGCGCCTCTAGGAACCTCTAGGAGAGCCGAGCCGAAATAAACTAAGTCCCACGATGACCTTGTCGGACTCAGTTTATTTCGGCTCGGTTCGGCTCTCTCTCTCTCTCTCTCTCTCTCTCTCTCTCTCTCTCTCTCACTCTCTCTCTCTCTCTCACTCTCTCTCTCTCTCTCTCTCTCTCTCTCTCTCTCTCTCTTTCTCTCTCTCCGGTGTCAATGATCTTTGACTTCATCATCATCAGGATTCAAGAAGAAACAAACAACCAACGTCTGAAGAAACTTGTTATTTTTCTGTTCAAGGAAATCCAAAAAAAAGTCTGAAGAAATTTTCAGTACAATAGAGAGAACTTGCACGCTTCTAAGAGTCAGAGTTCTGGCGAGTCATTCCATGCGTGAGCAGCTCAAAGTAAAATTAACCTGGAAAATAAAACAATAAACCTTATTGTCTTCTACATCGTTAACCATAAAAAGCTTTTAAAATAGTAGATGTGGTCACTAACGCTTACATGTATCATCTACATAAACATGTACTTGTATGCACGCACACAAGCTCTTCGCCTTAGACGCTATTTCAGGCAAGCAAAATACTTTCATAAAAATTAGGCTTTACACACAAGCACATATATATTGCAAATGCACATTAAGGGTAGCCTTAAAAATTTATATAGCACCCCTTTGCCTTAAGCACACAAACACAAGCCCGTATATACATGTATTAATAAATACACATATACAAGCTTGAAATCACACACAAGCACATATATATTCTTAACACACATACCCTTCAAACAAGCTTGAAATTAACACTAGGCCCCTCTATGTAAATCAGTTTTTAAGCACCCCTTTCTTTGCCTTAGAGCACATACCCTTTAAACAAGATGCCTCTCTATTTACAGTCAGCTTATATAGCACCATTTTGTCTTAGACGTTTCAATTAAGCACACACAAACACATATATATACTCTAAATGCACATACCTTTTTAACAAGCTTCAAGTTAAATTAGCTAGGCCTCTGTCTGTCTCTGTCTGTCTCTGTCTGTCTGTCTCTCTCTCTCTGTGTCTCTCTCTGTCTCTCTCTCTTGTCTCTCTCTCTCTTGTCTCTCTCTCTCTTGTCTCTCTCTCTCTGTCTCTCTCTCTCTTTCTGTAGCATCTTTGCCTAAGACTCTTCAGTTGTTATTTTCATTAATTTTACAATATTTCAGGCTAAGTTGACTTACTACTGCTCTCTTTCTGGCGAGTCATGGACCTCATTCCAATGAGACTAGGAGCTGTACGACTCCTGCATGGTGTCCATCTTCTCTCATCTGTAACAAGGAATCAAGAATAATACTTTTAGAAAGTAGAATTTTACCTAGACTGGAAAATAAAATAAAAAAGCTGGGAAGCAAGTAAAAAATGGAAAGACATTCAAAACTGACTGAGTGAGTGAATGAATAAATAAATAAATGAAAAACCATTCTCCAATGCCTATTTTTGGATGCAGTTCAACTAGCCATTATTTTTCAGCAACACACAAGCGCATATATACAATGAGTTTATAAGGCACCCCTTTGCTTTTAAATACACGTACACAAGCTTGAAACACACTTTAAATTAACACTATGCTATCAATTATTATAGCAACCATTTGCCTTAGACTCTTCAGTTAAGCACACACAAGCGCATATATACTCATTCAATTTATATAGCACCCTCTGCCTAAGACTTCAATTACACAAAAGTTTAGTAAAATCAATTTATATAGCACCCAATTCCTTTGACTCTTCAATTAATCACACCAAGAGCATATATATTCTAGATACACAAACCCTTAAACAAGCTTTAAATTATCACTAGGCCTCTATATGATCAATTTATATAGCACCCCTTTGCCTTAGACTTCATTTAAGCACACACCAGCGCATATATACTCTTAACTAGGTTATAGTAGCACCTATTTGCCTTAGACCAGTCAAACACACAACAAGCTTTAAACGTGCTTGAATGTATAATCCATTTATACAGCACCCTTTTCATGCTTCAGTTAAGCACACACAAGAGAACATATGTCTCGTCTATACCGGTTATATATAGCTCACACACAACACATCATTTCTTAATTGCTGAAATATAATGACAACGTATCAATCGATGGCGCTGAGCAATTTCGCGTGAAGGACTTGCTCAAGGCCCCTACACAGTAGCTGCTTCGGAGAGAGACTCGAACCCGCGCCCTCCACATTCAAAACCAGTGCAAAACTGTGATGGAATGGGATACTTTGATGATGATGTTAACAAATTGTGCCAAAGTAATCAATTTAAGTGGATTTCAAGTAATGTGATAACTTACTTTGCCCAGCTACTATGAAAGCTTACTTACCACTAATGACACTATTCAAATATTCCTGTAGATTTATGCAATCAGAGTAGTCTAGGTGAAGACATGCATTGTCAGGAACTGGTGAAAATGTGAATGTACACCTTATTCTATAGCGACTGTGTGGCCTTGACTCTGCTCATCTTCAATGAATTCATCGGGTGAGATTCTTCATCACGGTGGCCCGTATGAATGGATACCACGCTATTTAAGGTCTCCGTGTAGGACCAAGCTAGCCCGAGATTAAACCCTCTCAAATATAACCACTATCAATACATGAACCCGTACATGTCATACACAGAAGCGCCCGAAGACATGTTAACGTGAGGCTTAATTATTCTACCTACGTAACGAAAACACAAAAAAGCGTCCAACAGAGTTAGAAATAACAATCAAAATTCAACGGGGCTGTAGACAAAGATAAAACCTATTTTTGTTATAAATTTGGCCAAATTCCACATCCTAATTGCCTTGGCAGATGCGCTGTTGACAGCTGACCGTCTACCAGTTGGCCTGGTGATACGTCACTTCCGGTAGATACAACTGCCGAAAGCCCAATATACGGCAGCGCTTTCTCTAGTTCTTCTCTATTACCTCGTTGGTTTTGAACGCGCCGTGAGGTAAAATCAAATTGAGGTGTCAAGTAAAGCTCGCATTAATGAACATATTTTCTCTTTTCACTCTCTTGTTATAAAATTACTTTGGCTAATTTTATACCCTAATTTTTAATTAATAAAAACGAGATTTTACATGAAGAAATTGGTTAAATCGTACGATTGTGAAACATCTGTGTCATGTTTACATGAGAGCGTTATTGAAATGTTCCATTGCATTCGCTAGCTGGCAGCACAGGCACGTGCGGTTTTGAAAATGGTTTCTTTGTATTCGCTAGGTGGCAGAACGTCACTGGACTGTCCATTACCCGAAATTGTTTTGACAGTGCCGGGAGGTAAAATCAAATTGAGGTGTCAAGTAAAGCTCGCATTAATGAACATATTTTCTCTTTTCACTCTCTTGTTATAAAATTACTTTACCTAATTTTATGCCTCGATTTTTTTATTAATAAACCGATGTTTGAAATGCATAAATTGTTTTCGAACATAGGTAAGAGTAAATTCTTTTACAATCGGCTGCCGTGTTTGCACTGGTGCGTTGTTAAAACGTTTCATTTGCATTCGCTAGGTGGCAGACCATACACGTGCGGTATTGAAAAATGTTTTCTTTGTATTCGCTAGGTGGCAGAACGTCACTGGACTGTCCATTACCCGAAATTGTTTTGACAGTGCCGGGAGGTAAAATCAAATTGAGGTGTCAAGTAAAGCTCGCATTAATGAACATATTTTCTCTTTTCACTCTCTTGTTATAAAATTACTTTACCTAATTTTATGCCTCGATTTTTTATTAATAAACCGATGTTTGAAATGCATAAATTGTTTTCGAACATAGGTAAGAGTAAAGTCTTTTACAATCGGCTGCCGTATTTGCACGGGTGCGTTGTTAAAACGTTTCATTTGCATTCGCTAGGTGGCAGACCATACACGTACAGTATTGAAAATGTTTTACTCGCATTCGCTAGGTGGCAGCACGGTATTGAACTATCAATTAGCCGTGATTGTTTCCACAGCGCCCAAAATTTTCCAAATAGAGGTGTCGATCATAGCATACATTAGTGAACAAATTTTCCCTTTTCGCTTTCTCTTATTATAAAGTTACTTCAGCTATTTCTATGTCCCAATTTTGTATTAATAAAAAACAGAAAAAATTTATTCGGACATAGATAAAAGTAAATTCTCTTGCTATCAATGTCGTAGTTCAAAGTCCACCTTGTTGAAAAGGTTTCATCTGCATTCGCTAGGTGGCCATACAGACACGTGTGCTTTTGAAGATGGTTTATTTGCATTCGCTAGGGGGCAGCAGGGTGTTTAAACTCTACATTAAAGAAAATTTTGGCATTGATTCTAGAACAAAACTTTTAAAAAGAAATAATAAGGCATTTTAAAAATTATAAATACTAATTGCATTCTCTTAACTGTCGTCAACGATTTTTGTAATCTTATGATAACAAGGAACGAATGAACCAAAGTTTTCTAGGTATTGTTGTGCATAAGAGGTATCTTTTTATTATTATAATGTTCCAAGCTTATAGTTGTTGTCATCACAACTCCGCCACTGCCGTACTGGGACGGTGCCAGTCCCAAGCCTGGATAAAGGAGGAGGGCGACGCTAAGCATCTTCGTTATGACACAGTGTCGTTAAACAGCAACTATACACACATAAATTTGAGATGATAGAAATGGATCGGTCTTGCGTTTAAAATAGTTCTTAGTTGCGTTTAAAGTAGTTCTTGCGTATTGAGTTTTAAGAGGTACTTGCTTTAAAGTAAGTTTCTCGATGGGTGATCGACATCATATCTGAAATACCATTTCGATCGAAACAACGAAATTGGAAAAATGAAGATCGGCAAGTGGTGTACATCTGCGATGGGCGAAGATGAGAGCACGCCACCTGGTGTCTCACTACCGAAGAGCCCAAGTTGGTTTGAACCAGTGCCACAATTTTCCCTTCTGTAATTTGCTCGCCAAAAATTTACCACTCACCGGTTACTAAACACATACCGTTCTACAGCGCTTTTCTAACTATTTAACAAACGTAATTACGTTTTGAGATTGTCAATGCTTGTCATATCGTCTGCACGACAATGCACCTCTGGGCACAGACCGATAGTGGCTAATTTCAGAGATTTTAATCTTTGGCTAGCACGGTCCGTACATGAGGACCTTAAATGGCGTGGCGCTCATTCAAACTGGCAGCAGTGGTGAAAGATCTTACCCGATTAATTTAGTAAAAAATGAAGGTCGAGCCCCTAGGGACGCTTAAGAAAAACATGTAAAATTATATTTACCTAAAATTGCTCTTTAAAGAAATTTAGCTCATCCAATGGCGCTCAGGCAAGACAGTAATGCAAATGGAAACACTGGACAACATTCAGTTTCGAGTCAAATACACAGCTAGGCAAGCAGAAAATTATGGATTCAGGTTATGTTACTAAGTACACTTGTGCACAATCTTAGCAATCTGGGTTTGTTTCCAGTTGCGTCAAGTGAGCCCTCCACCCACCGCATAGACAAGTATGAATGCAATATGGGATATTAAAAGGAGTGTCATCACGGAATTGCTGTCGTCATGTTTGCATTTCCTTCAAACCCCAAAACCACACTTCCAAGGAGTTCAACAGAGGCAAGTAAACTACAGCTCTTTACTTGCTTCTGTAGAACTCCTTGGGTGTGGTTTTGGGGTTTGAAGGAAATGCAAACACGACGATGCAAATTCTGTGATGACACTTGCAGGCTTCTGACTTGAGTCAGAGATTAGATTCAATCAAATAATTTAGTGGGAAGTAAAATTATGTGTAGCACTTAACAGCGGCAGCCAGAATTGTAAATCTTACAAAATTCAACATTGTCATAAAAGCAATTGTAATCTGTGTAATCAGCGTGCAGTATGTAGAACCCACAACTGTTGCATTCTGTAATTTGAATTTCCAATGGTGCAAACACTGTCACATGTACTTTTATAAACAGTTATCTGTCATACTTGAAACATTACTGTTTGTCCTTGTTTACCTTTGAATTGTTACAGCAGCTATTGTGCAAAATAGCTCAGTAATTTGCAAGGCAAAGATATCCAACTTGCTCTAATTCCAACTGTTTGCACATCTGGATTTGACCACTAAAACTCAATGCATTCCAACTCCAATTTATGATGTCTCAGCTCCATGCTGCCAACAGTATTTAGGTACCACCACTTCCAAATGCACCTCAACTTGGTCATGAATGTTTTTCTTTGTGGAATAATGTTCAACCATTTCACTGTTCAATGAATTGGTGCCTAACCTTAGGTCTGTGGGATGTTTCACTTTCTTCCGTGCACAGCTTCAAAAACTTTCTTTTGCCTCGTTTGATTTTAGCAACAACATGCTATCAGCACACCAGAATTACATGTACATACTTTCAATAAAATATCAAGAACATGTCAAAGGCTCACACACTAAAGTTTACCACCTCTACCTGCAGTTTGATTTTGTAGCATTTCTATCCCCTCAGCATTCAAGAGCAGATTGTGACGTCTAGCAAGGCCTGCAAGATGACAGCAGTATAAGCACATTCACAAAACATTAAAGTATTATATACATATATATATATATACACACATATATATATATTAAATATACTTCTTCCAATTATTTCTTGTTACCATAAATTTCTTTTTTTTAAAAAAAGCAATACAGCATCCAAGCAAGCATAAGCCAAAGTTGAATACTGATGCTAAAAGTAACTTAATATCAGACTAATTATAACTCTTTGCAAATACACAGATCATGAATCGGCTCGTCATAGTTTTTCAACAGCCATGTTCCAGCTCCTCCAAGAGGTTTCCAAAAGGGCACAAAATAAATGTCCACTTACACACAGATATCCCACTACCTGTTGTTACATTACCTAACTATACTATCCTACCAAGTACACAGAGACTCCTAAAGGAGCTGTAAAGTCATGTTATATCACATGAAAGTGTGAATTGTCCTACAGCGTTCGCATGTATCCGAACATTTATATAATGCCTTTCAGTAACCTCTCAAAAGCACCAGAGCATTTATACAGTTCTCATTCAGTCACCCACTCAGAAAAACACCCAGCCCAGAAAACGTTTTCACACATATACAAAAGGTGCACGAAACATCCCTGGCTAAGAGGATTTGGACAAGGATCAGAGGAGCGAACCATACGTCTGACTAGGCTACATAAAACTCAACTTAGAATACACGCTGACCATAATCTGTATCATACATGGAGTGTGCTGGTTTGACATTGCCAGGGCAAAGGTGAAACTTTTGACCTGGACTGCAGGATTTCTTGGCAGAAGCCAAGCAACATGGCAGCCATAAACCCCTCCCATTTTATGCACCTTTAAGCCCGAGCTGTACCAACTTCGTTAGATACAGTTCTACAAGAGTTTCTTAACCCAGGACAGAGTGCAAGAAACTGACAAGTGTAACGTGGCATCGTGTGTCATGTTTGACTTTACAAATCAAAGCCAAATCTGAAGAAATCATGCTGAACACATACCAGGATTGCAACATATTGCATAGATTTTAAGAACACTGAAAATATAAATGAAAGAGGTAGCGTCGTTTTGCCTGAATTAGTAGCAAGTGGACTAGTGCAACTGTGTCCAAGGTCCTGCATGGAGAGCCATTTTCTTTATACAGCAGAAGATGCAGACGAAGAGCAACAAGAGATAAACTATTTTCATGTGTCCAGGTGCAAGTATGAGCAAGGCTCTGTCTAGAAAGCCATTTCCCAAAAAAATGCCTTAAGGTATTAATCAACAACCAACGTGACATGGTAGCCGACTGTCTTGAGCATTCAACCTGTTACGCATACAGTACGATTTCAAGCCTTCTCCCCTGAGACGGTTACTGTGTAGGGACCTTGAGCAAGTCCTTCACACACAACTGCTCAGCACCATCGGCTGATGCTAAGTCATAAGATGGCGGCACTAAATAAATAAATAATAATAACATTAATAACAAATAACAATAGTCTCACAGTCAAAGAATTTGCAAAGGTCAGAAACATCAATAACATCGTGCTACTCAATGAAAAGGCTTCGTTCACAGCCGCAATCATAGAGTCGTTTTGTTCCTCTGCTAAAGCAATTCAGTAATTCAACAGCCTAACATATGGGGTTGTTTTTCAGATAACAAACAGCCAGATTCATGAACAGCTGGGGATTTCAAGACCCAACAGCGACGAACTGGCAACAAGACCAACTTCTAATCATTTCCAACAAACTCTGCCACACTGACAGCAAATAAAATTTCTTTAATGTTCATTTAAACCACTTTGTACACAATAATTCTGTGACAAAAGAGGAAATCCACAAGCACAACTGGTACAATACCTCAAAACTTCAACATGACTGGCACCGGCTAAAGCAGGCAATGTTACAGATAATTTATTTAATGATGCAGGTGCAAGTGACTAAGCAGTTGCACACGGTTTCCACGTACAATCTCTCTGCAGCATCAATTTGTAATCATAAAATCAAAATTTCCGAAGTGCTACTTAAAAGCTAAACACAGGCACCAGCTTATTCACCAGCGCTGCATCAAGTCAGTGGGGTTGTTCTTTAAAGATGAGCTTTTAAGCTTTTTAAGGTTAGCTGTTAAGATTCCGTGTCAAGAATGAAGTCCAGTTGCCAGAAGACCAGAGAGAGAAGGGGCAGAGCAGCTGTTAGGGCTGTTTAAGCTGACAGAAATGGGAAGGCAGCAGATTCGATGGATTAGGATGGAATTAACTTAGTCAGAATTGGTTGCACCTCTCAACTGTATGCCAGAGTATACACAAACACACAAGAAACTCACTATAATGCAGTCTTTGGAAGCCATATAACTGCCTAAGAACATGGTTTTTTATTATCTAAGAGTCACTTTCTCAAGCTGAACTAAAAATATGCGATCCATGTCCCTGGCCAGGTTATATCAGAATTTGTGTTTATAATGGAGCGCGTTACAAGCAGGCTCTAATGTACATCCACTTTTTGGCAAAAGCATAAGGTAGAAGAGCATGTGTCGCATGTGAAAAGTTGTACATAAAGCGACTTTGTAAAGCAGATGCACATAAATTTAAACAGCAGCCCTTCCCTCATTAAATGACTTAAATCTGTAAAGTCTGACAACGCGTTTTAATTTTGCTTTAATACAATGATCAACAAAGTCCGTCCACCTGTTAAAATTTGTGTCATTCAACCTAGTGATACGCGCAACAGCGAGCAGGTGCTTTAACTGTCCTTTCCTTCTAAAGCTCCAAACTTGTTGCCAAGCGAAAGCTTTACGTGCTTGTTGGTTGGGTCTTCGATCTGACGTCCTCCTCCTTTCACCTTCTCATACTCTGGACCCGTGCTGTCTCTGTAAATCACAACAAATCATTGTAATTCCAATAGAACATTATCACAATTTCTGTGTTTATTAAGCTCCACCATCTAACGATGAAGCAGCGGGGCACGGAGGCTGACTGGCTTGTAATGCAGTGTACGGGTTTGAGCCCCCCTACAGTGCTCACAACTGCTCAGCACCATCAGTTGATGCTTGGTCATTAGATAGTGGCGCTTAATAACTGCAGAAATAATAATAATCAATCAAGAATGCTGAGCATCTGTGCATGCAGGACCTGCTTAACGTCCCTACACAGCAACTGTCTCATGGGAAACTTGAACTTCCACACTCTGCATTACAAAGTTAGCGCTCAAATCAACGGACTACTGCGTCAGACAAAACATTGATAGAGCAACTCTCAGAGGCTGCAGCTGCTCTTTCATTACGTACCTCTCTAAATCAAGGATGCTGCAAAGACCGACAAGAAGCTGAACCACAGAAATACACAGATAGCTCTACTGCATTATGTGAAGCATTCCATGCTTGCAACACATATATGGCCATCAGTGGCTTTCAGTAGCTTTACTGTAAGGTTTCAACCAAATTATCTCAAACAAATTATGATTCTTGACTACAGTTTAACTTGAAGTGACCACAGACTGACAGCTTATACATCCTGATAACAACGATACAGAAGTAATTAGTTTAGTATCCAAAGCTGTCAAAAAACTGTACATAATCAATACAGAATTTCACTTAAACATTAATAATTATAGAAATCATACAAATCATAGTCTACAGCACAGATTTCATGACTGCATCACAAATATTTTTCAAAATTTTATTACCTGTCAAAATTAAATTTTTCTCCTGCTGCCTAATTTTTTGCCATACCCTTGTTCGTTGAGAGCAGCACCAAGGGATGGGAAATCATCTTGGCTGTCAAAGTTAGGAGCAAGCTTCTTTCTTCTACCTCCAGGTCCAGCCGCTGTGCTACCCGCAACCGTCTGCTGGGCTGCAGCTCGACGGGCACCGGGTGGGACATATTTCTGAGTTGATTTTACAGTTTCTTTTTCAGGCTCAGCTGGAACAACTACAGAGTAAACAATTTATAAACACTTCAGACATAAATGAAAATGCTATTACTCAGTTAAACAACTGCGAGCCTGGTTATAGGCCCTGCTGGGATGGGCGGCCATTTATGGAATATTAGGCCATCTGGTGCCAACTCAGCCCTCCATCCTTTAGGGGTTTATATACAAGTATCAATGGAAGTCAGGAGGATAAAAGGAGTAAACAATTTGTAAACACTTCAATAATAAATAAAAATTTATGCATTAATGAGTCAAACAGCAGCTTTGTTTTGTAGCTAGAGAGCCAGAAATCTCATCACTAATTGATCAGAAATACCAAAAATGTGCTTTGAAAATAAAAATATGTATCTAAATCTGAAAACTGTTCAACAGTTTATGAAACATAAAAATGGTAAACACCAAAACTTAGTCAATACAAAAACTTCAAAACACAGTTCCAGCAAAACCATGGCCAGTGAGGAATAACCACTTTTGTATTTATAGACTTTTTAAGCAAGTCTTCCAGGTTGGCAGTAACACAGAACACAAATGAGAAAAAGCCCAAATTCTCAGAAACATAAGAGTAAAAATTAAGGAAAAATGAAATAAAAGCTATTTGCTCTCCTTTATTGATAAGCTATCAAAAACTTCAACAATTCAAATATAACTGTTAATCACTACAGAAATTTTAACAAAACAAAAGAGCCACGTGAACCAGAACAAGAGATGAAATCTGCAAAAACATGGTTTTCCAATGAAGACTTCTTGGAAGAAAGTCGACCACAGAAAGACATGGCATCGTAAGATAAAAACAGCTACTATGCGAGTTTTCTGCTGCAGAAAGAGAGATAACACGACAATAAAATGCAGAAGCATTCTTTAGAAAGCATTATTTAGAAAGCATTATTTAGAAAGCATTCTTTAGAAAGCATTCTTTAGAAAGCATTCTTTAGAAAACATTCTTTAGAAAGCATTCTTTAGAAAGCATTCTTTAGAAAGCATTCTTTAGAAAGCATTCTTTAGAAAGCATTCTTTAGAAAGCATTCTTTAGAAAGCATTCTTTAGAAAGCATTCTTTAGAAAGCATTCTTTAGAAAGCATTCTTTAGAAAGCATTCTTTAGAAACCATAGTCATATTTACCAATTTCCTTAGGGGGCGGTGCAACAGGTGCCACTGGTGCAGAAGACTGGAAGGATTTCCAAGGTCCTTGTGGACCGTCCTTGTTGCTTCTGTCGTCTCCCTCCTCGCCACTTTGAAAATTCTCCTGTCTTTCTTTATCTTCGTCTTCTTTTGATCTGCAGTGATATATCAGAATTGACACTTTAGTTATTCTAATTATAATCTAATCTAACCTAATTAGATTAAACAAATCCAACCATAGTGCACACAGACTAGTCAGTGCTGCCTGAAAAAATTGCACAAACTCCTAGAAATTCAGTCAACTTTACAACATAATGATTAACAACTATCACTTCAGACATGAAACTCTACAAAAGAATCATTTATAATTAGTTCCTAACGCCTAATTGTATTTAATTGTTTGTGTGTTTGTCCACGCTTATGATTCCTCGCTCAGCCAATGGACATACGGCGTGTCAACAAATGCATTACTTGCTTCATTACCTACAATTTGTTTTGGATATGAAACAGGACAACATAACGACCTTTAAAGCGTTGTTCCAGGTATGAAATTCAAAAACATATTGATTTATAATTTGCTGCTGCAGTACACGACAGAACGACATACAGATTCACAGTTTGTTCTTTCACTTACGAGATTTTCAAATTCTGAATCCTTAAGTCCGAATAATCTATCTCAGTTTCTTCCTCTACTTCCTTCCATTCACCGTCATCCTGAAAATTACAACTTGTAAATTTTATATAATAGAGAACATTTGTTCAAACTGTAAATATTACTGATAATTAAGTTTTGTTTTCAAATTCCTGACTGCACAGTATAATCATGTTAAAACATGGGTGAACCCAAATGGGAAAAATGCTCTGCTGATAGGTTTGCCCTATTTCTACATTCATTTACGTTTTATAAACATCAGCAAAGGTACGGCTTGAAGTCAGTAATGCATCACATTGTGTTGCAAAAACATGCAAAGACAATATTACGCAATATTATTATAATATTATAATACTATTAATATTATGCGTAAGAGTAAGTAGTATACAACGATGATACAAAAAAAATTTTCAAGGGGACAAACACGAAACATGCTATTTGCCGATACACGATGCAACTTTAACATTGATCATACACTGAACCTGTTTATATTGAATAAGTAACCGTCAGTGCGCAGATTACTTTCTAGAATAAACACTGCACACACGATAATATAACCGGTAATGTTCCTGGCCTAAAGGAGTATATCCCAAACGCGCTCGGATCAAACGTGGAACAAGTCCAATACGGTACCCTATCTAGCCCACTGTTTCTTCTTAGTAAATGTAACAATTTTAAGCGATATCGAGCCGAAACTTTTGAAATAATTATCAAACCTCTTCCAGTTTAACTGCTAAAATCGCAGACTGGGCGCTGTTAGCCGAGTCCTTTTCCTTCTTCTTTGCCGCTGAGGATTTCTTCTTCAGTTTTTTCTCCATCTGTGTTTCGATGTCGGCTGGTGTGAGCCTCGACTTGGATTTCTTTTTCGTCTTGTCCTTCTTCGCAAAGAAATCATCCAAGTTGGTGTCTTCTTTAACGGGTTCAGCCATCGTGTTGAAACGCTCGAAAAACGATCCGCAGAAATTGTAGTATTAGCAATTTAACTAAATCCTTTATAAGGAACTCCGATCAAACATATCGCAATATCGTTCGCACACGTGAACTACTGCGCATGACCGACGAACTATTTCTAGACGGCAGGAATCCATAAGTGATGCGGATGCGCTACTTCGGGAATTATAGCGCTATAACAGATCACATAAATTAATCTGTGCGCACTTGTTTTTCAAACTACTATGCTATAATCTCGACTCTGTTCGTTTTACTGTACTTTTATCGAGCTTGATTTTTTACCAACGGTGCCGTTGGAATGCTCGCCACGCTATTTATGTCCTATAAAAGCTGCAAAACATAAAGACTCGTCCAATTATTCCCCTTTGCAAGTCTTTTCGCTATTAATTAACCAATTAATTAACTAAATATATAAATAAATAATAAAGTAAGTAAATAATTAACTAAACTAAATTAACTAAGTAAATCAAATTAACATGCCGTCTTAACAACTTAAGCACCTCGTTATATTATGCTAATTAATTACAGGAAATATTTTTCGGCAGCTTCATATCCAGCAAAATCCGAACACGGTCGCTATAAACCGTATACATTTACATTTACATATGCCCCGGGTTCGCATTCATCTAGATTCCTTGTTTATTATTAATAATAATATTGTGAGGTATGTGGCATTCGCTAGATGGCAGATGTTACTAAACAATGTGGCATTCGTTAGATGACACTTCATAGACAATCACGTCCATCGGGCTCACAGCTGACCCGCGCTATGCCACTAATAGGAACAGGTAGTCAGCTATATGGGCCCAATGTGAACTCAACGAACGAAGCTGTGATGGTTAATTGCACCTCAGGTCAGATGGGGCTACATAGAAGTCCAAGAAATGATACAGAACAGAGAAGAATAGCGTCGTTGGATTCCTGGACCTGTCTGAGGGCAGAACAAGGAAGAAGAATGCGAAGAAGAAGAATGCGAAGAAGTAGAATGCGAAGAAGAAGAATGCGAAGAAGAAGAATGCGAAGAAGAAGTAGAATGAGGAGGAGGAGGAGGAGGAGGAGAAGAATAAATCCCTCCCCAGTTAACTCCAGTATTCGCCCGTGATTGCATAAGGCTGCGAATAATGGAATGGAGGTCGGGTGAGATTGCGGGTGGGGAATCATGACCTTTAGGAAAGCGAGCGGGTAGGCTAAATTGATTTCCCGTGGAGATGATCACGATGACGACGACCACGCCTAAACGACTACGACTAAGACAACGGTGGATTGATTTGGATTAGATTAGATTGAATTAGATGATATTAGATAGCTTAGATTATAGTAGATTGGCACAGACTGTATTAGATTAGATTGGTTCGGATTGGATCAGATTGGATTGGATTGGATTAGATTAGATTTGATTACAGTGTATTAGATTGGTTTGGATTAGAATAGAAGCGACCATCGATTTATGCCTTAATCGTGCGTTACTGTGACGGCGCTATACAAGTTTTCAGATTGCCACGGACTTGAAAGCTATCAGTGGTCGGTCTGCCATTAATCCGATCATTTAGCAAGTGCCCGTTCTCTGCATAGGCCGTCTAACATCCCATCATCCGGTTGCTACTCCTCCCAGAGGCTAACGCCCATTGGTCTACGCCTCGTGTGATTGACAGGAGGCAGGCATCA
Organism: Norana najaformis; assembly: GCA_964023275.1. Classification (NCBI taxonomy): domain Eukaryota; kingdom Metazoa; phylum Annelida; class Clitellata; order Crassiclitellata; family Hormogastridae; genus Norana; species Norana najaformis. The sequence goes on along the minus strand of OZ029916.1, from coordinate 4,101,266 downwards.
CTGTCGGCGCATGTCTGCGAAGAGCGCTTGTAACGGAAGGCAGTCGGTGTTAAGAGTCGCTCTTGACCCCCTGTCATCGGCCGTTGAGTTCCCGCCCCCATCAGTGTTTGTCAACGAACGACGACAGGTGCGTCAGCGGTCGGCTGCTTGTAAATAAACGACGCCTATCTCGTCTGAGGGGCACTTGTTCGGTCGCGCGCCGATAGTAGCTTTAGTATCGACAGCGTGGATTGTTTTGCGAAGGAATTCCTTACTGAGCATCGTCGCTAGGTCAGTTGCTGAGGTTGGAGGTGCTGGTCGTCATGGAGATGGAGATGGCCGCGATGAGGGATGCTGACGGGGATGAGGAGGAGATGGTGGACATCGACGGAGAGGACCTGCCGATGCCACTCCTGGCAGCTGGAAGGGTCAGAGGAAGATGGCTGACTGCGGTGGAAGCACTAGCAGCATCAGCAACTGTGACACCTGAGGATGCGCAGGAGTACCTAGAGAGAGATGCAGAGGAAGAACTTGATGAGAATGAAGAAGAACAGGAGGAAGAGGATCGCATTCTTGACTGCAGCATCAACAGGATCGAAGATGGAAATAATTCAACCGGAAAAACAGAAGAACAGGACGACAATGACAAGAAGAGGTACACGGACAGGAGGCAAGAGGACAAAGACGGAGACAAGCAGAATATCTACAGTATGACTGTAGTAAAAGGGAATACTCATGGTGCCAACGGCCGAATCATCCCATACTCTCCCGCCGATCCTACCAGTCTCAGTCCAACGCCGGAAGTAGAAAGCCCACTTCCGGATCGCATCCGGAAGAGACCTATGTCGTCCATCCTCAAGGTCCTGCCGACCTTGAGCCGGTCGAAAGGTCAGTTTGCCGGCGCTAAATCAATTCCCATCGACGATGATCAGACGTTGTTTGCTGATACCTTTCAACAGACGGAGAATCAATGTTGGGGTTGTGACGAGCGCCTCAGAAGCCATGCGCTTGAAGAACAGGATGAGGAGCAAATGGAGGAAGAAGGGGGGATTGAAGATGAAGAGGAGAAGGAGGAGGAGAAGGAAGAGGAAGACGAAGAGGAAGAAAGAAAGAAGAAGACGAAGGGCGACGAGAATATTCGTTCCACTCGTTTCTCGATTGATGAGATTCTAAAGCCGGAGTTCGGTGTCGGAAGGCAGCATCCACGGTTGGTCGACCCCACCAGGTTGATGACGGACCAGAGACTGATCGGGGACTGCATCCTGGGCGGAATGATGCTTCAGATGCGCGATCTGAAGCAGCAGCAGCAGCAGGAAAGAACAGCTGGTCGCTCCAGCAACCTCTACTCTTCGCAGCATCTCCACCAGCATCCGCCATCACTACTTCATCCGTACTCCAACGGATCCTCGTTGGTTATGGACAGGTATTCTGCAGCAGCAGCAGCAGGTGTCATCCATCCACTGTATTTATCTAGCGCCAGAGAAAGGGGAATTCCCCCAGCCGAGCAGCGCAAATTCAGTACCACAGCGAGATCAACATCACTACGACTGCAAGGACTATTGAACAGCAATAGCAATAGCAACATGGACAGCAGCAATAGAAGGGTTTATTGCTTCGACAATAGGGAGCGCGATGGTCTGGATTGCATCGATGAATCTGCTCCACCAAAACATACTCCTCAGGCACCGAAACATCCTCTAGACTATCACCGAACGAGTAGCAATCTGTCGAAACACCCAGCGAAAGCGAGCGATGCCCAGCGCCGAAACCTCTCGAACAAGAACCGCGTTTCGACGACGAGGATCCAGGCGCCGGTGCCACTCCTCGAGGCCAACGCCCATGGACGATACATCGGTCGAGGAGGTACCACCACGATTCAGGTCCATCCACTGACGCAGCAGCATCCGTCCGGTCTGCATCAGCCCGTCCAAGCGGAACTGGCTAAGGACTGCAGTAGCGTCAGTGATCGCTCATGCGTGTCCAGTCCGTTGTCGACGGTTGGTGACGGTGCCTGCTGCCCGGAGTCGTCGTCATCGTCTTCGTCTTCTTCTTCGTCCTCTGCATCGTCGTCTGCTGCTGAGAATAACCCTGATCGTCGACCAGGGGGCTCTTCTGGGGCGTCATCTACGGGACGCACCGATGAACATCCGTCGTCGATGCCGTGGCCCGCGTGGGTCTACTGCACCCGATATTCAGACAGGCCGTCGTCAGGTCAAGCTCACTTTCTTACTTGCTCACTCGCATGCTCATTTATTCACTCATCTGCTCACAAGTGGCGGTTCCAGGATTGCTTGCATGGGGGAAGAGCATTTCCAGGGGGGTGGCACATTCTGGCAGTCCGCCATGCACGGGTCTGGTCTGAGGGGACCCGGCATATGGCCAAGAGGGGCGCAGGGGCCGAAGCGGAATCAGTCACTCACTTTCTCACGTCTTTGCTCACTCGCTTAGCTACTCATTTTACTCACCTGCTCAGGTACTTGTTCATTTGCTCCCACATACGTTCTCGCTCTCTTGCTTACTTAACTGACTTGCTCACTTGCTTAGCTCTCACTTGCTCTCTTTTACTCATTTACTCACCTTCTCACCTGCCAACAAACTAACTTGCTCGTTTACTCATTCGCTTGCTCACTGCCTCTCAGTCGAGTCTACTTACAGGGTTTTAATTAGAGAATAGCATATGGTCATCCGAAACCGCATGATCATATGCCTGCATGTTTTGACATAGAAAGTAAATTATCCCATATCATTGTTCTTGTTATTATTATTATCATCATCATCATTATTATTATTATTATTATTATTGTTATTATTATTATTATTATTAGTATTATTATTATGTATTTATTACGCGCGCAAGGTCAGTAAATTTGAATCTGAGGACCTAAGCAACTGTGATTGAAGGATTTGCTCAAGGTTCCCTATACACAGTAACCGTCTAAGGGAGAAGGCTCCAACCCGTACTCTGCGTTACCAGCCGAACGCTCTGTACAATCGTATAACGTGCACCACGAGTGCGACTTATAGGGGATCATTCCTTTTCTTGAGGTCCCTGAGCCGGCGGCAATGGACGAATCCCAAGGTCCTGGACACGGGGTCAGTGCATCGCAGGACTTGCTGTTTACTTCCCAGCTTACGCCGATGCCAAATTATGCCGCTTGATGGCCTAGGCACGTGTGCGCAAACAACTTGCCCAAGGTGTCTTTACACGGAGTCGAATCCGAAACCGCATGATCATTTACCAAACGCGTTACCGACAGACCACCATGCCACACACACACCCGTATGTAGGTTTCTACGTCTGCATGCAGTGCATATATAGTTCTTTCGCTAATCTAAAGCATATGCGACTTGTAACTGCGACTTAGTAAGATGTCCCACAATGCACCCAAGGAGAGCGCCTTGGATGTCCTCCCATCATGAGGCATTTTCCGAGAGGGAGACCCTGGGTATACCGTAGGCTGCATGCTATATGTATATATATTATTTATATTAAAAGCATGATCTTTGTATAACAATATGATATATGTATTTGTGTATATTTGACTACTCAGATTGTGTTTTGAACGAACCTAAGATACTCTTCACTGTGTATACATGAATATAATCAAACATGCACACAACCATGCATACATACATACATACATACATACATTCATACATACATACAGATCTAGGTGCATATATATATGATGCAGATGGCGTTCGGCATTTATCTGTGTCTAATTCACATGTCTTAGAGCTGAAAGCCCATAGTTGCTGCCCTTTCATATCAAATGCGACATACATTTTAGACGTCTGCAGAAATACATGTAGGGTCTACACTTAGCTGCAGATAATAAAAGCGGCCACCCACCAAGCCGCCGGTTTGTAACCTTTTGACCTCAACCCCTTCATCTGTCTTTTTAAGCAGACTGCATGCACCGGGACAGAACCTTCTTTATGAAGGTAATGCTTTCTAAACGGCAGATGTATACGAGACAAATGTAGCTGCCTTTGTGAGGTACTCTATAAGGGCGCTATATTAAGTGTACTTGTGCATACATACACACATACATACATAATGCATAATACTTACATACATACATACATACAAACATACATGCATATTGACATACATACACACATACATACATACCTACCGATATGCATACATACGTATACATGCATACATACAAACATACACACTTGCATACATACATACATGCCTACATACATACACGCTTGTAAACTTACATACATACACTCAATATATTCATGTGTATATAAATATATACTGACATACATACATACGTACAAACATACATATATACATGTAAATATACCCACATAGCCTATATATATATATATTGTTGGCATTTTGATTTTGAGTGTCAACCAATATGTCTATATTCAGTGTATATGGTGATATCATAGGTAATAAATATATTGTGAACATCAGTAATATTGTATGTCAGCCTATCTTAGGGTTTATTTAGTGCATTCCTGTATATAGGCCCACTTAGGGCTAAATGCTGAGATATTTGAGTTCTGCTTTGATTTTTTTATCACCAGATTCTATTTTTTTACCTCGTGGATTTGTTGCGCCTTTTTTGTAATATTTAATTAGCTGTAGTTTTCTGCTCATTGAATTGTGTTCATTTCGCCGTATTTTTGTATAATTGTCGATGAATTCTGATTGTTTAAAATTACATTTACTGTATTGTAACGTGTAGACAATTTACATAGCGCAGTGACTCAGCTGAGGCAGAAGAATAGGCGCTACACGCATGAATCAAACAGTGAGTAGGTGAGTAAGTGAGTAGGTGAGTAAGTGAGTAGGTGAGTAAATGAGTAGGCAAGTGAGTAAGTAAGTATTTGATAAGTGAGTGAGTAAGTAAGTGAGTAGGTAAGTGAGTAACTATAACTAATGCATTTGGGGTAAGTGGCGCACTAGACTTGCGGTCTCGTATTGACTGTAATGTATCATGTTGCGTTGAATTTTATTATATCGTATACATTGTAATGTATTGTACGAGGAAGGTCCAGCAACTGCAAAAGAGCGTTCGCAAAATTTCGTATTGTTTCCTCGTTAATGTATGTATATATTCTACTGTATTTTATATTTATTGAATTACATTTTATGTTTTGCATTTATTGTATTGTATGTAATTTATAAGAGTTTTATTTACTGTAAATATTGTAATGTATTGCATTGTTCTGTATCTCTGTGAAAAGAAGTATATCATGCCGCACATAAAGGACATGGCGCTTAAAAGCCTGCACACGTTGCAACTTGTATATCGAGATTTTACAAAAGTTTCCTGTTTATAAGCAAATTACGAACAGACCTGTCATTGTTAACTGCGTAAACAATTAGACTGATAAAAATGCATTTATATTTCAAAACATCGAACAGAATATACATAGTTCAGTGGCCCCATGCGATAGACCTACTCGATGTTGCGCATGTCTGCACGCATGCGCAGGGACCCAAAAAATTTACGACCTTTGGAGGAAAAGATCTATGGACAGCAGCGAAAAGTATGGGGGAAATGGATTTTCTGTGGGATATGGGGTCCAGTCTGAACCAGTGGGGAAAAGACCCATGGACAGTTGAGAAATTTATGGGGAATTGTATCTTCATCAAGTGGAAGTTAGTCTGAAGCAGTGGGGTAATAATCTGTAAACAAAAGCAAAATGTTTGGGAGAATGACAACTGCATGCATGCGGTATCGTAGCTTCAAATTTTAGATCTCCCTTTAGTCGTGCAAGCTCTGATCGGGCTTCCTCTTGAAAATCTGAGCCATAAATTAATTATTCATATCATTTAGAGTAAAAAATAACATCAGCAACAGCGCAGTCTTCAATTCGTATTGTTTGGCAATTCATCGGCCGACAGATTCAATACAATAGAATCGATCGCATGCTGAACATTAAACAGAGATCTCCATACTCTGTTTCGAACTATACTCTGTATTGACTTATACATATATAATTATATAACAATGTGGCTTATTAATAAATAAATATGTGAAAATGTGTATGTATGTATATACGCCAATAACCGCTCACGAATTCCGGATTGTGATTTCATTGACAGACGCGTTGTGTAGCCTATGCCTATAAAAAACATTGCTTGCTTGCTTTCACACCATTTAGTGTTGACATTCGTCGATATCATTGCATTAATTATAATAATAGTAATCATCATATTCTTAATCATCGTTATCTTTATTATTTTCATTATCTTCTTCATAATCATCATCATATTCATCAACATCATCCTCATCATCATTATCATCGTCATTATTATCATTATCATTATCGTAATCATTGTCAATATCATCTTCATCATTATTAATATTATTATTATTATTATCATCATCAGCAGCAGCAGCAACAACAACAGCAGCAGCAGCATCAACATCCCTAACATTGTTATCATCTGTCAATGGATAATGAACGATCAAATCGTAGTCCTGTTTTAATCAGGCTCGTTATCATATCGTCGTTGTAGTCTTTGCGATTGCCATGTATCAACAGGTGATTAATAGCGCTTATTGCAAATTGCTTTCGTCTGCAAAGCAATCGAACCACCGTTTGGGAATCGCTCTCGATTTCCAGCGTTCATTTTCTCCGCGAGAACATTGGAAGCAAGACAGATATGCTCGTTCATTCATATGCAGCTGCTGAAACAATCGGTACAATACGCCCGGTCTGTCCCAGTTGGCGCGTGCATGGGAGATGCTTCACTTTCCCAGCTTCGGGCTCCAGACGCATCAAAGGTAGACCACGCAGCAACCGCTGCAGCAGCTCCGTGCAACCTCGTCACGCATGACAAAGCCCGAAATCGGACATAGTCGATTTGCGTCGGTCTTTCACGGGCCGCACCGGCCACCGAAACCAACTTCCTGTTTCAATTAACCGGCGCGAAACAATCGCTCGCCTAGGAAGCTGACATTGACTGACAATGTAAAAACATTCCGTCTATCCGACTCACAATCCTGGGCGTTCAATGCTCGTGCCGTGCCCCCCTCAACCCTCTCCCGGCTATCCATTGGCTATCAGGCTCCAGCGGTGCGTGCAGCCAATGTTCCGTTGGCGACAATGACTATAGCCATATATGCTCTTGCCCTTTCTGAAGTAATCGTACAATGATTCGCCGGGCGTTCTCGGCGCTGAATCAGCTCCGATTGACTCTCGCCAACATAACGATGTTATTAATAGTCATAACTGGCAATTATGCCGAGGTAATTGTTCTTGGGAGTAATCGTTGTTAGTGGAACTGCGTTGAACTATCCCTGGCACCGATACAAGTAGCTCAACGACCGAATTTCCTGTCCCTTTCAGTCCAACAGGTCTTTCATTGGAGCGCTTCAGTTTACCTGGGAAATGCGCCTCAATAAATCTGTCAGAATAACGACTGGTTGTTTGTCGCAGAAATTTATAACTTTCCCAGAAGCGTTTAATTATGAATATTTATTAACTGCTTCTGTTATTATTTTTTAATGGTTTTGTAAAAACTGGATGACAGTTTCGAGTACCCTAGGAGAATTGACGCTGATGAATATTTGTATCTGCATATTTATTTGGCGCCTTGTTTAAATTTTTATATACATATACATATATATATAGAGAGAAGATATATATTTAGAGATATAGAAAGAGAGGCAGAGAAAGAGACAGAAACAGAAATAGAAACAGAAATAGAGTCACAGACAGACAGAGAGACAGAGAGACATATAGATAAATAGATAGATAGATAGATAGATAGATAGAGAGAGAGAGAGACAGAGAGAGACAGAACGAGAGAGAAACAGAGAGAGTCAGAAAGACAGACAGACAGACAGACTGTTGCTCTGCCAGAACTTGACGACAGTTTGCTGCTCCAAATGATTTCTTCAGCATCTTCGGACATTTTTTAAATCCGGAGGGATCATTTACACCTCGGGAATAACACATGCTGCTGCATTGAAAGGCCTAAATGAACATTATAGGAACTGTTAACTGTAAAAGTGGATATATTTCTTGTGTAAAGTACACGTGACTGCCATATATACCAAATACAAATCAGAAGCTCCCTGAGTTAGCAACCAAAGTCAGAACCACAAAAGACTTTAACCAAGGAGAACGTCAGAAAACAAAAGATCCCATGGACCAAACCTTAAACTGTACCTTCGGACTAAAGACAGCAAACGTTCTGCTTTAACTCTCACACAATGTCACTATAGAAGTCACCTTTTCAGCTTAAAGTGATCATACACCTGTCTCTCACCTATAGAGCAGGAAAGGTCACATGCAACAATATATATATGCATGTATATATATATGTATACTTGCAACAAATATATTAGATGATTATATATTATTAATATATTCATAATAATTTATATATGTATACATAAGTATGTGTCCTTGTCGGTTCTTGGAGGAAATGCGAGCATAAAGAGTTAAGATGCATGGGTATCTTATGGATATTGTTTATTGATAGTGTAACAATATATTAATATCGTTTCTAGAAACATCTTAGTCGATATGTGTGTCCACTGGACGTGTTTTTACAGCAGAATTTGCTCGAGGTTACATGTAGGTCTAGTTCTGGAAAAGATAGAATATGGTTAGTCATACGTGACGTTCGAAGTGATGCAGTCAGAGATGTGACCAGTTGCAGAAACCAAGAAATATGTATGTGTATGTTATGTTTATGTATATATTTTATATAATATTACACATAAGTTTGTCGTATATATAAATATATAAAGAGATTGTCTTTGTTTTGTCTGATGCAGGACCCCGTTGCCGAAAGAACAAGAAGAAAGAGCGAAGTCCGGACGAGAAGCGACCTCGAACGGCCTTCACGAACGACCAGCTGAGCCGACTGAAGCGGGAGTTCGAGGACAACAAGTACCTGACGGAGGAGAGGAGGCAGTCACTGGCGCGTGAACTGGCTCTCAACGAATCGCAGATCAAGATCTGGTTCCAGAACAAGCGCGCCAAGATGAAGAAGGCGAGCGGCGTCCGCAACAGCCTCGCTCTGCAGCTCATGGCTCAGGGACTTTACAACCACTCGTCCGTGACGGTCATGTCACGCTGAGTGACGCCGACGCGGCCGTGCGGAAAGGCGGCACCGCGACAGAACGGCTAACGGATCGGGTTTTAAGCTCTTGGCCTCGGGTTCGAATCTCGCACACATCATGTGAAATCGACATTGTCGCTTTGCGTGAAACGTCGGAGATCAAGGTTCATCTTTGATATGTACGCTTCCTTAATTCCAACGCACCAAGGAAGCATTGCGGAACAGACTATGCAAGCATATGGTAGACTATTCTGTTCTTCATCTTCCCTTCAACGAACCACAGTCTTAGAACCACAGTAAGCCTAAGCAGTGGTAACGAACGTTGAGAGACTCTTGTGTCCTTTGAGGGGAAAGTCCATCAAAAAAGCGATTGAGTCATAACAGCATAATTTTTCGTTAGGCTTGAAACAGTCCGTGGTTTCTGCAACTGATCACATCTCTGACTGCATCACTTCGAACGTCACGTATGACTAACCATATTCTATCTTTTCCAGAAATAGACCTACATGTAATCTCGAGCAAATTCTTCTGTAAAAACACGTCCAGTGGACAAACATATAGACAAAGATGTTTCTAGAAACGATGTTAAGATATTGTTACACTATCAATAAACAATCTCCATAAGATACCCATGCATCTTAACTCTTTATACTCGCATTTCCTCCAAGAACCGACAAGGATACATATATGTATACATATATAAATATATATAATTTTCATTCATCTTTTCGTTTATTCTTCTTTGTTTATTGATCCCTAAAATAAGAAATTGGCAAAGGTATAAGTACGCAGGTTATTGTGGCACAAACGTCCGACCCCGAAGAGACTGCAGAGTTCCCTCTTAACAAACAATACAGGCGTCAACAAAGAACTTAGCGAATAGTTAATTTATCTTAACTAAAGGAAAAGAAAATGGGTGATATTTATGGCCTCATAGGCAAATACTGAAACTTAAAAACTAAAAATTTACAGCTTGTTACAAATTACAGGCGCTTGTCGTAACTAGAAAGCTACGCAGTTGGTTTTTTAAATAAACGCAAATTAGGCAAATTACGACATCAGCTCATGCGACCATACTTACTGTCTTTTTGCACAGGTATACATAATGTGTGCGTGTGTGTGTGCGTGTGCGTGTGTGTGTGTGTGCGTGCGTGTGTGTGAATTTCATCATTTACGCAACGCCCTTTAGAATGCCTCAAAGGTATACAAGTGCATGTATCTACGCAACACGTATGCATGTATGTATGTATATGTATGTTCCCTAGTGTGCGCATCTGATCATTTATGTAGCGTCTTTTAAGCACCTCTCAGAGGCCAGATTCCTCTATTGTTACTCTTTGCTGCATCGGTCGATGATGATAATGATGATGATGATGATGATCTTGATGATCATGATCATGATCATGATCATCATGCTACTGCTGCTTCTGTTGCTGCAACTCCATCCACAAGGCCTGCACACAGACGCCTGCAGCCTTAGGCATCGCCCAATAGATGGCCGATGTCAATTAGGAGCGGAACGGCGATAATAATCTTGACCCAAGTGTCGATCGAAGCGAATCATGCGGTCGTAACGGCGACAATGAACCATCGTTTGGCCATAGAACGAAAGAACGAGCCATCGCGTGTTCTCTCAAGAACAACAGCCGTTCTATCGGTCGTATAGAACGGACGAAGACAAGCGATGTCTCACGCACATGCGCACTCAATCGTCTCAACCTCACCCCATACAGGTCTATTATGGACCCACAGAAGACGTCTATGCAAGCCTCGCAACAGGTCTATTATGAGGCTATTCGCCCAACAGGTCGATTGTGCGGTTTGTCTGCGAACGAATCGATTCAATGGCTCTATTTGAATGCGTGAATGTGGACGAGGAGGCCTCTTCGCCCTTCCTCTTTTCCAGTGATGGTGGGGAGCCGGTGGGGTTAACGGACCGGACGTACGCCCCTGAACTTGGAAGACTGACTTTACTTCTAATTGTTTTTCTCGTTCATCATCATCATCGTCATCGTCGTCGTCATCATCATCAACAGCAGCAGCAGTATCATCATCATCAGTAGCAGCAAAATCATCATCAATAACAACCATCAACAACAACAACATCATCATCGGCATCATCATCAACAATAACATCATCATCATTAATAACAACATCATCATCATCAGCTATGGCCTTCCCCACTTCGGATCATAGCAGTTTCCACAACACACCGCCAACCGTCTCCGTTATGTTTTATCGTTGACCACATTATTCCATTGTTAATCTAGACCCGTTTACTTCAAATACTGGGTAATCTAATCTGGGTAATCTCACCTTATCTAATCTAATCCGATCCGATCCAATGTAATGTATAATCTATGGAGCCAAACGAACTGAAACAATTTACTTTGTATAACGCTTCGATATACAGGCGTTGATTATATTTTAGTCTAATTTTAGCAAATCGGATTTAAACTAAAAATATCAGAGTAAAAGTAAAAGGGTGTACACTGTAGATGTGAGTATTGAATTTAAGTAGGCATTCATTAATTCATGAATTCATGAATTCACTCACTCAACAATAACTCATTCATTCATTCAGAGTACATTCATGCATTACATTACATTGGATCGGATCGGATTAAATTAGATTAGATCAGGTGAGACTATATTAGATTATCTGGAATTTGAAGTAATCGGGTCTAGATTAACAATGGAATAATGTGATCAACGAGAAAGCATAATAGAGACGGTTGGCGATGTGTTGTGGAAACTGCTACGATCCGAAGTGGGGAAGGTCAAAGATGATGATGATGATGATGTTGCTGTTGATAATGATGATGTTGCTGTTGATAATGATGATGTTGTTGTTGTTGTTGTTGATGATGATGATGTTGAAGATATTGTCGTTGTTGTTCAGATTACTTATATAGCTCCTGTTCAAGATGTCTGCCCAGTGGCTATTTCAGCCCAGCCCTGGCGAAAGAGAACAGTTTACAAGTGTCGATGTAAAGTAACGTCATCTTGAAGAAGTACATTCCAGGTAATTGCAGTTGAAAATTCATATAGCGCCGCTTCGAGCAAGAAGGCATGCAGATAATTCATACCGAAGACAATGGTCGTCAAGGTTTCGCACAATTCAACATCGCACTCTGTGTAATTGTACTTGTAATTTCAAATTTGTATAGCGCCTCTTCAAGATAAACTCATCTGCGCTAACGATGTTATATTTCATAAAGGACGGAGCATTCGTCCATTAGTAAACATTGCTCAGATGACTAGAAGTTACCAGTGGCAAGCTCATGCACATATTCAAAGCCCAACCAACAGGGCTATGTCGATTTCACATGAAATGCCAGGGAGTCGAACCCGGATCGCCGTTAGAATAGCCGACAAGAGAGTTAACCAATCGGCCATAACTGTGCTATATCTGTGAACACAAGAGCGAAACTACTTCGCTAATGATCGAGCTTTCCTAAAGTTGACTCCATTCCTCTCCTACCGGTTCACAGGAAGGTCATTAGCTTTCTTTTCTCCAAACCCCGTGAAATTATAGGTGTGTTCAGCAACGATTAATGTATCAGGTGATATCAGGTTAATGTATCGTAACTAATGACAGATACCCTTTTATATACATATATATATATATATATATATATATATATATATATATATATATATATATATATATATATATATATATATATATGTACGTATACACCCATATAATATTCACCCCAATATATTTGTGTATTCAAGCATACACGTATATATGCCGATGTGTGTATGTAGAGCCTATGTATATTTGTAGTGGACGTATAGGCATGCATCTGCATAGACGTGTGTATGTATGTATGTATTTATGTATGCATCTGTGCATGTATGTATGTGTATGTATGTACGTGTATGTATGTATGTATTTATGTATGTATGTATGCATGTATGTATGTATGTAGGTAGGTATTCATTTATGTATGTATGCATGTATGTATGTATGTATTTATGTATGTACGCATGTGTGTATGTATGTATGTGTGTATGTAACATGTGCGTATGTATGTATACATATATGTATGCCTATATATATGTATATATATGTATGTGTGTCTACATGTATGTGTAAGCATATGTATATAGCTAAATAGCGCGCAAAGACTGCCGGCGTTCATAGGGCGGTTCATAGGTATGCCTCTGGTTCCTCGGGGCAGAGCTCTCTATGGCAAACTATTCGGCCCCTAGGCCCCGAGTCCTATCGGCGCTGTTTTCCTAATCGCCTTAATTAGCGCAGTAATTAATACGGGGTCGGACCTAAAGACTTCTAGTTGGGCGCCTAATTGATTTCAGCGCACAATGACTTGGCGGGCCGACCGCCCGTGTGTCACGGGCGCGACACAAGTGATCGGCGTCTTTTGATAGGTGATCGGCTTCTTTTGATGTCGGCTGATCAAAGTCGAGATACGTCACGATTTCATTTTCTGCTTCTATCTTTGCCCGACCTTACGTCTGAAGACCCTGCATTCGTTACATACGTCTTATATATCTATTATATATATGTATGTATGTAAATACATTATATAAACTGTACATGTATATAAATAAAACGGAATCAGGGTACGTAGCCTCAGGTAGATCGCATGATTGCCTGCCAAGTTGATTTTCGATTACACCTGCGATTCGGTGCCATTCAAAGGACAATCGAAAGCCACCCTATCAGCAGAATACACCCACCGCCTACGCTCGATCATTAATACCCCTCTGTTTTTGTAATGCGTACATTTGCAAACACAATGAGCGTTTGTTTGAGCATATGAGCGTTTGCGAGTACTACAACAGCTCCCGACAAAAATTGAAAGTGAACGAGAAGAGACAGAAGAAATGGAAAACGGGAAACTGTTGAGAAAGGACGTCGGACGGAGGGACAGAAGAAAAGAAGGATGGAAGTACGGAAGAAAGGAGGGAAGAAAATAAGGAAATGAAGAGAGGAGGGAAGGAAAGATGGCAGAAAAGAAGGCAGGAAGGAGAGAAGGAGGAGGGAAGGAAGTAGGAAGGGAAGGAAAGGAAGGCAGGAAAGAAGGAAAGGATGAGAGGAGAAAGGAGGGAAAGATGAAAGGAAAGAATGAAAAAGTAGAGCAGGAAGGAAGGACGGATTAAGAAAGGATGGAAGAAAAGAAGGAAAGAATTAAAGAAGGAGAGTAGGAAGAAAGGACAGACGGGAGGAAGAATGGAAGAAAAAAAGAAAGGAATGAGAGGGAAAGGAAGAAGAAATGAAGGAGTAAGGGAAGGAAAATAAGGAAGAAAGGAAGACTCCCATTATCCTCTTCCTCCTCTTCCTCCTCTTCCTCCTCTTCCTCCTCTTCTTCCTCTTCTTCCTGTTCCTTCTCTTCCTGCCTTTTCTTCTCCTCCTCCTCCTCCTCCTCTTTCTTCTTCTCCTATTTCTCCTTCTCCTCTTTGTCTTTCTTCTTCTCTTCGTAATCTCCTTCTCCGTTTCCTCTTCCTCCTCCTGTGTTTCCTCCTCCTGTTTTTCCTCCTCCTTCCCTTTCTGTTTTTCATCCTCATTTTTCTGCCCCTCATTATCTCGTTTGCTGCTCAAGTCCTCCGCCTCCTGTTTCTCTTTATCATCGACCTCCTCCTCCTCTCCTTCTTCTTTTCTCCTCCTCCTCCTCTGCCTCCTCCTCCTTCGTCGCCTCGTTTGACTTCAATTGATTTAAGCGTAAGGCTGAGAACGGCGCTTGACCTTTTGACCCGTCAGACGTGACGCGCTCTTTGGTGTTGACAGACCTACAGCGAAGATCGCTCACCATCAGCGATGGGGGAGTTTGGAAGGGGGTTCTGGGTCGTAGGCAAAAGCGAATACATTAGTACACAAGAAGATATCTGGCGGTGGAAATATGAAGATAACGGAGAACCTGCCCGCGGGTTTCGAATCACTTCAGAAGACGATTTTACTCAAGGCAGTTTTTAAAAAGGGAAACCTACATAAAGTACGTAACCCACCCGACCCATTCAAGCGACTGTAATAGATCTCGCGATGTATATGTCTTAAGGATTACGTTTGCGCAGAGACAGACAGACAGACAGACAGACAGACAGACAGACAGGCAGTCAGGCAGGGAGGCAGTCAGGCAGGGAGGCAGTCAGGCAGTCAGGCAGGGAGGCAGTCAGGCAGGCAGTAAGTCAGTCAGTCAGTCAGGCAGGCAGACAGGCAGGCAGGCAGGCAGACAGACAGACAGACAGGCAGGCAGGAAAACAGACAGGCAGGCAGACAGGCAGGCAGACAGACAGAAAGAGGCAGCAATGCAGAGGGACAGAGAGACATACATATCCATGTTCAAATAGAGAGATATGCAGCCAGACAGAAATACAAAGAGAGATAGAAAGAGACAGATCAAAAGAGAAACATAGATACAGCAGACAGAGAGAGCGAGAGATAGACCGAAAGAGAAAGCGAGCGAAAGAGAAAGCGAGCGAGAGAAGGAGAGAGACAGACAGACAGAGACAGACAGAGAAAGAGAAAAGTCCAACTCTGAATGAAGTATCTTCGAAATACTTTTCTATGCCTTATGACATACAACCCACACATCCTGCACATGCATACATTATCCGTGTGAGGTCGTACCTATGCACATCATCGCTTCCAAACGTTGCCTGGAGCTTCAACCCTAACGAGATTTATCCCGACAACGGATCCCTGCTAAATAAGATGTTCTTCATGCATCGCTTGACTTTAATTTGATATTCAAAGTATTGTGTAAACACGATACGTTATATGCAAAGTATGCAAGTATACTTTTACAGTTTCAGGCCAGGCAGATGTGGATCAGCTGATGGTAATAAGAACGTATTACAATTGTAATCGTCAATTTGTCTGTATCGCTGCTTCAAGAAATTATGTCAAATGTCATTGAGAAGAGAAAGATTCATCAGTTAGCGAGAGCATAGAAGAGTCACTCGCCGAGGCTCCCCTCACACACGTGTGACCCTACCAACGGAGTTCCATTGAGAGTTGATCGTTGGCACCTTGTTCAGAGTTCTTGCAAGGAACTCATTACATTGAGGATGAGGAACGATGACAGGCGTGACTACATCGTCTTATTATTATTAACTTTTTTACCCGAGGTAGATATAATCCCTCAGATGGTGAAAAAATTATTATTATTACTATTATTATTGTTATTATTATTATTATTGGTGGTATTGGTGGTGGTGGAGGTGGTGGTGGTGCCACCGTGGTGGTGGTGGTGGTAGTCAAAGTAGTAATAGTAGTAGTAGTGTTATTATTACAGACAACTATTGTGACCTTTGTCTAATCTAATCCGAGAACTTCTATAGCGCCACAGACTCTCAAAGCATCAGTCGATGGTCGCTGCTAAGCAAAGACGCTATGCATGGCAATGTTCAGGGTTAAGTTCGGTTAACAACCTCTAGTGTCTGGTTACATGTAGGCCTCACTCGATACATGTGCTCTCGTACCAGACAAAACGTGTTCATAGCCTCAGATCTTTTGAGACAGAAGTAGATTAGTCCCTCGCATCCGTGAGTGTGTGTCTGATGTAGAAAGTGTGGGTACCAAATTCCTGCCTTAATTTCCCTTTTGCATATTAATTAATGTTTGGTAAATGGTACGAAAAGTAATTGGACAATGCCAGGCTTATACTAAACGTGATGAGCGTCGTTTGCTCACGGGGTATGAAAATGTGGGGTACGGTACCCCAGTCTGAAAGTGGGGTACGGCACCCCAGTCCAAAAAAGGGGTACGGATACCCCCGTGCCACTTAAAGTTACGCCTATGCTCATGTCTGTAACGGGATCTAATAACAACCCCGAAACCTCTGACCACTAAAACAGAAATGATCCCTGAATTGTGGGATCCTTCGTTATAAAAGACTCAACGTTATAATGCCAACATCAGGATTGGCAACGACGTATTAGCGACAATATTTTCTTAGCCTCGGCTTAAGAATGCGACTAACAATGAAGTCCACTACCTTCCGTCTAATCCTGCCATCGAAAGCGTTCAGTCAATGTACCCATTTATGGCCGAGTTCGCTAGATAGCGCTTCTGGGATGATATTTTATTTCACGGTCAACCGCAAAGCTGTTCGCCTACCACCGGCCAAATTTACTCAAACTCTTTTCTATTATCGACCAGTTATGAGAGCCGCGGCGGGACACCATAGATATTACTTCTCTTGCGTCCAAAATAAATTGAACGACGGGTCAGTCTGCGGTGGCTCATAGGGGCCAATCTAGCAGCAAAAAATGACTTTCAGAATTTGCCAGAAATTTCTACTCCAGTAGTAGAAATAGTGGCGGTGACAATTAGTAGAATAGGAATTAGTGAAAAGTGAAAATGGTGAGAGTATAGGAATTAGTATAAGGAATGGGAATTAGTGGAGTAGGAATTAGTAGGAAGGGAAATTAGTAGTAAGTGCAAAACAGTGGAACATAGAAGTTAGTAGGGAGTGTGGTTTATTAAAGAGTAGGAATTAGTGGAGTAGGAATTGATATGGGCGGAATTGGTATGGTGGAGTAAAGGGAATGGGAATTAGTGGAGTAGGAATTAGGAGGAAGTGAAATTAGTAGGAAGTGAAAAATAGTGGAGTATAGGAATTAGTAGAGAGTGGGAATTAGTGTAGTAGGAATTAGCAGGTGATGGGAAATAGTAAAGAGTAGGAATTAGTGGAGTAGGAATTGGTATGGGGGGACAGAAATTTGTGCCATAGGAATTTAGTCGGGAATGAGAATTAGTGGTGTAGAATTTAGTGTGGAGTGTAAATAAGTGAAATAACAATTAGTGGAGAATGGTTATTGGTGAAGAGTTACAATATTATTAGTGGATGATGTTTAAACTGTGTTAACGTTGGCCCTTGTGTGCCACCATAGCAATCCCCACCCGGTAGGACCTAGAAGTGCATGGGGGACGATGTCCATCGCCCCCTCTGTCGGTCGGGCGCCGGGGTAGTATCATGTTCTGCCATCTCCCAATTATCGCTCGGCATGTCAGTCGAACGGCTTGATTTATCGCTCGTCGCTGCGGACGACCGCATGTTTCGTCCGATAATTGACGCCATTTCGCGTCGCCAGGTGGCGATCGCGGGTCCCGTACGAGAATCCGCGAGATTATCCGAGAAGAGAGTTAATGACGTAATCGTTATTGATGGCGAACGGCGCGCGTCTGCCGCCGCAGCCATATTTCAAGAGCTAGGACGATGATGATGATGATGACGATGCGACTGCTGCTGGTGATGATGATGCTGAAGGCACCGCCTCTTCCTCCTCATCCTCCTTCTCTTGATTTCCTTCTTCCTCTCTCATCTTCATCGTTCGTCATCGTCATACTCTTCGTTCGTCTGAACCGCCTCATCCGTACGTCATCATCCCACTTTTTCTCCTCTTCCTCCTCCTCCTCCTTCTCTTCCTCTTTATCATCATCCTCTGCGTCTTCCTATTCTTACTCGTCAGCGTCCATCCTACTCTTCATCTCTTCCTCCTTATACTTCTTCATCATCATCCTCATCTTTCGTGTTAGCCTCCCCGTTCTTCTCCTTCTTCTCCTTCTCCTCTTCCTCCTAAATTTCCTCCTTTTCCTCCACCTTTCCCTTCTTCTTCTCCTCCTCATCCTCTATCCTTCTTTTTCTCCTCCTACATCTTCCTCCATCTTCCTCCTGCCTTCCTCCATCATCCATCCTCCATCCTGCTCCTCCTCCATCCACCTCCTCCTTCTCCTCCATCCTTCTGTTTTTCCTCTTCCATCCTTCTATTCATCCTCCTCCTCCTCCATCCCCCTCCTCTTCCTCCTCCTTCTCCTCCTGCCTTCCTCCATCCTCCTCGACGACGTTCCTGCCCCCCGCCGTGCGATCATCGCTCGGTCTTCCCGTCCCGAGAGCCGCTTAGCAGGCATGAATGGTCGCCGTCGAGTCGACTCATTCCGCCAAATAATGTTATCTCGCTGAGCCAAACGAACAACTAATTTCCCATCCATTCGGATTTTCCTCCCTAATTGGGCGGCGTTGCAAGCGTCTGTTGACATTATCTGCCTCCCTCTCCTCTTCCATCCTCCCTCTTCCTCCTCGTCCTACTCCTCTCTACCTCATCATCTCCCGCCCCCACTTGTGTACTCTCTCTCTCTCCATTCATCTAATCCTCTCGTGTTCATCCTTCGTTCTTTCTCTCCACTCTAGTGTAATCATCTTCCTCCACCTCCTACTCCTCCCCACTTCCTCCTTCTCTTCTTCTTTCTCCTCTTGCTCCTGTTCTTCACCACTTCCTCCTCATCGCCTACGATTCTCTCTATTTCTATATTCTTCTTATTCCATATATTCCTCCTACTCCTACTCCTCTCTCTTCCCTCCTCTTATTCTCTCTCCTCCTATATTACGCTACATATTCCTCCTCTTCCTTTTCTTTTTGTACCTATATTCCTCCTCCTTTTTCTTCTTCTCCTCCTCATTCTTTTCATTCCATTTCTATGTTCCTCTTCCTTCTTTTTCTTCCCCTCCTCTTTCTATTTTTCCTCTTTTCATATTCTTCCTTCTCCTCTTCTTTTCTTCTTCCTCCTCCTCCTCCTCTTATTCCTATTCCTTCTCCGCGTGGAGCATCGCGGTCGGCTATAAGCGGTTTAAGGTCCGAGAAGACGCGGTCATTATTATGCGCTGGACAAGTGGATGGACATACATTACAACCGACTATATATGCTTGAGCATCCCACGGTTGAATGAATGAACGGATGCCGCATCTGTACAGCCAGCAGCAGCAGCAGCCGTGGAGACCTCGGATTTGTTGGACTCGTCGACTGAGGTTAATCCGTTTCCGGACGTGAAAAGAAAATTGTTAGCGAGAGATGATAATTTATGGAGCGCAGTGTAAATATGGCGCCAAAAGAGACGACGGCGCCCTCTGTGATGAGTCGCCTCTGAAAAGCTCCCGAGAGGCGCTATATAAATGTTATATTAAACAGTTACGATCAGGCGGCATGGATGTAGCCAGAAATTACTGTATGTCAAAGGATTCTCTCAGTAGATGCGTGCGTGTGTGCATACAATATACTCAAACGAGCTTCCTAAAATATTGCTTTTTCAGATAAATAATGAAAACAAAATATATTTAAGACATTAAATCCCAATTTATGAGGTAGGATATTCTCCCCCATACTCTCCGCGTTACAAGCCGAACTCTCTATCTGTTCAACAGTGATTTTACTTTTTCGGGTCAGAAGCACCTCTGTTGGTTGAGTTTATCCTCTAAGAGGCGCTTTATAAATCTCAAATTACAATTACAATTATAATATACAAGGCCTGTAACGAACGCGATAAATTCCATACCTGCGTTCGTATCTCGATGGGTCAATAGTTCGTTTCTCAGTATCGTCCGCTGGCCACTTTATCTGGCGCCTGATCGAAGTGTGTTGGGCCCTTTCATTTAGAACCTTTTAGCAGATTCCTGAAAAAGGGTATAACCTCTGTTTAAGGCTTCGAAGGTGTAATCGCAACTTCATCCGCCGTTAAATAGACAAACCCGACTGATGAAGTAATTGTAAGAGGGAAGGATGGAGGGTTAAAACACAGTAATAATTAAAGGCAGGGAGATGGAGGGAGACAGAGAGAGACAGAGACAGAGATAGAGAGAGACAAAGAGAGACAGAGAGAGACAGAGACAGAGAGAGACAAAGAGAGACAGCGAGAGACAGAGAGAGAGACAGAGAGAGACAGAGAGACAGAGAGAGAGACAGAGAGAGACAGAGAGACAGAGAGAGACAGAGAGAGGGAGGGAGGGAGGAAGGGAGAAAGGGAGGAAGGGAGGTAGGGAAATAAGGAAAAGGAAGGAGGTAATGATTTAGTGGCTGCAAATCTATCTGCATTTGGAGATAATTGTCGGAGCGACACGCGCACGACTTGCGGTGTGTTTGTATACGAGATAGATGACCAACACAGTCGCTGGACCCACCCTCTCTGTCTCATTACAAACCCCGTGCTGTTGCTCTATTCTCCTCTTAATCCTCCTCCTCATCCTCTTCCTCCTGCTCCTCCTCATATTCCTCCTTCTTCCCCACCCTCCTCCTCCTATTCCCCTTCTTCCCTCCCCACCCTCCTCCTCCTCCTTCTCTGCTCTCAAATATGTACTCCTCTGTCCGATATCATTCTCTTCTCTTCCTCTTCTGCCTCCTCCTTCTCCTTCTCCTCCTCCTCCTCTTCTTCTTCTTCTTCCTCTACCTCTTCTTTCTGTTCCGTCTCGTATCCGCTGAGCAGTCAACCTATTCAGCTTCAGTCATAACTGTTGTCCGTCGCATATTCAATTAAGCGACCCCCTGTGTGTTTCTTTGACTGTCTGTCTAGCTGTCTGCGTCAGTCTGTGTCGGTGTAACTCCGCGTGTTAGTCGTCATTCATCAGTCGATGACAATAGATTTGCTGTCGTCTGCGGCGCATGCGTGACGCGGGGTCACGTGACTGGCCAAGACAACAATGAATGACGATAGGACGATGACCCGGGCACTTAAGAAGCATTTAATGCAGAGGGGGGCCCGAAACAGGGGACTGCGATTTGCGATTAGATTCAGTGAGGGAGTGAAGACTATGTACTCGAGTTGACGCTAAGTTACAATACGGGTGAGCTGACGGTTCGAAGCCCCATCGTTGACAACTACGAAAGATCGTCGACATTTATCTATTTTATTTAGCCGCTAGTAGTTAAGTCACTCAAATGGTTAAAAAGTAGTTAATTAATATTCTTCAAAAGTGGTTGAACTAGTAGTTAAAGTACAAAACCTCAATAAATTATAATTACCAACTCTGTTTTCATTTGCATACTTGCTAACTTGTCTCCAGTGTCTCAAAATTATTTTGCTGCCACAGGTGGCATCACTGGTTGTTAGACTGTATTTCCGGTAATAGAGCAGCCGCCTGGTTATGAATTAATAAAATATTATGCACACTTTAATAATTCGTTATTGCAACTCTGAATTTACCATCTTACACCATGACCAAAAGTAGTTATCAGAATAGTCTTAAGAGTAGTTAACTACTATTTTTATTATAAATTTTTAACTATCAGTTCAGCTACTTTTTATGTAGCTAGAAGGTAGCTGTAGTCAAACTGCTTTTCAAGCCGTTAGTGCACGTGTTAAGCTTAATTCTTTATGGTTTAAAATTAAAATAGAATCTATTAAACGTAATCTTTTCAAGTACTTATTTAATATTACTATGTCTCAGATATGAGAAGAAAATGATGGTACGTTACAATATGATGTTTGTATTCAGTTTTTTTTATTACAAATTAAATGTTCTTCAACGCTCTTTTGTCGGTGCGCTTTGTACCGGATGCTTTGTCGGCTCGCACTTGTGTCGGCGCGCGCAATTCGGCACCCTTTATCGGTTCAACGATATTTATTGATGTTTTCAGCAATTAATAAGGTTAATACCAAGAGTCGAAGTTGCCAGTCAGTCAGTCAGTCAGTCAGTCAGTCAGTCAGTCAGTCAGTCAGTCAGTCAGACAGTCGTTTAGTTATTTCAGCATCTGTCATTTGCCATGTCTTTCTTTCTTTCTTCATTCATTCATTCTGTCAGTGAGCCATTCAAACACACACTTACTCACTCACTAACTAACTGACTGACTCACTAAATCCAACCTGGAGGTGATGTGTTATATATATATATATATATACTTGTAAAAGCCAACATTCTCATACAGGATGTCACGCGCGTGACCCGCGCAGATGTACATAAAGAGACGACGCTTGCATAGGCCCAATACACAGCATACACAGCAAATTACACGGCATTGCGTTCCCATGTATCACTACGCCCAATTACTTCCAATTACCCCCGTAGGGCTGGTACTGTTGTCGGTCAGTTCAGTTTGTCGGGACGCGATAAGGCGTCGAACCGACCCCGTGATGACCATTTCTGTCGCCCGTGTACACACGCCGTGATTACGTAGTCGGCTGAGCTGAATGAGAGCCAAATTTCTGACACTTGCCGCTCGTTTATAAAGATTATTGGAGGCCATCTTAAGCTCGGTCGTCCGCTAATGAGCCGCCCAGTCTGACACCCGGGTGGCGGGCAGTAAATTTCTCCGCGCGGAGGTGCCCACCGACCGAAAAACCCGGGAGATTATAGGTTCGGCGTGAAAGATGGCCTATAGGACTCCGACAAACCTCAAACGAAGGTGATGAAGCGCCATTTGATCTGCGTGGAACGGCGAAATACAATGATAGAACCGGATAGATCCCCGTCCGCGGTCAGATAATGCAAATTTAAACCCGACTCTCGTCCTAAGGTCGGGTCGGACTAATTCGTACGTGACACTTTAAAGGAACGCTCTCGACGAACGGCCCACCACAGTATGTCGTTACGCTTGAGTGATTCGCCGGCGATCGGCATTAAACTGATGTATATCGGTAGATTGGCGCGCGATTTAATGGAAACGCTTATGGCTTATGTGGAAAAACGACGGGGGAGATATGACGGAAGGGAGGAAGAAAGAGAGGGAGGAAGGGAGTCTGCAGTCTATTCATCCGTCATCTGAGGCAGCTGCTGAAACCAGATCAAGGCAGCGAGTGACCTCTCCATGCGTGACGGACGCTAAATCTTTAGAGTCAAAAACACTATAAAGATTCTCTGATTCCTATATTACCCATAACAACCAGTTCATCGCAATTTCATATATATGCAAATAGCGCTATATAATTGGAATAATAGCCTCTACATAAATGGAAGAATATATAATGGAAGAATATATAATGGAAGAATATATAATGGAAGAATACATAATGGAAGAATATATAATGGAAGAATATAAGTAGGCTTATATTGCTTTACAAGTTGTGTACAATTTGAAGAGTTGTTGATACATAGTCTATTTGCAATCAAAGTTATACACATATATACGTATGTATATTGTTGCATGCTGGAAAACGATTAGGCCCAAAGGGTATAGGCCGGACCAGCATACAACGTTCGTTGGTTTAAAACTCTGTATTCTCATACACTCGACGGCAACATCAGACAAAGAACTTTCCACAACTGTTTAAGCTCTCTCTTTTATATCTTCTTCTCAACCAACTAGACAACCACTCCTTTAGCCACTCCCTCAAACATTCCTCTAACACAGATGCATGCGCACGTGTTCCTAACAGAATGTTGCATGTGTCACCTTCTGACCTAACCTCACCTGCCTTCCACACGTGCCCTTGGAACATACCCCCGAACAGAAAAGGGCACCCAACGGGTGACCGATAAAAAATCCTCACGATAAAACTTAATTATGCAAGTAATTCCAACATAATCCATATCATACTGATCAATTCAGAACAAAATCGATCCTAATACGACACATAACCACACAATACCTCATGACACAATCAATTACTAACACCACAACAATATAATCGCACAATTCCTTCCATTATCAACTACATAGCAAACATCAATCCAACTACTAACAGTCTGTTTCCTAAACTGGTGATTAGAAATCTCGGAACATACAAAATGCAATAAGCATTCACAATCACACACAACACCGCAAAAATCCAATACTTGGTCAAAAAATAGTCATACACACTAGGGAACGTGTACACAACACCCCAAACACAGGTAGGGACGAAATAAAGTCTGAGACTCTAACGAAACCAGAAAAATACACAAATCAATATTATCCACACAAAACCCACCACAATATCAACTCCATACTCATCCAACAACAACATACAACCAACCCGAAAGAACAAATATAATCACATCAAACAACCTAACGAATCATGAAAAATACACAAAGTGCACACAGGAAACCCAATACCTAATCACAAGAAACCCAATACCTAATCGAACACTACACATACCTCAAAACGAATAAAATGTCCCCGACACACTATCAACGACACAAACACAGGTAATAAATAACTCCAACAGCAAACCAATCAACTCATCCCTTAATACCTACATAACATATCCACGCACGACCCAGACAGATGGTAATTGGAGCTTAGGACCTCCGGACGAAACAATAATAAAAATTACTATAAACACCATATACAACTCACCAAATCGCAACGAGGCACCACAAAGTCCCCACACAATACACAACTCTACATCAAAAGACAAAGCCAGACCTCAATAAGGTACTAAAAGGCTGTCGAAAATACTCTATTAAATAACTTAATAATAACAGTTTAACCCGAAGACCCCAAGTCTATCCTACTACTTCAACTTATACATCGCAAAACAATCAGGATTCAAGCAACTACTTTCCCTCAACGCAACTATCAAGTCACATTTTGCGCCAAAAAATTATAAATTATCATAAATAATTCTCTTATAAACTAGAGTCAATGCAATATTTTATTTTCCTTTCAAAGAAAAAGTGAATTTGTCAATTTTATCAATCAATAAACACTGAAAACAGTGTGAAATGGTAAACAATGAACTGAATTAAAATAAGTTACATTATATTACATAATTAAAATAACTTAGTAACACAATTCTTTTATTAAGAACTAAATTATTTTATATTAGCCGAAAAAAGGTGCCGGAACGCCGTTCCGGAGCGTTCCGTCTGAAAAAAGCACTGTAAACATGTATAAAGAATATACTTGGACTAGTACGTGTACAAATCATATTGTTCCTTTCGATTAGACAATTATGTGGAAGTGACCAAAGATAAAAGGTGACAGTTGAAAATCATGAATTGATTTCAATAAGCTTCGCTAAGTGTATGAAGATCGTAATTCTTAAAGTCAATGGCTACTATGCTATGCATATTCCAACAATTCTGTTGTCTATTTCTTATGACCTCATGTTGGCAATATGAACGTCAGAGCGGAAATTACCCTGGAAAAGCGTCATGTCTAGAAAAGTATAATGTCTGGAAAGTGACTACATGACGCAATTATATGGGTGTGACATGACGTGTCAAGTATAACATGCAACTGAATGGTATGTCCTGTGGACGTCATGTAGGCGTCATGCCTTGTCGTCCGCTTCAATCGTCTGCTCTGAGAACCTTCTTAAATGCGAAGGGTTCGAACGGGTATCCCTCGCCTTTGTAGAACTTGCTCTGGAACTCAACCCTGCAAGATAAAATAGCATTTTGTGATAAATTTAATTTTTATTGTATAAGTAAATTTCAGTTCTTTTCTATTAATAACGAAGCATAAAGTTCTGCATGTTTTGACCTTGTCAACTTGCATCGACAGACTGACTAAACATATAATTAAGTGTTCATTTGTGCACTCTAGCGAACAGACTAAGAGGTTTTTAGAGTTGAGGCCATCTGTCAAATAACAGTATCAGTCATTATAATGTCTAATATAATTTGAAGCAGCAGGCCAGGAGTCGTGAGTTATAACAACGTTACGTTAGGGAAGGTGTGGTAAGGTAAGTTGAAGTGAGGTAAGAAAAGGTAAGGCGTCACTCTATAAGCAGTCTGATGGCTCTTTTAGAAATACTACCTTGCCAGATAAATCCTATAACGAAGTCATTACGAAGTCGTTCTTCAGCACGAGGTAAAAGAACATCAATGCATATTTACAAAGATTGAGCAGGGATTCAAATACGGCTAATATCGAGGTTAAATAAAGCAAGTAAGAGATTATATGAGCCTAATCATTTTATATTGGCGCTATATTTTTAAACATTCGCTTTGCCGTACGATTGTGAGTGTTAAAAATTTTCGTCACAATAATAATAATAAAAATAATAATAATTTTATTATAACTACTACTAGTACTACTACTGTTAATAATAATAATAATAATAATAATAATATTATTATTATTATTATTATTATTATTATTATTATTATTATTATTAACAGCAACAAGAAAAAGAAGAATGAATAATTAAATGAATGAAAGAAAGAATGAATAAGTAACCTAAATGTTCATCACTTTTTATTTTATCTGGACATTTTTTAAATTCTGGAGAATTGCATGTAGCTCTAAAATTGCATAAATAAATGAAAGAGTAAGCGAATGAACTGTACCAGTGAAGACGTAGAGTGTGTAGGAAGGCTGACAGTCCTTCCATGAGAAGCAGGATAGCGACGGTGAGACAGGCCCACGGAGTGAAGATGACAAACACCATAGCACAACCTGCGTAACTTGGGCCGAGAAGACGAAAGCCCTGCCGCATGACCATGTTCCAAAGCACCTCAGATAACTCTAAACCAACGCAACGACAACAGTTTTCTCTCATCCCCTGTAGTAGTAGCAGTAGCAGTCTATGCATACATATCCGTTCATCCATCCATCCATCCATCCATTAATCCATCCATCCAGCCATCCATCCATCCATCCATTCATCCACCCATCCATCCATCCATCCATCCATTCATCCACCCATCCATCTATACATACATACATACATACAAACATACAAACATACATACATGTGTGTACACACAAGTGACTTACCGGCGTGTGCGAGACTCAGAGCCCAAAGACGTAGATAGGATGCCGTGTGGGAAATGCAGCCGAGACAATATTCGATCGTGTGAATGCATTGGTGAACAAACAGATCACCAAAGTCAAACTAAAACCATTCACAAAGAATTCATCATCATCATCACCGTCGTTGTCGTCGGTGTCATCATCATCACAGAATTACATTTCAAGGGGTTTAGGCAGCAGCCTGAAAGTGACCTTGTCACTTTAGATCGTATGCCGAGGCGAAGAAAATGTAGTCGCTAACAGTTGATTGCCTGTTATAAGCACCCAGTAGGCAGGATGAAGCCACAGATTTTGCAGTTAGCGCCAACTGCGTTCGTTTCATTCGGTAGATGGCAGTATTGTTGTTCATACTGCTATTCGGCAGATGGCAGAAATATCTTCATTCTTTCATTCGGTAGATGGCAGGGAGACATCACGTTTTGCGGTGTTTTTTAAACATAAGTTGTAATGGTATTTCTTTGATTTTCTTCTGCCTCAAGACAGCCAAAACGCGGGTTCCAGTTTTTCATAGGCGCTCAGTCAAATCAAAATGGGTGAATTGAGATCAAAAGTTCAGGTAGGCAGAAAGACGGACGGCTACGATGAGATGGATGGCTGCGTTGGGAATTAACGTGGCGAGGAAAATAATTTAATAATTTAATACCTAATTGATGCTGTTACTACATATATATTGTTCTTTTTGTTATTGCTAATGTTATACTAAAGTTCTATTCATGATTACTTTTGTTAATGTAGTGTTCTTATGGCTATTGTTGTTCTTACTGCTATTGTTGTTTTGATGCTATTGTTGTTCTTACTCTCCTGTTGTTCTCGTTATTCGTATTCTTCATTATATTGTTCTGCTTGTTATTGTTGTAGTCATTGTTGCTGTTGATTTAAATGTTGTTCTAAGGCTTGAATTAGTGGGTCTAATAAACTGTTACCTTACCTCTTCTCCGTGTCCATGGCTACCGCCTGCGGGTGCTGCTGCAGAAGCCGCAACCGCTTCAGATGATGATGGCTGGATCTCAATTTCGATATGGGGATCAGTTGAGCTTTCTTTCTGCCTCTCCTTGACAACCGTTGCTTCTCGATCTCCGGTAACGGACTCTTTCTGCAAAGCCATACATGTTCATGTCTAAGCAACAAATAAGATGTCAACACAGAGGCGCCACATAAATGACCAGATACACCTACAGATATAATTATACAAGTAAGCATGCATAGATATAACATATATACGTGCCATGATCTGGAAATTGTATACTCACTTCATTTCCTCCGTTGACGTGTTTCAAGAGATGATCCTTATCACCTTTGCTCTACACATGCAAACAAATACGTCAGGCCTTTACTCTTACCCAAAAACACATAATCGTCATCATCATCATCATCGTCATCGTCATCGCCAATACCATCACCATCACCATCAGCAATGAAAACCTAAACCATCATACTCATCATCATCATCATCACCATCATCTTCATCATCGTCAGCAGCAGCAGCAATGAAAGGTGAACTGACAGTGGCATCTGGAACGTAACGAGGAAACAAAAAACCCGAAGTTCGCTTAGATTTTTATGGCGCTAAACAAATGTCGAGCTTAATAATACGATAATGACCTTCATTTTGCGCTTGTGGATGCTTCTGAGTATCAGTGGCTTTGGAAGCAGAAGCCACGGGATGCAGAGAACGGCCATGAGAAGAAGAAACGTCTGGAAGGGTTTCTGTAGGTAGAAGAAACTGAAACAACTGCATTTAACAGTCCTGCTTATGTCTAATCTAATCTATCAACTTCTATATCACCGCCATCGTAACATCTAAGGCGTCGATCAATGAAATCATGATCCATCATTAGGTTAGGCCATATTGAAAACGTCAATCTGAATTAATCCAATCTAATCCAAAATAACACAATATAATATAATATAATCTGGAAACTTTAATAGCACAGTTAGCGCAATGGAAAAGACTTCAACCGATGATTGCTTCTAGGCGATACCACAATCCTGAAGCATAATCCATTGCAGAGAACCAGTCGAGACCCATAAGACCCCAGACAGCGAAAACGGGATACAGACGATGAAAAATACGAAAGACATGAGAATCTTTATCAAAAAGCTGAACGACATAACCTATTATTATTATCTTTGCATTTATTAATCGCCGCCATCTAATGACGAAGCATTAGTCGATGGCGCTGAGCAATTGTGAGTGAAGGACTTCCTCAAGGTCCCTACACAATAACCGTCTAAGGGGAGGAGGCTCGAACCGGTCCTGTCTCATATATACACGACGTAACTATAAATACTCATTATTTACAGCTTCAACACTGGTTGCATACAAAAAACTGTGAACACTCTTTTATGTATGATCACAGGACTCCCCTCGTGCAACGGCTGGGGTTCATGGAAGGTGACGATTAGCGTCCTGGATTACCAACCTAAAGGTTGGGGGTTCATATCATCGCCAGGACAGAAAGATGATTCGAGATTTGGCTTAACTCGCGCCCCCAACGAACTCAGCTATAAAATGAGTACACTGACGGTACACTGTCGGTGGGAAGATCAGGCGGCAAGGGAGAGGACTGAGCATCCGCCCTCTTATGCCGAGGTCAAGAAAATGAGGTCGGTAACACATCGCACTCTTTGATATCTCTAGTGGTACGACAACTCTTCTTTTCGAGCAGGGCTTAGACTGTGATCCACCAAGACGCAAGGAATCAGCGGCGGATTTAGTCATAGGCGTGGGAGGCAGTTCGCCCCTTTGATTATATGCTGGCGTCCCTCAGATCAGACCCGTGAACGGTGACTACTAGAATGTGGCGCCCCTCTGGAGGCGCTCTTCCCCCACGGAAGCAATGACGGAACCGCCACTGCATGGACTCTGAATAAATCCTTAATATATTCCAACTGGAGGCCGACCGAAAGTGAATTTCTGGTTTCGGCAGAAACCGAAATCAGACCGAAAGTTAAAAATTACTTTCGGCCGAAACCGAAACCGAAAGATATAAACTTACATAGCTCGTGTGTGTCCGTGGGCGTTAGTAATTGAATCCAAACAAACGAATATTGTAGTTCAGAAACAGCAGTTTTTCGGCATTCTCGCCCACTCCTATATAACGCATATAACAAAACCGGAACCCACCTCTACCCCAGAGCGTTATATAACATGTGAACGGCCCATACTTCGTTTAATTTACTACATGTCAATATAAATATTATCCGATTATCCGCATCAACACGTGGAAACGTCGTGTATAGATTGATCATTGAAACGAACGCACAGAACATACACAGGCCGCTACTACCGCTAGTTACATATTATATTAGCTACAGCAGCAGGCAGACCACCTGTGAGCGTAACAAAAGACTTTCGGCCGAAACCGAAAGTAAACCGAAAGTTAGCTTTTCTCTTTCGGCCGAAACCGAAACTATGCTGAAAGTCGCCATATGGACATTTTCGGCGCCGAAACCGAAACCGAATTTCGGTCGGCCTCTAATTCCAACCATGAAGGAGCATCTTGAAACGGCGCTATAGAAACATCCTGTTACATTCCACAATCCACTTCTTACCTGAGCGTAGTAAAACGTGGCAGAGCCGCAAGGTTCCTTGGGATAATTCATGAGGAACATGTTGATCAGATCTACAAATGCACAGAACATTAAACATTTACAAATGCACCGAAAATTAAACATCTACAAATCTACAGAACAAAAAATCTAGAATTGCACAGAACATTAAGGATCTACGAATGTCAGAAAACATTAAACATCTACACATGCACAGAATAATAAAAATCTACGAATGCATCGAACATTAAGGATTTATGACAGAAAGAACGTAACAAAGAAATAAAATTAGTATGTGCATGCACATATATATAGCAATGCTTATAATAAACGAATAATGCTGTGGTATGAATCACTGTGGTCTGCGATTGTCATGCGTTCATGTACTGAATTTACGTCGTGCTGACTTGTTTTTCAGTATACAGCCATAGGATGAACGACATAACCTATAAGGAGACTTGGAGCACAGGCAGCCTTTGTAGCGTTGTAGGAAATCCATTTGTAGAGGATAAGAACTATCAGATAGCCGAATATGCACATCATGAAAATCATCTCCGGAATAAACTCGCAGAAAATGTTGATCGGATCCTTGAAGTATCTAAAAACACAGATTCAACACAAGTTTACACTTACAGGCCTACAGCTAAAGCATTGCATTCATACATATAGCTTTATTTTTCCGGAATGCGAGGACACAAATTGGTATTTTGCCAAAATTATAAGGGCTTAAAAATTTACGTGGACCCGACCTATTATGAACTCTCGATTCGGAAAGAAACTTGAACTTGCCTGCTTCACTGGAGATTTTCATTTGGCCGAACGTCTGTGGATAAGCTGGTTTCCACGACTTAGCGTTTAGCAGTGGAAAGTGAAGTATCACATCTCCCAAAAGTGAGATGTAGGGTATACACGCTTCAGTTTTATGGCTAACCTGTGATTCTGGAGACTTAGTATGACGCCAAAGAACATCTGACTGATTCCGAAGATGATCGATATCTTCATCTTGAAGGAATTCAACCACGTGATCTTGTTCAAGGACATCTGCCAAACCTTCAAATCGTACCATAACAAAACGTCCTTCAACTGAAGTCGAAACTGGTCTCAAATATCATTTATATCACATAAAATGTTACAAACTATACTTTACGATTATAATCTATTTTTGATAACTGCAATAGTTATAGTTATAATACATATTAAAGATAGAACATATTATGTCGTTTTATGTCATGTCTTTTTGTGTTAAATCATGTCAAGTGAAGATATGATATGCCAAGCGTCATTCAGTTGTCAACTATCGCAGCAGATAAGATTTAGTGCATTCGCAAAATCTGCTCCCTTATGAATGCTTGGAGGCAATCCACGGTTGGCTGGCTTTAGGCATATTCTAATTTTTCAGCCTAACAGAGCTGCCAATTTCAGAGGCCACCGATTTCAGGAGGCCGTCGATTTCAGGGGCTGCCGACTTCTTGCCGTCAGTTCATCGGCTATTGTTACCCCTTTGTTGAAATCGCCTGTGAATAAGCTGGTTCTCGAGACTTAGCTTTCGTTGGGCGCTGTAGAAATGTTGAGTTTAGGATTACGATGGGATGACTCACCGGGTCCATTCCGAATGGATACGGATTACCGCGATAGTCAGTGTTGTTTGTTGGGTCAAGTGTGACGTCCTTAACATGCTCCAACAAGTTGACTCTACAGCATAGCAGCACAAGAAACGTATAAACATTGTAACTGTAATCCCTGGATTTCTTTAGCTGAGCATTGGGGTTTCCGGATTTCTTCAGCACTTTTGAATAGCTAAGAATTGGGATTTCCGATTTCTTCAGCACCTTAAATAGCTAAGTATTGAAACCAGTTACTTCACAAGCACTCAGTCAAAACACCAAATCGGTGAGGCGGGTCATAGATGTACAAATCGTTAACCCCCCCAAAGTAAAAAACGTTGAAACCGTGATTTTGTGAAAAATAAAAGTAAATGTTGAAAAATGCGATCAGGAGCGTTGGTGGCCGACTGAGTAATGCAACGAAGCCAAAGTCAAATAATCAAAATCTTAATTAATAGGAGAAGCCACATCGTGCAGTTAGGGATGTAATCCTGTTCTACTCACGGGTCATATCTGGATTCGTTTGGGTACCAGCCAGATCCGAAGATGTTGACGGACTTGGAATAGAAATCGTTGTAGATGAATCCAGAATAAACCGAAAACGCACCCATCAAGAGAATGATATAGCGCCCACCGAAAAATATGTTCCAAATCTAAAGAATAAAATTCGATTTTTATTTACAATCACACATCCATAAATATGGAATATTAAATAAATATATTAAATATGAAATATAACATTCATTTCAGTCTTTCGTTTTTATAATTAAGTATAAAGCTAAGTTAAAATTTTATTTAGGTTAACTAACTCCGCCACTGCCGTACCCCGGGTGGTGCCAGTCCCAAGCTTTGATAAAGGTGGAGGGCGAAGTCAACGGCCTTTGTTGCCATAAGATGTCGTTTACCATTGGAACTACTACTACTACTATTTAAGTGAACTTATTTAACTGCTAATTATACCTCTTAGCACGAGGTAAGCAAACTTATGATACTATATACAAATATGATACTACCCTATGACATTCTCTTATAAAAACTGGAGTGTGATATAATGATATCATCATGTGCAAGATAACAACGGGCGCAACCTTCTGTATCATAGGTTGATGATGTAATCTTATTATACTATTTAATAGAACCACATGTTGACAGCACTGATGACCCTATGCGATCATACCATTAATTTATACAATTCAATGACATCATATGATGATTCCATCGATGATGCAATTTGATATCAATTGATTACACCATTTATTGATACCATCCGAAGATTATTTGATTATGATACCCTCCTTTGATATAATCCAATCTTCATATTCGATGATCATTAAGCTGTGATGATACCTTCCAATGACATTATTTGTTTATGCTGCCGGATGATATTATTCTTGGGCAATGCTGTCCTTGGATGATACTATCCTCTTGTGATATTATAATCGGATTATTCTATTTCTGGATTATACTATCCTTTGATGATACTGTCCTTTGATAATGCCATTCGACAATACCATATTCGGATAATACTGTATCCTGACGATACTGTCATCCAGCACTGCTTTTTAATGATACCATCTGATGATACTATCTCAGACTATATAATACTCTGATGACACTGTATCCTCGGATGATACTGACCTCGTTATCAGACTTCTTTTGACCGAGAGATTTCTCAAAGAGAACCATCCACAGGGCCGCAGCTAAGACAACGAATCCGTGACCAGCGTCGCCAAACATCAACGAAAACAGGAATGGAAAACTGATGATCGTAAAAGGAGCTACAAAAAGTGCAGTTATCCTATCATATCAGGAATCAATGAAGACAATTTGTCTATTAATTTCAGGCTTTTAAAAATATATTTTGAGTTTCCCAGGAACCTTGACAAACAATTTACGGTCAATACAGCGGCGTGCCCCAAATAAAAAAAAACTCAAATGTGTCATGGCCGGATTGGCCGTCTGCCTGAATCCGTCCATTCCTTGGTTTGCCCCAAGGCAAATGATTTGATCTTTAACCAAATAGGGCTCTTACTGTGAGAACGTTTCATCGGTCAATTTACCGTAGTTTGCCTTTTTATGTTACCTTTCTGGGTGAGTCAGTCAGTCAAGATCTTATCTTGGTTCACCTTATCTTATCTCATATTATCTTATCTAATCTAATCTCATCCCATCGTATGTTACGTAACGTTATGTTATCTAATTTTATCTTATCTTATTTTTCGTAAACTGATTCGACTCATTGTGTATAGTTTTCCGAGACATGTATACTGTCTACATGCGTCGATCTGCTTGTGTTTATGTCTATGTCTGTACAGTGTACATTTGTTTGTGTTCCACTTGCTCGTGTTTGCCTTTCTGTCTGTCTGTGTCTGTATACCTGTCCGTCCGTCTGTCCGTCCGTCTACCTGGATTGACTTCCATGTAGGTGGCCACTCCGTATGAGTCGACGATTCCTTGGAAGACGTTCGTGAACTTGTTGGTTCGATTGTAGGTCGGCGGTTGTTCTTTTGTATCCATCCGACTCAGAATGGCAGCAGTCAGACCACAGCCGCTCTTCTCCTACCGTCATCATCATCATCATCATCAACAATAACAACAACAATAAAAACGACGTCATCATCGTCAGCAGCGTCATCATTATCGTCACCATCATCATTGTCGTTAGCAATCAACGTCGTCGTCGTCGTCATCTTCATCAGCAACAGCAGCAGCATCATTATCATTATCGTCGTCGTCATCGTCGTTGTCATCATCGTCATCGTTGTTCTTGTCATCAATATTTTTAGAACTGCACATGCGTCCATGATTCAGAGCCTTTTTGAGGTTCCTAACATGCGCTATACAAACTTCCAGTAGCATACATGTATACACAGAAATACCTACGGCGCCTGAGTGCAGAGCCATTTCGATTCGGTCCCAGTGAGTCTGCGGAACCCAGCACTCTCCGATCAGGTACTTGGCGGTGATGTCTATGTTGAAGAAGTTCAGCGTGTGGAAGACTGCCTTCAGCTTCTTAACCTTGACCTTCCACAGGCAGATGCTATCAGATGCGCTCAGCAGAGTCGTGCGCCGATGCTCCTCAGTCTGACTCACCACCTGGAAACAAAGTCCAAAGCATCCAACAATCACTCTATACAGTAGTCGTAAGCTCGAGATTTCTACAGCCCCCATCAAGAGCTAAGACGCGAGAACCAGCTTATGCACATGCGCTCAGTCAAAACAAAATCGATAGGCAAGAAGGGCTCGGTTCCAGTTTAAGGTCCAAGAGTCGGAAAATCAGGCAGGCTGCGTCAGGGAGACCAGCTTATTCACCGGTGCTATATCAAGTTAGGTCAACAGGAGCCAAGTGTTTTGGGTCAGTTTAGGTGCCAGGTCAGAATCCGGGCGGAATGTCAAGTCAGGGGAGACGGCTTGATACCAAAGTGGAAACTCATTATGATGGCAACGGTATTCGTAGATTAAATGTAAATGTTCACGGTTTTATAATGGCTACCGTATGGCCTAGACTATGCTCATTTTGCAAAGAATTGATCGGGTGAGATCCTTCACCAACGCTGCCCTCTTGAATGAGCCCCACGCCATTAAAGGTCCTCTTGTACGGGACGATGGTCCAGTGTGGATGTATTTTGGCATTTAGTAGCATTATTTCGACTTCGCAAAAGAGCTTCTCCTAGTCTAACTGAAAACAATGAAATGGCGATAACTAATTAGCGAATGAAATGCGCCACAACACAGAGCCTAGGTACCGTGTTAAGGTCTTCAATTCTAGACAGCACTCCGATCGCCATTTCTGCTCTTTCAGATTGCTTCTCCGGACATTGATAGACAGTTGCATGGAACCTGCGAAACACGTAAGAAGTTCTTACATGTATGGAGTAGAAACGCTTACAGGCCTATACTCATTTCTCGTTATCTCGTAACTTAGGTAAAAGTAGAGTATCCCATAATCCACAAGTGAGACGTAGGGGAGGCACTGATTTCATTTTCATTAGGTCCTTGAACCGACAATGGACGAATCTCTATGACCAGTGCATTGCAGGACTTGCCGTGAACTTCGAAGTCCACGCCGGTATATCAAATTATACCGCTTGGTGACAGAGGCACGGTGCGCGCAAACAACTTGACCAGGGTCGTTACAAGAAGTCGAACCCGGAACCGCATAGTCATTGACCAAATGCGTTACCGATATACCACCCTGCAGCACATAACATATGCGACAATGAAGTAGCTCATTCTTTCTTATTGGTGGCCAAACATTTGGATGTCTACTTGCGCTCCCAGCTGGCGGCTCTCTTCAGATTCACATTTCTTCGTGACTATGAGCGTTTCACAATTTTGTAATAACTTGGGCATTAAGTGTACAGTATTGTATCGTAAGCTCGAGATTTCTACAGCGCCCAACGAAAGCTAAGTCGCGGGAACCAGCTTATTCACAGGCGCCCGGTCAAAATAAAATCGATAGGCAGGAAGGGTTCGATTCCAGATAACGATCCAAGAGTCAGGCAGGCAGACAGACAGACGCTGGGTGGTGTTTGGAATTGAACCGGTAAGTGAGATAAGGAGAAAAGGAAGAGCCAGGCTAGGATTTGTAGAAGAGGAGTGTTTTCACTTTTGAGAGAAAGACCGGCACAGAAATTGCAAGAGGTGAAGTGGTTCAGAAGATATTTCTTCTGCTTGAGAACCTACAGCCATTGTTTTTCTACTTTCTGATATATAGCAATATTAGCTTCAACCTGGTTAATCTCACCGATTATGAGTTCTGAGTGCGGTTTACCTTGAAGCAACCATCGCTTGATGCCTTCTGCATAACGATAACGGCGTTATAGAAATCATTAGGTTACACAGGTCAGATAAATTTTGAATGAATTAGATTCGGTTAATGATAGATTCGTAGTCATAAAGTCAAGGGTAGCGCAAAGCATACCCATCGCATATTTTCTTCACTCGTGTCTTCAAATTGTCTCCTTGATAAAACACTAGGAAGACCGATTTCAAAACTGTCTCGCCCTACAACAATATATAGAAACACAATTGCATTACATGCAAAATTCTACTTAGCATGTCATAACATAATATAACTTAACATAGCACATCACAATGGTATGCTGTGTTATGCGGTGTCAATTGTTTAACATAACAATTAACACCACATAACACGATGTAACAAAATATAAGATAGCAGAGCGTTGAAAAGATACAGGTTGAAGTGGCTTAAGTGGTCTTTATGGCTGACTGACCGTGGCTGGATCCTCAAGTTCCTCCTCGATATCCGCCATCCTGACAAGGACATTCCCCCGACACGCTCTCCACAGCAGCCGCTCGAACGACGGGTAACGGTCCCGAAGAATAACTCCTGCCATAAATCTACAACATGTGTCATTTCACTTGGTTATATAAGCCTACATTTCCGGTCATAGAATAATCGAAAATTAGTTGGGGAACGTTGCACGATGTTTATTACTTACCCGAGATTTCGACTTTCAGAGGCTGCATTGGGATCCGATGAGAATTGATCATATGACACGTGCTGTAATCAAACCATGCATGTTATTCTGTAGTTATTGTAACAATTTTTATGTTGACAAAAGTCACATCTACTCTCTGCATCGACAGTCAAATAAATGAATAAATAAATAAATGACTGAGTGAATGAGTCAGTCAGTCAATCAGTCAGTCGGTCAGTACCAACTTGTCAAATTTACCTCTTCGAAAACCACTTCTGAGTACTTCAGGACGTGTTTGTGCTCTTTCAAATCTAAGAAATTGCGCTTCAAAACTTCCAGATTAGAATTCACTTCCTTCATGTCATTTTCCAGTTTCTCGAACATTGCCTATAAAAATGCGAGTTTAGTCCAGACACATATTTTTATTTCTGCAGTTGCTAAGCGCCACTATCTGACGACTAAGCATCAATCGATGGCGCTGAGCAATTGTGAGTGAAGGACTTGAGCAAGGTCCTTACACAATACCCGTCTCAGGGGAGGAGACTCGAACCCTGACTCTCCTCGTTCCAAGTCAAGCGCTTTATCCAATCGGCTACCGTGCCCAACAATATTAGCTATTGTAGTAGGCCTAATAAATCAAATCTGGCCACTGTGACATACGATTGGACATTGTGTATGAAATCCATAGAATGTTAGCCTACACAGACTGTATGCTTTGCACTAATGCACGATACAATAAAACAGAATGCATACAAAAACAATG
This sequence comes from Norana najaformis, assembly GCA_964023275.1. Lineage (NCBI taxonomy): Eukaryota > Metazoa > Annelida > Clitellata > Crassiclitellata > Hormogastridae > Norana > Norana najaformis. Next base: position 4,062,446 of record OZ029916.1, on the reverse strand, counting down.
CAATGCCATTTCTCCTGACATTGATTTTAAGAATAGTACAAATTAATAGTACAAATTAGTAGCACAAATTCGAGGATGGCATGGATTAAACTGCGTGGGAATGCTATTCGCAATTCAGTATTCAAAATGCACTACAGTAAGCCTACATGGACTCTGACCAAAGTGCCTTCCCATTTATCTGAGCTTAAACACAAACCACCCTGACAGCTCACCCCCCTTCTCTCTCTGCTCTTCTGGCAACCGGACTAGGTTCTCGACAAGGCATCTTTGGACAACCCCACTGACTTGACGCAGCGCTTGTGAATAAGCTGGTGCCCTGCTCTTAGCCTTAAAGTAGCGCTTTAGAAATTTCGAATTTGCGATTACGATAATCCAGTTCACTCAATTCCATGGCGGCCAAGATGCGCCCATGGTTTATGCCTCTTGTTTATATCAATAGATTGGTTCGTCTTGCGTGGAACCAATGCCTATATACTGTAGTTTAAGAGCAGAGTTCTGTAAATCTGAAAGTCTTTGAGGTTTACCTCTATGTCGGTCATTTCACGCGGAGCCGGTGTATCCGGATTTTCGTCATTGTCCACGACTGTAATTGATGATTTGGTCATTTCGTTTTCCAGAAATCCTGCGAATAGATTTAAAGGGTATTACAACCGTGTTTGAGACGCGATGGTGTAGTGGTATGGTCTCTGCCTCGTAACCGGAGGGTCGTTGATTCTAATCTGCCTCTAGCCACTGCGTAGCGACCTTGGACAAGTTGCTCACCCACAACTGTCTGTGAGGAAGGCAACGGGAAACCACCTCACTCACCTCATACCCGGGTGGCATAGAGCCAATGGACCTGCCTTCGGGCAGTGAACTTATCATCATCACAACCAGGGTGCGATTTATGACGTAGAGGGAATTTCCCTCTCATGTGTCGAATGCCTAAACTTTAGGCTACAGCATCGGACAAGCATTAGACCTTGTATTAGGCCTAAACTAAATAGGACTATAATTATGTGTAAATCTTACCCTGATCTATCCAATGCGCCGCCGTCCCACTCAATCAACCGAAACCCAACCCACCGTTACTGTTATTCTTTCTCCTTCTTTTATTGTCTTCTGGCAACCGGTTTTTAAACGTGGTATTTTTTGGGGAAAATCCCTCTGACTTGACGCAGCACTCGTGAATAAGCTGGTACCCTGTGCCTAGCATTTAGCTTAGCAACAGATTTAGAGTTAACGATTGCGATGTGTCAGGGCCTTGCTAGCAATGATTTCAGGCCTTGTGAGGGGTTGGAAGAGACCTTTCGGACGGCATGATGATGATGATGATGATGATGATGATGGTGATGGTGGTGGTGGTGGTGGTGGTGGTGGTGATGATGATGGTGATGACGATGATGATTACGTTGTGCAGACTCACGCAGCTTCCTCTCCATTTCTTCGCATCTTCGGACTTCGCTGACATATTTCCTCTGGAAAGCATTGATGTGAGCGTTCAACTGAAAAAATGCATCTTCGACATTGATAGCCTGCACCAACAACCGTGAACTCGTGTGCGACAGAAGAAACTCAAACTATGCCTTTTGGTTCAGTCGCAAGAACAACAACGCCGGCGCCAGGATGAAATGCCTTGGGTGGACCAAGGGAATTTTCAGAGGGCCAAGCCCCGCCAGATCAGTGAAGGCACCAAGATTTGAAGCGGCGGGAGTGGAAAACCAAAGGCTTCAACTGGGAAGGGTACTAAGTGGCCTGGGATGAGCCATAAACACCCACAGGTGCAAACACTGCTATGCAATTTCAATGCAAATTAGGCTTGTTTAGCTTATACAGTATAGAGGAGCCTATGCATAAATATGCACATAGATGTATATATAGGCTATGCATTAATGTATAGACTATATATGTATGTATATAATACATTAATCCTAACATAAAGTGGATTTAATATAAAAACAATCAGGATTTCATATGAAGTGGATTCTACTACGGCCAGTGAGAGACTAATGGCGCATTGAGTTGTCATCTTCATCAATGTCGTCGTCGTAGTCATTATCATCATCGTCGTCGTCGTCATCATCATCATCATCATCATAATCAAGTGCACTCGAAATAATTGAGATCGACAGTTAACCATATAATTGCAGGACATCGAATACCATAATCACACATTAGTCTTCTTTATGTGCATCTTCAGACAGATTATGCCTCTTCAAGTTAATTCATGATTGTGTTAGTTCTTGTTTCATAAAAGGCAGGTGTTTGTGCTTTTAAGCATTTAAAAGGCTAAATCATTCACATTGTAATTAGTTCGTTAGTTCATTCATTCACTCGTTCGTTCTTTCATTCATTCCTTCATTTCTCCAGTCACCCGGAAGAGGAATACTTACGTCCTTGAACTGGACCAGCCCGAGTTCTCCGAGTTGCGCCAAGCAGTTGAACGAAGCCTCCGACTGTAAGAACAGCTGACACAGAGACATCTGCTCACTCCGATACAACGACCCCATCCTCGAATCCTTTTAGTGTCCGACCTGTAGGCCTACTACTCTTTCTCCAAAGCCACTGATGAGATCCTTCAATGTACTTCCTATTCCTCCTTCTCTCTAATCCACCTTGGGCCTGAATCCTAATAAAAAAAATATGTGACCGATTCCTAGTCGTGTCTTCCTATTCCTCACTTATTTTTCTACCCTTCGTCTTTAACTTTGACAATGCAAATTAACCCTCCTGAGATCCTCCGATTCCTCTTCTGTTTCTCAATTCTACGCCTCTTCTTTCTTTTATATATAGCGTTCGATCAAACAACAAAACATGAACGCGAGGAGCTCCCGACCTCTGCTGCTAACAGTCAACGAACCAACTGGCAACTGCAGCGGCTCGGAAGAACAAATACTGCGCAGTAAAGAGAAAGAAGAGAGAGCTTGTTATTTACCAATCGACACTTCCAGGGACTGGACAACGCCGGCTCTTCTCTGGTTATCGCTCTCTGAAAGACTGGTTCAGCTCTCGCACCAACAAGATTCTCCGCGAACAATAAATAACTGTCAAAAGCTCAGCATACAGCTCTCCAATTCCGGTTTAAGCGAATGAAATCTGCTTCTGTATGGAGACTCTAACCGAATCCATAGGCTGTTGATCGACTTGTAATATGCACGTGTTTGTATACATGCATACAGTATATAATAAAGCTGTCTGCATAAGTTGTGCTTCAGAACAATAGTTTATAACCAAAGCCTAAAATAAATTCTGAAAGTTGAGGCCAGGGAGCACAAGAACACACGGAAAACCAACATCATGCACAGATGCCTAATAATATTGTCTAGAACCAGAGTGGCCAGATTGTTCATTGGCATAAAATGTCTGATGTCTAATGCAAGTCAATGAGTCCAACACTCTAAAAAGCATTCATTGTCTGCTAGCAACAAACATTAGACTAATCTAATCTGAGAACTTCTATAGCGCCACTATATTAATGCTTAAGGCATTAGTCGATGGTCGCTACTAAGCAAGATCGTTCTGCAAGCCAAATTCCAAGGTCAGTACTGTCGAAAAGCCATGATGGGAACATCAGAAGACATAGAAACAGCCTACGAAGAACGTGAGTCCAGAGATTAAGAGGAGTGCTTATTCGAGATCTTAAGGACAAAACATACTTTGTAGATCGAACGTTTGACGTTAGGCTCAATTGTGTAAAATATGCAACGTTAGGTTCAACTGTGTAAAATAACCAACGTTAGGCTCAATTGTGTAAAATATCCAAGGTTAGGCTCAATACTGGAAATTATCCAACGTTAAGCTCAGTTATGTAAAATATCCAATGTAAAAGATTAAGTCAGTATATTTTCACCGATGGACCTGCCTTCGGGCAGAGAATTCATCATCATCACCACCCCCGGGACGCGAACCGGATTCCTCACTAGACTATTGTGCCTCATAAAGTTCCGATGTCCCAGGCGAAACGTAAGAGAGGCGCTCGTTTTTTTTGTTCCTCGGACCTTGAGCCGGCAACGGACGAATACCAAGTTCCTGGACACGAGGCCAGTGCATCGCAGAACTTGCTGATTTACGTACCAGCTTATGCCTGTACCAAATTTACGCTGGTTGGTAACAGAGACAAGAGTGGGCAAAGAACTTGTCCAGGGTCGCTGCATAGAGCAGGATCTGTTCAACAGGTTGCAACATGCAATCTTCGTAGTGTGGCGGGGATTCAAGCTCTGAATGAAAATGCTGAAAACACCTCACTCATTGACATATTAAAGCAAAACGATCTGCCTTCGGGCACAGAACTCATCATCATCATCATCATAGTGTAGGCATATAGTTTACGAAAATGATATGCAGATTAATTTATTAATTAGTTATATTAGTAATATTAATTATAATTACTAACGACAACGTCCATTATAATTCTGTTGTATATTTCTTATGACTCATCTTGACATAATAAACGTCAAAGCGCAAATTACACTGGAAAAGTGTCATGCCAAGAAATAATATAATGTCTGGAAAATGACGACATCACGCAATTATATATGTGTGACGTGACGTGTCAAGTATGACATGCAGCCGAATGATATGCCATGTGGACGTCATGTAGAAGTCATGCATTGACGTCCACTTCAATCGTCTGCTCTCAGAACCCTCTTAAATGCGAAGGGTTCGAACGGGTATCCTTCGCCTTTGTAGAATTTGCTCTGGAACTCAACCCTGCAAGATAAAATAGCATTTTGTGATAAATTAAATTTTTATTGCACACGTAAATTTCAGTTCTTTTCTAATAATTACAAAAAATAAAGTTCTCCCTGGTCTGACCATCCCAACTTACATCTATAGAGAGACTAAACTTATAATTAAGAGTGTTCATTTGTGCCCTCAAGCGAACTGACTAGACGCTTCTTTACTTTTACGGCCATCTGTTGAATAACAGTATCGGTCGTTATAATGTCTAATATTTTGCCGCAGCAGGTCAGATGACGTGGGTTAAGACAACGTTAGGTTAGGTGTGGCTAGGTAAGTTGAGGTGAGGTAAGAAAAGATAAGGCGTCACTCTGTAAGCAGTCTGATGGCTCTTTTAGAAATACTACCTTGCCAGATAAATCCTATAACGAAGTCATTACGAAGTCGTTCTTCAGCACGAGATGAGAACATCAATGCATATTTACAAAGATTTAGCAGGGTTTCAAATACGGCTAATATCGAGGTTGGGTAAAGTATGTAAGTGTATCAGTTGCACATCAATTGAGCCTAATCATTTTATATTGGCGCTATATTATTAAGCATTCACTTTGCCGTGTGACTGTGAATGTTAAAAATTGTTCGTCATAATAAAAGTATTATCAATAATAATAATAACAGTAGTACTAGTAGTATTACTATACTTAATAATAATAATAATAATAACATTATTATTATAATTATTATTATTAGCATTAAAGTAGCCCTTTAGAAATTTCGAATTTATTATTATTATTATTATTATTATTATTATTATTATTATTATTATTATTATTATTAACAGCAACGTTAAAAAGAAGAATAAATAATTAAATGAACGAGAGAATGAATAAATAAGTAAACCAAATGTTCATTACTTTTCATTTTATCTGGAATTTTTTTAAATTCTGGAGAATTACATGTAGCTGTGAAATTGCATAAATAAATGAAAGAGTAAGCGAATGAACTGTACCAGTGGAGACGTAGAGTGTGCAGGAAGGCTGACAGTCCTTCCATGAGAAGCAGGATAGCAACGGTGAGACAGGCCCACGGAGTGAAGATGACAAACAGCGTGATACAACCGGCGTAACTTGGGCCGAGCAGAACGAAGCCATTGTGTAGGACCATGTTCCAAAGCACCTCAGACAACTCTAAACCATTGCAACAACAGTTTTCTCTCATCCCCTGTAGTGGTATAGTAGTAGCAGCAACAGCAGAAGCAGCAGTAGTAGTACATATACATATATACGTACATACATACATGCATAAATACATAAAAAATACACATATGCATACATACATGCAATCATACATCCATTCGTACTTACATACATCCAACTGGTTGACTGGCATCCATCCATCCATCCATCCAGCCATCCATCCATCCTTTCATCCACCCATCCATCTATACATACACACATACATACATACAAACATAAATACATACATACATGTGTGTACACACAGGTGACTTACCTGCGTGTGCGAGACTCAGAGCCCAAAGTCGTAGATAGGATGCCGTGTGGGAAATGCAGCCGAGACAATATTCGATCGTGTGAATGCATTGGTGAACAAACAGATCACCAAAGTCAAACTAAAACCATTCACAAAGAATTCATCATCATCATCACCGTCGTTGTCGTCGGTGTCATCATCATCACAGAATTACATTTCAAGGGGTTTAGGCAGCAGCCTGAAAGTGACCTTGTCACTTTAGATCGTATGCCGAGGCGAAGAAAATGAAGTCGCGAACACTTAATTGACACCTATAGGCACCTATTAGGGCAGGATGAAGCGACTGATTTGTCAGTTGTGGCAAATTGCTTTCGTTTCATTCGGTGGATGGCAGTATTGTTCATAGTGCTATTCAGTAGATGCCAGAAATATATTCATTCTCTCATTGGCAGGTGACATCAAGTTCTGCGGTGTTTTTTTAACATAAGTTGTAATGGTATTTCTTTGATTTTCTTCTGCCTCAAGACAGCCAAAACGCGGGTTCCAGTTTATTCATAGGCCCTCAGTCAAATCAAAATGGGTGAATTGAGATCAAAAGTTCAGGTAGGTAGACAGAAGGACGGCTACGGTGGGTTGGCTGCGTTGGGAACTGAAGCGGCGTGTATAATAACCTAATAGGTAATTATTGCAATTGATACTGTTACTACATGTATATTGTTCTTTTTATTATTGCTACTGTTATAGTAAAGTTCTATTTATGATTACCTTTGCTAATGTATTGTTCGTACTGCTATTGTTGTTCTTACTGCTATTGTTTTTCTTACTCTGTTGCTCTTCTCGTTATTCGTATTCTTTATTGTATGGTTATGCTTGTTATTGTTGTACTTGTTGTTGCTGCGTATTCAAACGTTGTTCCGATTTGACACATGGCTTGAATTAGTGGGTCTAATAAACTGTTACCTTACCTCTTCTCCGTGTCCATGGCTACCGCCTGCGGGTGCTGCAGCAGAAGCCGCAACCGCTTCAGATGACGATGGCTGGATCTCAATTTCGATCTGCCCATCAGTTGAGCTTTCGTTCTGCCTCTCCTTGGCAACCGTTGCTTCTCGATCTCCGGCAACAGACCCTTTCTGCAAAGCCATACATGTTCATGTCTAAGTATCAAATAAGATGTCAACACAGAGGCGCCACATAAATAATCAATTACATCTACAGATATATACAAGTAAGCATGCATAGACACAACATATATACCTACACACATACACATAAATAAATAATTTAATGCATACATACATACATAAATAAATAATTAAATGCATTCATACCTACATAAATAATTAAACACATGGATACATACGTACTACGTACATACATACACATACATATATATATATATATATTTATACATATATAAATTCACAATAATTAATAAAAAATACCTACCTACCTTCATACATACATACATACGTAGGTAGGTCTATATAGATACATATGTATGTATGTATGCATGTATGCATGCACGTATGTATGTATGTATGTACGTATGTATGACTGAACGATGACGCACGAGTGTACATATTTCAAGCCTTTGCACAGCTAGTGGCAGATTCACAGAGCAATAATAGGGTAATTGAAATAACTGTACATGGCTTCGTAGCCCATGAAGTCTACAGAGTTGGGCATCAAGCCATGCACGATGTATGCTGCAAGAATATCATCATCTGTGAAATATATACTCACTTCATTTTCTCCGTTGACGTGTTTCAAGAGATGATCCTTATCGCCTTTGCTCTACACATGCAAACAAATATGTCAGGCCTTTACTCTAACCCAAACACACATCATCATCATCATTTTCATCATCATTAGCATCACAATCACCATCACCATCGTCATCATCATCAGCAGCAGAAGCAACAACAACAGCAGCAGCAATGAAAGCGATTTGAATATGGCGTCTGGAGAGCAATGAGAAAATAAAAAAAGCAGAAGTTTGCTTAGATTTTTATGGCGCTAAACAAATGTCGAGCTTAATAATACGATAATGACCTTCATTTTGCGCTTGTGGATGCTTCTGAGTATCAGTGGCTTTGGAAGCAGAAGCCACGGGATGCAGAGAACGGCCATGAGGAGAAGAAACGTCTGGAACTGTTGCTGTAGATAAAAGAAACTGAAACAGCTGCATTCAACTGCCCTACATATGTCTAATCTAATCTAATATAATCTAATCTAGTGTAATATAATCTATCAACTTCTATAGCATCGCCATCGTAACATCTAAGGCGTAGGTCGATGGTCGCTTTCGACAGGAAATCATAATCCATCATTGGGTCAGGCCAGATCGAATTCCAATCTAATCTAATCTAATCCAATCTAATCTAATCTAATCGGGAAACTTTACTAGCAAAGATAGCGTAATTAACAAGACATAAATCGATGGTTGCTTCTAGGCAAACCTGCAATCCAGAAGCATAATCCATTGCAGAGAACCAGTCGAGATCCATTAGACCCTAGACAGCTTAGCCTGTGATCTATCAGGGTGAATGCACTCAGTGGCGGATTTAGCTATAGACGTGAGGGGTTAGCCCTCGAGCCCCACTTGGTTATATGGCAGCGTCCCTAAGACCAGACCCAAAATGTGGCGCTCCTCTGGCAATGCTCTTTCCACACGCAAGCAATGCTGGAACCGCCACTGCATGGACTCTGAATAAATCCTTAATATATTCCAAACATGCAGGAGCATCTTGAAACGGCGCTATAGAAACATCCTGTTCCATTCCACTATCCACCTCTTACCTGAGCATAGTAGAACGTAGCTGAGCCACAAGGTTCCTTGGGATAATTCATGAGGAACATGTTGATCAGATCTACAAATGCACAGAACATTAAGGATCTAAGAATGTCAGAACAGTGAACATCTTCAAATGCACAGAACATTAAAAATCTACGAATGTACCGATCATTTAGGATCTATGACAGAAAGAACGTAACAAAGAAATAAAATTATTGTTATATACATGTACTTCCATATAGCAATGCTTATTATATATGAATAATGGTAAGTAAGTAAGTAAATAAGTATATTCTTTATTAACCAATAGCTAATCACACATCGGTTTACAAGTATTTAAGAACACAAGAAAACTTAATATTCATACAACATCCTAACAATAAAACATTTACGTGTTAAATTGTCAGCAGGAGGAATAATACGACCATGGGTGTGGGGCCGTAGGGAATAACTGAGGGTTTTAATTGGTGGGAGTAGCTGATGTAAGACATGATTTGGGTTGTTCAAGATTGCTTTAAAGAGACGAGCATCAGCTGTGACGTTGGGGAGTTCCCAGGAAGACAGCGGAGACGCACAAGTCTCTGCATCAAAGCCTGAAGCCGAGCTCTAGCCTGTGCCCCAGCATAGCCCCACCACACGGGAGAGGCGTACAGCATCCTGGCCAGTGCTGTGGCTCGGAGAACGTCGTAGAGCCGAGGGCCAGTCAGGCCATGTGCTACATTTGAATCATTGTGGTCTGCAATTGTCATGCGTTCATGTACTGATATCGGTCCGTCTGCATTTAAGTCGTGCTGACTTGTTTTTCAGTATAGAGCCATAGGATGAACCTATAAGGAGACTTGGAGCACAGGCAGCCTTTGTAGCGTTGTAGGAAATCCACTTGTAGAGGATAAGAACTATCAGATAGCCGAATATGCACATCAGGAAGATCATCTCCGGAATAAACTCGCAGAAAATGTTGATCGGATCCTTGAAGTATCTAAAAACACAGATTCAACACAAGTTTACACTTACCGGCCTATAGCTAAAGCATTGCATTCATACATATAGCTTTATTTTTCCGGAATGCGAGGACACAAATTGGTATTTAGCCAACACTATAAGAGCTTTAAATTTACATGGACCTGACCCATTATGAACTCTCGACTCGGAACGGAACTTGAACTTGCCTGCTTCACTGCAGATTCTCATTTGGCCGAACGTCTGTGGATAAGCTGGTTTCCACGACTTAGCGTGTTGCAGTGGAAAGTGAAGTATCACATCTCCCAAAAGAGAGATGTAGGGTATACACGCTTCAGTTTTATGGCTAACCTGTGATTCTGGAGACTTAGTATGACGCCAAAGAACATCTGACTGATTCCGAAGATGATCGATATCTTCATCTTGAAGGAATTCAACCACGTGATCTTGTTCAAGGCCATCTGCCAAACCTTCAAATCGTACCACAACAAAACGTCCTTCAACTGAAGTTGAGATTGAGTCTCAAATATAATTTGTATTACATAAAATTGTATCAAATATAGCATACGATTATAATATATTTTTGATAACTATAAGTTAATATTATATTATATATTACAGATGTAACATATTAGTCGTTTTATGTCATGACATTTTGTGTTAAATCATATCACGTGAAGACATGATATGCCAAGCGTCATTCAATTACCAAATATCACACCAGATAAGATTTACTGCATTCACAAAATCTGCTCCCTTACGAATACTTGGGTGCAATCCATGTTTAGCAGCAGGGCCGGCTTTAGGCATATATTAATACTTCAGCCCAACAGAGCTGCCAATTTCAGGGGCCGCCGATTTCAGGGGGCCGTCGATTTCAGGGGCTGCCGACTTCATGCGGTCAGTTAATCGGCTATTGTTACCCCTTTGTTGAAATCGCCTGTGAATAAGCTGGTTCCCGCGACTTAGCTTCCGTTGGGCGCTATAGAAATGTTGAGTTTAGGATTATGATGAGCTGACTCACCGGGTCCATTCCGAATGGATACGGATTACCGCGATAGTCAGCGTTGTTTGTTGGGTCAAGTGTGACGTCCTTAACATGCTCCAACAAGTTGACTCTACAGCATAACCGCACAAGAAACGTAGGAAAATTGTAACTGTAATCCCTGGATTTCTTTAGCTGAGCATTGGGATTTCCGGATTTCTTCAGCACCTTTGAATAGCTAAGAATTGGGATTTCCGATTTCTTCAGCACCTTAAATAGCTAAGTATTGAAACCAGTTACTTCACAAGCACTCAGTCAAAACACCAAATCGGTGAGGCGGGTCATAGATGTACAAATCGTTAACCCCCCCCCAAAGTAAAAAACGTTGAAACCGTGATTTTGTGAAAAATAAAAGTAAATGTTGAAAAATGCGATCAGGAGCGTTGGTGGCCGACTGAGTAATGCAACGAAGCCAAAGTCAAATAATCAAAATCTTAATTAATAGGAGAAGCCACATCGTGCAGCTAGGGATGTAATCCTGGTCTACTCACGGGTCATATCTGGATTCGTTTGGGTACCAGCCAGATCCGAAGATGTTGACGGACTTGGAATAGAAATCGTTGTAGATGAACCCGGAGTAAATCGAAAACGCACCCATCAAGAGAATGATATAGCGCCCACCGAAAAATATGTTCCAAATCTAAAGAATAAAATTCGATTTTTATTTACAATCACACATCCATAAGTATAGAATATTAAATAAATATATTAAATATGAAATATAACATTAATTTCATTCTTTCGTTTTTAAATTAAGTATAAAGCTGTTAAAATTTTATTTAGGTTAACTAACTCCGCCACTGGCGTAACCCGGGTGGTGCCAGTCCCAAGCTTGGATAAAGGTGGAGGGCGAAGTCAACGGCCTTTGTTGCCATAAGATGTCGTTTACCATTGGAACTACTACTACTACTATCTAAGTTAACTTATTTAACTGCTAATTATACCTCTTAGCACGAGGTAAACAACCTTATGATACTATATACAAATATGATACTACCCTATGACATACTCTGATAAAAACTGCTGTGTGATATATTGATATCATCATGTGCAAGATAACAACGGGCGCAACCTTCTGTATCATAGGTTGATGATGTAATCTTATTATACTATTTAATAGAACCACATGTTGACAGCACTGATGACCCTATGCGATCATACCATTAATTTATACAATTCAATGACATCATATGATGATTCCATCGATGATGCAATTTGATATCAATTGATTACACCATCTATCGATATCATCCGAAGACCATTCGATTATGATACCCTCCTTTAATGTTATATTCCATATATTCGATTACATTAAGCTGTGATGATACCTTCCAATGACATTATTTATTTATGCGGCCGAATGATACTATACCCAGATGATATTATTCTTGGACGATGCTGTCCTTGGATGATACTATTCTCTGGTGATATTATAATCGGATTATTCTATTTTTGGATTATACTATCCTTTGATGATACTATCTTTTGATAATGCCATTCGACAATACTATATTCGGATAATACTGTTTCCTGACGATAATGCCATCCAGCACTGTATTTAATGATACCATCTGACGATGCTATATCTCAGACTATGATGATACTATATCCTCGGATGATGCTGACCTCGTTGTCAGACTTCTTTTGACCAAGAGATTTCTCAAAGAGAACCATCCACAGGGCCGCAGCTAAGAGAACGAATCCGTGACCAGCGTCGCCAAACATCAACGAAAACAGGAACGGAAAACTGATGATCGTAAAAGGAGCTACAAAAATTGCCATTATCAGGAATCAAAAGTAGCAAGTTGATGACTTGCCTATTAATTTCAGGCTTTAAAATATATTTTTAGTTTTCCAGGAACTTTGATAAAGCAGTTTAGAGTCCATACAGCTGCGTGACCCAAATCAAACAAACTCAATGTGCCATAGCCGGGTTGGCCACCAAACTCGATCCGTCCACCCCTTGGTTTGCCAGCTGGCAAATGATTTGAACTTTGACCATAGAGGGCTCTAACCGTAAGAACGCTTCATCGGTCAATTTACTGTAATTTACCTTTTTATGTTACTTTCTGGGTGAGTCAGTCAGAATGAACAATTCCACCTGATCTTATCTTGGTTCACCTTATCTTATCTACTATTATCCTATCTAATCTTACCTCCGTACATCCCATCGTATGTTGTGTTATGTTATCTTATCTTATGTCACCTTATCTTATTCATCGTAAACTGATTCGACCCATTGCTTATAACATTCCAAGACACAGCATAAAATTCCTATATAGTACAACAAACATAATGCCTACATGCGTCAATGTGTTTATGTCTGTACTATGTCTGTACATCTGTTTGTGTTCCATTTGCTTATGTTTGCCTCTCTGTTTCTCTACCTGTCCGTCCGTCCGTCTACCTGGATTGACTTCCATGTAGGTGGCCACTCCGTATGAGTCGACGATTCCTTGGAAGACGTTCGTGAACTTGTTGGTTCGATTGTAGGTCGGCGGTTGTTCTTTTGTATCCATCCGACTCAGAATGGCAGCAGTCAGACCACAGCCGCTCTTCTCCTACCGTCATCATCATCATCATCATCATCATCATCATCATCATCATCATCATCATCATCATCATCATCATCATCATCATCATCATCATCATCATCATCATCATAAATAGCAGCAGCAGCATCACCAGTATCAGTATGAGCATCATCATCATCATCATAAATAGCAGCAGAAGCATCAGCAGCAGCAGCAGTATGATCATCATCATCTCCGTCATCATCATCAGCATCATCATCTTTGTCCTCGTCGACGTCAGTTTCGCCTGTATCCCCATACTAATATAGTCATACTCAGTGACGTATCCTGGAGGACGGAATCAATGACAATTGGAGTCAGTGACTCTGCAAGTTTGTGGGCCAAGGACAAGGGAAATCTCAGATGCGGCCATGACCGGATTACCTCCCCCTCTGGATTCATTAATAATCTTCATCGTCATCAAAGTCGTCGTCATCACCATCAAAATCGTCGTCGTCGTCGCCCTCATCAGAGCTATACGAGTCTGCGTTGAGCCTGAAGAAACTCGAGCCGAAGAAACGTGCTCAGCCTATCTCAAGCGGCCCGCTATTAGAACTGCACACATGATTCAGCGCCTGTTAAGCTCCCGAAATGTGCTATATAAACGTCCAGTTACATACATGTATACACACAAAACCTACAGCGCCTGAGTGCAGAGCCATTTCGATTCGGTCCCAGTGAGTCTGCGGAACCCAGCACTCTCCGATCAGGTACTTGGCGGTGATGTCTATGTTGAAGAAGTTGAGCGTATGGAAGATGGCCTTCAGCTTCTTCACCTTGATCTGCCACAGGCAGATGCCTTGAGATGCGCTCAGCAGAGTCGTGCGCCGATGCTCCTCAGTCTGACTCAGCACCTGCAAACGAAGACCAAAGCATCCAACAATCACTCTATACAGTAATCGTAAGCTCGAGATTTCTGCAGCGCCCAACGAAAGCTAAGTCGCGAGAACCAGCTTATTTACAGGCGCTCAGCCAAAAACGTAATCGATAGGCAATAAGGGTTCGGTTCCAGTTTAAGGTCCAAGAGTCGGAAAATCAGGCTGTCAGTCAGACGGCTACGGTGGGTGGGTTGGAAATGGATCTGCGGGAGAGATAACGGGAAGAAGAGAAGTCAGGGTAGGATCTGAGGAAGAGGAATGTTTTAAGTTTTGAATGGAAGACCTGCAGAGATAGCAAAGGGTGAAGTGATGGGAGATCACGGCTGAATCCGGGCGTAAAGTCAGGCCAGAGGAGATGGCTTGATACTAAAGTGGAAAGCGATTATGATGGCAACGGTATCCGTAGATTAAGTGTAAATGTACACGGTTTTCTATAGAGACCGTATTGCCTCGACCCTGCTCATTTGGCAATGAATTGATCGGGTGAAATCTTTCACCACCGGTGCCCGTTTGATGGGCGCCACGTCATTTAAGGTCACCGATGGTCCAGGGTGTATGTCTTTTGGACATTTTATAGCGCTATTTAGACCTCGCCAAAGTGCTTCTCGCTAGTCTAACTAAAACAATGATATGGTGATATTTAGTGATTGAATTGCGCCACAACACAGAGCCTAGCTACCATGTTAAGGTCTTCAATTCTAGACAGCACTCCGATCGCCATTTCTGCTCTTTCGGCATGCTTTTCCGGGCATTGATAGATAGTGGCTCGGAATCTGCAAAACGCATGAGAAGTTCTTACATGTTTGGAGTAGAAAGGTTTTCATTCCTATACTCATTTCACGTTATCTCATAACTTATGTAAAAAGTAAAGCATCCCATATTCCACAAGTGAGACGCATAGGAGGCACTCATTTCATTTTCATTAGGCCCTTGGGCCGGCAATGGACGAATCCCAAGGTTCTGGACACCAGGCCAGTGCACCGCAGGACTTGCCATTTATTTCCCATCTTACGCCGGTGTCAAATTATACTGCTTGGAGACAGAGGCGCGGTGTGCACAAACAACTTGCCCAGAGTCGAACCCGCAACCGCATAATCATTGACCAAACGCGTTACCGAAAGACCACCGTGCCGCACCTAACTTAGGCCCTAGGTGACAAAAACGCAGCGCACTCTTTCTCATTGGCTTTCAAACATTTGGATATTTACCTGAGTACCCAGCTGGCGACTGACCTCAGGTTCTCATTTCTGTGGGACTTTGTGCGCGTTTCAAATTTTTTAAATAACATGTATCGTATCGTATCGTAAACGACAGCGCCCAGCGAAAGCTAAGTCGCGGGAACCAGCTCAACCACAGGCGCTAGGTCAAAATAAAATTGATAGGCAGTAAGGGTTCAGTTCCAGACTACGATCCAAGAGTCAGGCAGGCAGACAGTCAGACGGCTGTGGTGGTGTTTGGAAGTGAACCGGAGAGTGAGATGAAGGGAAGAGGAAGAGTCAGGCTAAGATTTGTGGAAGAAGAGTGTTTTCTGTTTTGAGTGAAAGACGCGCAGAAAATGCAAAAGGCGAAGTGGCTCAGAAGATATTTCTTCTGCTTTAGAACTTGCAACCATAGTATTTTTCTACTTTGTGATTTATAGCAATATTAGTTTCAACCTGGCTAATCCCATGGATTATAAGTTTTGACTGTGGTTTACCATCGCTTGATGCCTTCTGCATAACGATAACGTCGCGATAGAAATCATTAGATTACACAGGATTAGATCACTTCAGAAAGGATCGGATAAATTTTGAATGAATTAGATTCGGTTAATGATAGACTCGTAGTCATAAAGTCAAAGGTAGGGCAAAGCATACCCATCGCAAATTTTCTTCACTCGTGTCTTCAGATTATCTCCTTGATAAAACACTAGGAAGACCGATTTAAAAACTGTCTCGCCCTACAACAATATATAGAAACACAACTGCAATACATGCAACGTCTGCTTAGCATGTCATAACATAACATAACTTAACACAGCATAACACAATACTGTGCTGTGTTACAACAATCAACACCACATAACACGATGTAACAAAATATAAGACAGCAGAGCGTTTAGCACCTGTAGGTGGAAGTGGCTTAAGTGGTCTTTATGGCTGACTGACCGTGGCTGGATCTTCAAGTTCCTCCTCGATATCAGCCATCCTGACGAGGACATTCCCCCTACACGCTCTCCACAGAAGCCGCTCGAACGACGGGTAACGATCGCGAAGAATCACCCCAGCCACAAATCTGCAATATGTGTCATTTTACTTGGTTATACAGGCGTACATTTTCGGTCATAGAGTAGTCGAATATTAGCTAAAGAATGTTGCCTGATGTTTATTTTAAGGTGAAGATTAATAATCAACCAAAGTTGTTACCAGGAACTCGGTTCCCATTTCAGAGCATGAGCGAAACTACGACCACTAGTCGAATTACTTCAAAAGTAGTTATAGTTGTGGGTGAGCAACTTGTCCAAGGTCGCTACGCAGTTGGCTGAGGCAGATTCGAACCCAGTCGGTTGAGGCAGATTTGAACCCGTAAATGTAGTTAGTGCACATTACTGGTAAGATTCGTGTGTGATTAGGCCCTGTACTTACCCGAGGTTTCGACTTTCTGGGGCTGCATTGAGATCCGATGACAAGTTCTGTAATCAAACCATGCATGTTATTCTGTAATAACTGTTGCTGCTTCTTATGTTGACAAAAATCATAGCTACTCTATGCAACGAAAGTCAGTCAAATAAATAACTAAATAAATAAATGAGTGAGTGAATGAATCAGTCAGTCAATCAGTCAGTCAGTATCAGCTTGTCAAGTTTACCTCTTCGAAAAACACTTCTGAGTACTTCAGGACGTGTTTGAGCTCTTTCAAATCTAAGCAATTGCGCTTCAAAACTTCCAGATTAGAATTCACTTCCTTCATGTCATTTTCCAGTTTCTCGAACATTGCCTATAAAAATGCGAGTTTAATGCAGACACATATTTTTATTTCTGCAGTTGCTAAGCGTCACTATCTGACGACTAAACATCAATCGATGGCGCTGAGCAATTGTGAGTGAAGGTCTTGCTCAAGGTCCTTACACAATACCCGTCTCAGGGGATGAGACTCGAACCCTGACTCTACTCGTTCCAAGTCAAGCGCTTTATCCAATCGGCTACCGTGCCCAACAATATTAGCTATTGTAGTAGGCCTAATAAATCAAATCTAATAAATCAAATCCAGCCACTTTGACATACGATTGGACATTGTGTATGAAATCCATAGAATGTTAGCCTACACAGACTGTATGCTTTGCACTAATGCACAGATACAATACAACAGAATGCATACAATACAAAAACAATACAATGCCATTTCTCCTGACATTGATTTTAAGAATAGTACAAATTAATTCGAGGATGGCACTGATTAAACTGCGTGGGAATGCTATTCGCAATTCAGTATTCAAAATGCACTACAGTAAGCCTACATTGTCTATGATAAGTGCCTTCCCATTTATCTGAGCTTGAACACAACCCACCTGACAGCTCATCCCCCTTCTCTCTGCTCTTCTGGCAACCGGACTAGGTTCTCGACAAGGCACCTTTGGACAACCCCACTGACTTGACGCAGCGCTCATGAATAAGCTGGTGCCCTGCTCTTAGCCTTAAAGTAGCGCTTTAGAAATTTCGAATTTGCGATTACGACTATCCAGATCACTCAATTCCATGGCGGCCAAGATGCCCCCGTGGTTAATGCCTCTTGTTTATATCAATAGATTGGTTCGTCTTGCGTGGAACCAATGCCTATATAGTTTAAGAGCAGAGTTCTGTAAATCTGAAAGTCTTTGAAGTCTACCTCTATGTCGGTCATTTCACGCGGAGCCGGTGTATCCGGATTTTCGTCATTGTCCACGACTGTAATTGATGATTTGGTCATTTCGTTTTCCAGAAATCCTGCGAATAGATTTAAAGGGTATTACAACCGTGTTTGAGACGCGGTGGTGTAGTGGTATGGTCTCTGCCTCGTAACCAGAGGGTCGTGGATTCGAAACTGACTCTAGCCATTGCGTAGCGACCTTGGACAAGTTGCTCACCCACAACTGTCTGTGAGGAAGGCAACGGGAAACCACCTCACTCACCTCATACCGGGGTGGCATAGAGCCAATGGACCTGCCTTAGGGCAGTGAACTTATCATCATCACAACCAGGGTGCGATTTATGACGTAGAGGAAATTTTTCTCTCATGTGTCGAATGCCTAAACTTTAGGCTTACAGCATCGGACAAGCATTAGATCTTGTATTAGTCCTAAAGTAAATAGGACTATAATTATGTATAAATCTTACCCTGATCCATCCAATGCGCCGCCGTCCCATTCAATCAACCGAAACCCAACCCACCGTTACTGTTATTCTTCCTCCTTCTTTCTATTGTCTTCTGGCAACCGGTTTTTTCACGTGGTATTTTTTTGGAAAATCCCTCTGACTTGACGCAGCACTCGTGAATAAGCTGGTACCCTGTGCCTAGCATTTAGCTTAGCAACAGATTTAGAGTTAACGATTGCGATGTGTCAGGGCCTTGCTAGCAATGATTTCAGGCCTTGTGAGGGGTTGGAAGAGACCTTTCGGACGGCATGATGATGATGATGATGATGATGATGATGATGGTGATGGTGATGGTGGTGGTGGTGGTGGTGATGATGATGATGGTGATAACGATGATGATGATTACGTTGTGCAGACTCACGCAGCTTCCTCTCCATTTCTTCGCATCTTCGGACTTCGCCGACGTATTTCCTCTGGAAAGCGTTGATGTGAGCGTTCAACTGAAAAAATGCATCTTCGACATTGATAGCCTGCACCAACAGCCGTGAACTCGTGTGCGACAGAAGAAACTCAAACTATGCCTTTTGGTTCAGTCGCAAGAACAACAACGCCGGCGCCAGGATGAAATGCCTTGGGTGGACCAAGGGAATTTTCAGAGGGCCAAGCCCCGCCAGATCAGTGAAGGCACCAAGATTTGAAGCGGCGGGAGTGGAAAACCAAAGGCTTCAACTGGGAAGGGTACTAAGTGGCCTGGGATGAGCCATAAACACCCACAGGTGCAAACACTGCTATGCAATTTCAATGCAAATTAGGCTTGTTTAGCTTATACAGTATAGAGGAGCCTATGCATAAATATGCACATAGATGTACATATAGGCTATGCATTAATGTATAGACTATATATGTATGTATATAATACATTAATCCTAACATAAAGTGGATTTAATATAAAAACGATCAGGATTTCATATGAAGTGGATTCTGCTACGGCCAGTGAGCGACTAATGGCGCATTGAGTCGTCCTCATCATCGTCGTCGTCGTCATCGTCATCATCATCACCACCATCATCATCATAGTCAAGGGCACTCGAAATAATTGAGATCGACAGTTAACCATATAATTGCAGGACATCGGATACCATAATCACACATTAGTCTTCTTTGTGTGCATCTTCAGACAGATTATGCCTCTTCAAGTTAATTCATGATTGTGTTAGTTCTGTTTCATAAAAGGCAGGTGTTTGTGCTTTTAAGCATTTAGAAGGCTCCAATCATTCACATTGTAATTAGTTCGTTAGTTCATTCATTCACTCGTTCGTTCTTTCATTCATTTCTCCATTCACCCGGAAGAGGAATACTTACGTCCTTGAACTGGACCAGCCCGAGTTCTCCGAGTTGCGCCAAGCAGTTGAACGAAGCCTCCGACTGTAAGAACAGCTGACACATAGACATCTGCTCACTCCGATACAACGACCCCATCCTCGAATCCTCTTAGTGTCCGACCTGTAGGCCTACTACTCTTTCTCCAAAGCCACTGACGAGATCCTCCAATGTTCTTCCAATTCCTCCTTCTCTCTAATCCACCTTGGGTCTGACTCTTTATCAAAATATGTGACCGATTCCTCGTCGTGTCTTCCTCTTTCACACTTATTTTCCTACTCTTCGTCTTTAACTTTGACAATGCAAATTAATCCCCGAATCCTTGTCAGATCCTCCCATTCCTCTCCTCTTCTATTCTACGCCTCTTCTTGCCTTATATAAACACCAATCCATCAAATAATAAAACATGAACGCGAGGAGCTGCTAAGAGTCAACGAACCAACTGGCAACTGCGGCGGGTCAGCAGAACAAACACTCTCCGCAGTCAAGAGAAAGAACTTGTTATTCACCGATCGACTCCGCCAAGGACTGGAAGGCGCCGGCTCTGCTCTGCTTGTCGCTCTTTGAAAGACTGGTTCGGCTCTCGCACCAACAAGATTCTGCACGGACCATTAATTACTGTCAAGAGCTCAGCATGAAGCTCTCCAATTCTGGTTTGAGCGAATAAAATCTGCTTCTGAATGGAGGAGACTCTACCACAATACATACGCTATGTATCGACTTGTAATATGTAGGCCTATACACGCGTATGCATGCGTGTAAACAGTACACAATAAAGCTGTATGCACAAGCTGCGCTTCAGAACGATAGTTTACAACCAAAGCCTGAAATACATTCTGAAAGTTGAGGCCAGGGAGCACAAGAACACACAGAACACCAACACCCTTCACAGAAGCCTAATGTTGTCTAGAGTGTCTAGAGCCAGCGTGGCCAGATTGTTCATTGGCATAAAATGTCTGATGTCTAATACAAGTCAATGAGTCCAACACTCTGAAAAGCATTTAATGTCTGCCAGCAACAAATGCTAGACTAACCCAATATGAGAATTTCTACAGCGCCAGGTTGCTTGGTCAGCTTCTGTGCCTGTAGTTCCGAAGTTCGCACCCTACCTCCGGGACGAGGTGGTGTAGTGGTAGATAGACAATAGATGGAAACAGGTCAACACGGGAGGACTGGACACGGTAGAGAAGATATGGAAAGAGGTCAAGGCCACCTATACGGAAGCGGCGCAGCAGGCACTAGGATACAGAAAACAGCAGACGCATAAACCGTGGATCTCAAAGGAAGTGTTGGATCTGAGCGATCAGAGAAGAAACATGAGAACAACAAAAGCCCGCAGCGAGGAAAACAGGAAAAAATATAATAAGATAACAAAAGAGATCAAAAAGAAGGTGAAGCGATGCAAAGAACGGTGGCTGGAGGAGAAGTGCACCGAGGTTGAGGACAACGCGAAGGGACAGAATGCTGGGAGGCTGTTTCAGGTGGTAGGGGAAATCTGCGGCACGGTTAAAATAAAGATGACAGCAGTAAAAGACAAGAACGGAAATCTGCTGGAGAACAAAGAGGAGATCAAACAGAGGTGGAAGCAATATTACGAAACACTGTATAACGAACAAAACCCAGTAGATAACACAGTGCTAAGAGAACTGTCAGCCTGTAATAACCAGGAGAATATGGAGGACATACTTAGAGATGAGGTGGAGGCAGCCATACGGAACCTGAAGAAAAGTAAGGCACCGGGAGAAGACAACATCACGACAGAGATGATACAAGAGGGAGGGGACTGCTCGACCGAGATGCTGCACACGCTATGCAAGAAAATTTGCCAAGAGAAAAAATGCCCAGCAGACTGGGGGAAGGCAGTTATTGTCCCTATCCACAAGAAAGGAGATAGAACTGAATGTGGAAACTACAGAGGAATTAGCCTGCTAAGTAACCCAGGGAAGGTATACACCAAGATACTGCAGCAGCGTCTGAAGAGGCATGTGGAGGCGGTGGTGGCAGAGGAAAAGGCGGGCTTCAGAGCTGGTAGAAGCACAGTGGACCAATTATTTGTGGTTAGACAACTATCGGAGAAATATTTCGGAAGGAACAAAATCTTGTACAGCAACTTCATTGACTTCAGACAGGCCTTTGATAGCGTGTGGCAGCAGGGGCTGTGGGGGGTGGTGGTGCTGAGAAGCTACGGGGTTCCGGAAGACCTGGTGGAGTTGCTGGAAGATCTGTACAGCAAATCACTTAGTGCAGTGAAGGTCGATGGGGAACTGACAGAATGGTTTAAGACGGAGGTAGGAGTAAGACAGGGCTGTGGACTGTCGCCGTATCTATTCAACCTGCTGCTGGAGGCAGTTATGAGCCTCGCACTGAGATCTACCTAGGCCGGGGTCATGGTGAATGGGCGGCTCCTAAACAACCTACGATTCGCGGATGACATCGACCTGGTCGCGCAGAAACCGGCCCATCTTCAGGAGCTGACGGACAGAGTGGACGAGAGCAGCAAAAGAATGGACCTCAAAATCAACGCACAAAAGACCAAAACAATGACCGTTGGGAAAACGCAGGAGAACCTGGAGGTCAAACTGGAGAGTGGGACCCTGCAACAAGTGACAGAGTTCGTATATCTGGGGAGCGTTATTACGGAAGACGGACGATGTACGAGAGACATCAGACGCAGGATTGGCTTGGCGTGCGCGATGTTCGGCCGACTAAACAAGATATGGCGAAGCAGAGATATCAATAAGAACTAAGAAAAAGCTATACGAATCATTTGTCATCCCAGTGTTGCTGTACGGAGCAGAATGTTGGTGCCTGCGCAGGGAGGACGAGAGGAGACTGCTGGTGGCAGAAATGGCCTGGCTAAGGAGAATGCTGGGCAAAAGCAGGAGAGACAGGATCCGAAACGAGGTAATACGCAGGGAGCTCGGGCTAAAGGATGCAGTAGTAGACAGGATCAGGAAAAAAAGGCTCTCTTGGTTCGGGCATGTATCAAGAATGGACGACAGGAGACTTCCGGCTTTGGCGATGTATGGTTATGTGGAAGGTACAAGAAGCCGTGGAAGACAACCAAAAACTTGGATGGACAATATAAGGGAAGATCTGAAGGCGTGGAGCATGGATATGAGGGAAGCGGTGGACAAAACCAGAGACAGAGGTGCCTGGAGACGACAAGTTGAGGCCTCATCGTTGGCCTAACGGAGGAGAATAAAAGAAGAAAAGAAGAACCTCTGAATGAAAAAGCTGATGCAATGATGCACACTGACTAAGCCAGATGGCTAAAATAGGCATTTCAGAAAAAAAACATTTTTACACAGAATCGTTAAATAGCAACGTGACTGGTGTTTAATGAGATAAGACAACTTATACAATGCTTGAAAAAACAATTTTCAACTTCAAGTATATAATGAGCTCGTCTTGTGTGTGATTGTATGTATGTATGTATTTATGTATGTATGTACATATGATTATGTGTATGCATGAATGTATATGTTTGAATGTATTTATGTATGTATGAATGTATGTATGTTTGTACATATTTATGTATGCATGTATGTAATACTAAGTACCATAATACTATAACAGACGATGGTAATGGTTTCATTGTGTATGTGTGAAAGAATGTATCAAACTAAACAAATGAACTTTAATACATTGTCTTTTCAAATTAAAGTGAGTCTCTCTCTCTCTGTCCCTCTGCCTGCCTGCCTGTCTGTTTCTCTCTATCTCTGGCAATCTTCTTCTTTAGTCTACAATCGATACAGTATATCTTTCCACAAACATTTTAGTAACATTTTTACTTTTGGGATCTCATCCAACTGTTACGTTCATTTAACATGTTCATTTACCAACGTTTAACTTAACATATAAGACAACATATCAGTTGTTCACATCTTTCACAATTAACATGTGCATTTAATTCCCTTCACTTCAGAGTAAGTAAGTAATGCATTTTTAAACACGCCATAGGTCCATCGACTGAGCAAAGAATTGTAGGCGTGGGTCACAGCGGTCAGACAACAAAAGCAAGACGATACAAATACGTCTAAGCCGCTTTACGAATATGTCTAGCAAGATATTGTTGTGAGTAATGTAAACAGAAAGACTAGAGTAAATGCCATAATTCAAATTACAAACAAGTGCAATAAACTCTTAAACCAAACTTTGAATCAAACAAAATATGATTCAAAAATTAAAAAATCCTTTTTGGATTAAAACAGTCAAATGCAGGAAATCGTCAACAGCAAGAAGAAAGTGAATTCGTTTCAACTAGTATTAACACCAAATGCAACAGACAATACTAATGGTTTCACAGTGACACTCCCCAGAAAAGGACATTCACTGTCTACAGTTGAGATCAAGATTTGTTTCAGTCTTCGGGCTAAAATGTCGCTCATGATAATGCTTTCCGAGGTTAATTGGAGAGACGAAACCCTCTCCACAACTCTCGCACTGGTTCCTTGCTTTCAGCATGTGAATCTGTGACTTGGCATGGCGGTTCAAGTCCGACTGGGTAACACCCTTGTAGTTGCACAGACGACAATGGAACTTTCGAATACCTATAAATATCAGATTATCTCAGATAAAATTGTAAAAATCAGTTTTCCTAGTGCAAAGCAACGTTCTTAAATGTGCTACATAACTGCTTTGACACACAAAAATGAGGTGAATGCCCGAGTGATTACCTCATTAGAGTTTATGTTAACCAGTAAGTAAATCAGCAGCCACAGTAAGCAAGTAAAACAACTAAGGCACCATATATGATGAACAGTT
The DNA here is from genome assembly GCA_964023275.1 of Norana najaformis. Taxonomy (NCBI): domain Eukaryota; kingdom Metazoa; phylum Annelida; class Clitellata; order Crassiclitellata; family Hormogastridae; genus Norana; species Norana najaformis. The sequence continues at coordinate 4,037,568 of OZ029916.1, read as the reverse complement.
ACAATTATGCAAACATCTTCTCAATAACAGCGCTATAAAAGTTCATAGATTAGACTAAATTAGAAGACATCACATCCCCAGCCTGTTCTTTGAAATTCAAACACTGCAAACCTCTGACGACATCATTTTTAATCATAATCATAAACTTGAGATTTCTACAGCATCCAACAATAGCTAAGTAGCGGGAACCAGCTTATTCACAGGTGCTCAGTCAAAACATGAATGCTTCCATAAAATCCAATTATTACAAAGGATCACATCAAGTTACGAATTCCAAAGTTACTAAATTAGGCAAACGTCAGTCACCTCCACCTCAATTACCTTCACTTCAGTTACCTCTATCTCAGTTACCTGAATTCTGTGATTTACGCTAAGTGCAGATCCCAGTGGAAGTCCTGGGACCAATACTCCACTGTCTAATTCACCAACCAATATTTAAGAATAATGTATCTTGTGGTCAGTCATAAATAAATGTGAAAATTAGACAAAATTCAGCAAACTGTCAGCTGTCACTGACGTCGAATGAAACTGTCACATAATTCCATTTTAACAAACATCATTTACCTTTGTACCTCCAAGAGGTTCTTAGAAGGTATTAAAAACGTCGACACATACATGCATACAAACAAATATCCATACATATATATATGTATATATATACATGCGTACATATGTAGGCCTACATACATATGTACATAAATACCTTGATGTCTCATCATGTGGACTTTAAGTTGGCTGTTTGTCCGCGCGTGGTAGTCGCAGTGTGTGCATCTGTATGGTCTAACGTCTGAATCCAAACAAAATCAAACTGAATCATAAGCAAAGCTGAAACTTCTCATGAAAAAAAAGCACTGTATTCGTCCCAGCAACTGTCCATAATGACCACCACTCACAGACATTTCGTTGAAATTGCTAAAGATGATAAAAGTCATCAAGATGTATGCTTACAATATTTTTACCTATAAACTAAACTTTCACAACTTCTTATTCTCAGTGGATCTCACACTCAGTGCAGAAATTATCAAGATATTTGTCTTGTATATGAAACATCTATATGTACTATTTCTTTACAGATAGTAAAACACTGGAACTTTCCTGGATAATAGTTTTCATATCCAAGTTTCAGCTTTGGTATGAAATCCAATGAATTCATACCCAAACTGAAATTTAAACAAATTTTCAAACAGTAAATTACATTAATTTTCCCAAACACCACAAGCAGATACCTTATCAGTCAAATATCGATCTCTTTTAAAGTCCAACAGCTACAGTACACTCGAAGTAAGCTTTCACAAGGAGAAATTGCTACTTGTAAATTGTTCCTGGGTTCTTCAAATTCTAACTAACCTGCATAAAACTCCAAGTTCTGAAACTCTTTTTCAAAGTCCACTTCCAGTAAGTGTACTCAAACTAACCTTTGTAGAATTCTGAGTTTCTTAAACTCTTTCAAAATCCAGCAGGTATACTGAAACTTCCGCGAAACTCCAAGGTCAGGAACTCTCATTCAAAATCCACCAGACATAAACTAAGACTAACCTTCGTGAAACTCCATGTGCCTGGTGATATCAGATACAGTGCTGAAATCCTTGCTGCAGTATGTGCAACGGTAGACCGCTTGGCCATCTGAAGTTATGATCGGCTTAAATGCCTCGAGATGTTGTTCTTGGTTGTACTCAGCACTACATGAAGCCACAAAACAATTCGCTTTGGAAACCTATTAATTATTCAGTCAAACTTTTAAGCAACAGTCAATCTCCGAGTCCTAACAATACCATCCGATTCTTTACAATATCCTTTCAGTCCTCAGAACGCTACTTGATTCCTGAGGATATCATTCGAGTCTTTTGAATACCACTGAGTACTGTGCATAGCATCTGAGTACTTTCAATACCAACTGAGTAATCTGAATACCATTGAGTACAGTACTTTGTATGCCAGTTCAGTCACTTGAAATCACAGGATTGGCCATTGATTCAGGTATTTATATATAATTGTAACTGCAGTTAGTAACTTCTAACCTGCCAGTGTCTAATGCACAAGGCATCAACCAATGGCACACCAAATCCAAGCCACAGTCAGGTCATCCTGGAGGTCAGTCCACAAGACAGTTTATATACATATATATGAATCTACACTGACATGCATGTATGCAAACATGCACACATACAGCGATATAACTCACTTTGCGTTTAACGCGGATGACCCTCTTGATGAAAGACCCCTCATCCGGTTTCGAACAAGCGCTCTCCAGTCGAGCACAGCTCTGCTTGGCTTAACATCCTCTTCTTCTGATGCATCAAACTTTGAAGCCTGATCCCACGAGTTCGACGTGCGTGACGCGGAAATCTTTTCGTTAAAATTCTCCTGTGAAAACTTGACTGGGGCTAAAGGAAACTGAAAGTTAGAATTGTTGGTTCCTAGGAAGGAAGCTGGGCTATGTGCGGACTGGCTCAAAAACAGCGACAGAAATGGCAGAGGGAGAAAGCCATGGAGCAGTGGGGATACGTTACTAGGACTAAAGACAAGAGGTTTACACTCGGAAACAGTTTTTTGTGACGTGCTTAGCGTTGATGTCGTCATCACAGAAGACGAAGTTGAGCTACTTGCATCCAGCTGCGATGGTGCTGTGTTGCAGATGCTTCTCAATGTGTGCATAGAAACAAGGGAACTACTCAAGCCAACTGCTTTATTTTCCGTCACGTTCCATTGTTCAGTGATTGTTGCAGAGGGTGCTGGAGTGATTCCTAGTTTTTCGTTCTCCAGTTGATCAGCCGTGTGGCAAGCTTCACCCATCTCGGAATATTTTGTTTCTGGCGAATCCTGTAGATCATCAGTTTTGTTCAAAACTGTATCAGGTCGTCCTGTACTAGTGTCACATAACCAATCATTTTCAGAAAAGCACTCGGCTCTTTTAGGCGATACACATAAATGCAACGGGTCCCGTTTGCTTTCTGTTGCAGACGTAGATGTGAAAATTCCATTTTCAACAGCAGCTGATGTCAGGCAGTTACTAGTCTCCGACAAAACTTTTTTCAGCTCTCTACCATTAGTAAATTTTCTTAGGAAATTGCTATCCAACATCCGGTGCGGTAACCGAAACTTTCCTCTTTGGAGAAGCTGCTTTCGTATCTTCTGGACTGCTATCGAATCTAAATGATGCTTGATTATGTGGTGTAGAAGAAGGCTTCGTCTCCTGCTTTCAAAACCACACATCTGACACAGGAAAGATTTTGCCTCAGTTAAGCTCTTCGCAGGATCACAGTGGAATAAACTCCTTTGGTCATTCAAGAGCTTGTCCAAATGCAATTTTTCTAATACGAACTGATCCTTTGGAATGCTGTTGCTTGATTCCATAGAAAGATGAAGCATTCTGAACTGCGATGCAGAAAATATGTCGCTCTCTTCTTCGGAAGCGTGCAGTGCAATGTCTGCAACCGACTGAAGAAATTTGTCATTTTTCTGAGACACAGTTTTCAGATCACAGTCTGGCCCACCTGCAACACCACTTGGACTCAACAGAGATTCTGACGAGCGTGAACATCTGTCTGTTTCCGAAATCTCAGAACGCCGTGGCAGATCTATATTATGGTGTATTCTCAGGTGTTGCAAGAGTTTCGTCTTGAATGAATAGCTGCCCTTGCAAAGCAGACATTGGTAAAGCGTCAGCTGCTGAGGCGAATGCGTTGACAAGTGGTTCGGAAGTTCCGCTAGTCGACTAAACAGTTTTCCACACAGATGACACTTGTAAAACGATACTTCAGATCCGGTGGATAAGTTCACACCATCGAGACGAGTAATTATCATCGTACGCCTGTCGACAGTGACCTGGTGTTTGACCTTGACTAACTGAGACGGCTGCAGGTCTCTAGTATCCTCTGAATTCGTTTCCTTGGGATCTTCATCATGAACATTGCTTGTACTTTGAACAGTTTCTGTGTGATTGCACGTGAGTGGTTGTGTGTCATCATCCTCTGCAGGGGACGCCTGTGAAGACGATAATGTTTCTTCCTTTGGATTACAAGCCAATGAATCAAGGGTAGTAATTTCTTCAGTGTTTGGTTTCTTGTTTAAGCCCTCACAGCGGTTGGCAAGTGGTTTATCTGCAGCGCCTTGAACTGGCTCACAATGTGATATCATTTCCATGCAAGACTCAGAATAAGAAGACATCTTTATGGAAGAAAATGTTTAAAATCTAAGACAAAAAAAACAAAGATTATTGTGATAAATTTAAAAAATTTTATAAACAATTTTTAGAAACATTTTGTGTTGGAAATTTTTTATTTTATTTCATCTGAAATTACTTCTACCGAGATTCTTAAAAGGTGCTCACCATCATAACCGTCACCATCACCATCATCAACATACTATGGTGTTCAATAAATTGTCTTGTTATTATTAATAATAATATTATTATTATTATTTTGATCATGATCATCATGATCATCATCATCATCCGATCCTGGTGCCAGTCTTTTGCCTGCAATGGATGCAATGAAAGAGCTCCATTCTTTTTGCTCATTTGTCCACTGTTTTTCTCATATTTACCCCAAGTTACAATTACAGTTACAAGAAGGCATTCAATATTTTTCCACCAACCAATAATAATCAATTTAAGCGTCCCCTCCAAGTAAATCCCCATAAACGATTCTCAATTTCACCTAACAACTTCCAACCACAAGAAACTTTCTCATCAATCACAAGCTCAGCCTTTGACTTATCTCTCTCCATATTTATAATCCTACGCTCTGTACATCTCTCTCGCTCTGTACATCTCTCGTAATTTCCGCAACATGCATCATCTCCCAGCAGGCTGCATGCAACCACAACCACAGGCTATACTATTGCACATACTGCAAGCCAGGCGATGCTGAGAAGCCATCCATCCATCCAGCCATCCATCCAGCCATCCATCCATCCATCATCCATCCATACATCCACCCATCCATAGGGCACCTGGCCAACCAGAACCAATGCATGCATCATGCATAGGGATGCCGGTCTAGACCATATCTCTCAAGCAGTGCACACATCACACACACCCCTACACACACACACACACAACGTTCATATATATATATATATATATATATATATATATATATATATATATATATATATATATATATATATATATATATATATATATATATATATATATATATCCATACATATAGATATGAATGCTTATCTTAAAATTTATATGCACATACTATTCATGTGCAGTAAGTGCATATATATTTATATAAACACACACACACACACACAAACATATATACGCACATACAGATACATGCTCAAGGCATGAGACATGGAATGCAGACACAAGTTCACACTGCCAACAACCAACATCCCACTTGGGAGGAGGAGAACTGTGCCACCGTTCAACAAACGTATCCACTTGCAAGCAAACAACACACGTAAGGCTATTGATTTTCGCCTTCTTCTCCAACATTTTCACAACCGAAAGATACAACATATACATATATCTACATACACGCATACAAACAAGCCTATAAACACACAAATATATGCATACATAATTAATATGTATATACACTGGTGGTTCTATTATATACATATATCTATATTATAGATATATACTCGAACCATCTTAGAACATGCATCATTGTAATGTGAATTCTGATAAATGTATAACACAGCTGAAAGGTGAATCCCAGATTTAATCCAGCTTTAGAAAATGACATCATCATCATTATCATCATCATCACCACCACCATCATCATCATCACCACCACCAGTCAAGTCCATGCATATGGCCCTTGCTCCCATAACAAGAATCTATAATCATATTCACAGGCAATTTCTAATGAGTGATCTCGGTAAAGGTGCAGCAGATTCAAGACAATTTCTTACCATGGTATTGCCATTAACAAGAACGTGTCGGTTGGTTGTGTGAGTACTTCATGCTGCCCTAAAGTTGAGATAGTCTTAAGATTTTGTGGTGGTCGTGGCAGCAGTGGCGAACTGGTGGTAATAGTGGTGGTTGGTAAAATCCTCCCTAGAATTTAGGTGCTATATGCAGCCATCTAATGTAAATATACCTACACACATACGTACATAATCAAATACATATTTTAGGCACATACATTTCCATACATAAGTTATAGATTTGCATAATTGTATACACACATGTAAATAAACATGCACACACATACACGTGTATATTTACATATATTTCTGATGCGGGGAAGTTTCTGCCTTATACAATACATGGGAAATTAAGTTATAATAAAAATATCATGATATAAAGATATCAATATCTTGTTGCTGGGTAAGACTTGACTTTGCTATAGTCCTGCAAGGTAGTTTTAGCCCCTAAAAGGTGTAGTGTCAGAATGATTTAACCAGTCCCGAACCAACATTATGATATTCGGAAAAACTGACACTGAAGTCCGTATCCAAAAACCCAAAATATACGGAAAACTGAAGATAAAACCGATAAAACCAAAAAGTCAGTACACACAGAATTCAAATATTAAAATTTTATTTTCCCTCACTAATGTTATGTTTTGTTCACTGAACATTCCTTAACATTGCTGAAAGTTGTTGAATGTTGACTGATAAGCCTACGTTGCATCCCATTATATGCATCTCGTTACTAAAAAATAGTAATATAAAATAACAAATACCTGCATCTCAGCTCTGTGCTACAGCAAATAACATCGATAAACGTATTTCAGTCTTTAATAGTGGAATTTGTGGTGTCGTAACTTTAGTCACACATTAACCATTAGATCCAATTATTTCACACCAGTGTTTCTATCGCAGAATTTCCTGGACGACAAATAAGCTAAGGACTTGTTCTGAAAATACTGGACAGTACTGTACCGTAATATTAAAGAGGGAACTTCCATGAGTTGCTGCGTTCCTATAAGGCGTCAAGCACAGAACTACAGATATTTTAAGAACTGATAAAACATGAAGTTGAACAGATCAAATACAATTTTAATTTTTTAAATTACTATTTTGTTACAGTAAAACAGCACTGGACACTGTACAGTTGCGAAGTGTACACAGCATAACAGCGAAGTCGGACAGTAAGACATAAAGAACACACAGAAAACTGAAACCGATATAGCGATATTTACATAATCTCATAAAACTTTACCTTAAGTGATCGAACTCACTTATTCTCGTCTTCCGGAAACAACCCGGGAATTGTCTATGAATTTTCAAAGTGTCAACTTTATCCAAAAGGAAACCGTCCGACGCCATGCATGTTTACGGAAATTCCGGAAGTGGTCAGACGCAGATATCTCCTAAGATGTACAGCTCAAGTCAAGAGCACAGAATGACTAGATCTACGTGTAGTTAAAATAGATTACAACAGGAGCAAATATTCATTCACCCATCCATCTATTCATTCGTCCGTTTGTTTGTTTGTGGATTCTTTCATTTAGAGCTTTTGTGTAGCCCCCTTCTAAATGACCACAAAGAGACTAGCCCCGGCAAAAGCGAACAGTTTTCAAGTGTCGGTGAGAGGTGTATACAGCTTCTCTGGCCACATGGAAACGCATACAATCGATGGCCAAGCACTACAAAGAAGTTACAGAAGACTTCTGCGTTTACACAGGAAAATAACATATTAAAAGTGCCAGTGATATAAAAATGAATAAATAACAATATTAAATAATAAAATGTCAAATTCTGGAATTTGGCGCCACAAAAGTTTCAGGCCAACTTGTTAAATATTTTCAGGCAAAATTAATAAATCTTAACTGTTAAGACTGTTAGATGTGGTTTCGATTCATAATCCAGAAGAGTGCAAGTTGCTACAATATGCGCCGGTCACAGCAATTGTTATGGGGTAGAAACGGAGATAAGATTTTGATCATCGCTGTTGGCGGAGAGCCTGGTGGCGCTAGTGTTTTCTATGCGACGTCGCAGTAACCATATATTATCTCTTCTCTAGTTAATTTGATAAAGACGCAGCTTATAATTATTTTAAAAATACTTTCTAATGCCGCAGATATTAGAAGTTGTCCATTATGTTGTCAGTTGTTTACTGTTAAAAGATGATTTCCCGAGGTTTGAAGGTAATTTTTTGTTTGCTTTTAAAGTAGGCTTATTTTGAAGCAAATAAAAATTTCAAATTGTAGACTTGTATGGGACCCGATGTCTATTATTACTGACAACTAGTTCTCAAAAAGAATACGATGTAAATAGAGTAATATCGTTTTAGTGTCCCAAATTAATAACGCGATTACCCAGAATCTTTTGAGCGTCCAAAATTCGTTTCATCTGTGAAGGGCACAGGGTCTTCGGTGTGACTGAACGGAAGGATCTCAAGCATTTTCTGGTAGAAGTTTCAGATCGACGAGCAGCTAGGCCTTCACTGTTCACTCGAGAAGTTCATTTTTCAGCACATTCTGCCGGGAATGTATATGATCTGTGACGGATGGGCGGCGCCCGCGATTATTGAATAAATAATTTTGGAGGCTAAAACTATAAATTACCCTTAAAGAGCCCGCTTGCTCGAAGCTTGATTCATGCAGATGGCCCATTTGAGTTGGCGTGATTGTGTAGGTAAAAGGTATATACATACATTTGTCAGCCTACATACGTGCATCATACATATATGTCTACAGCTGCTGATTGTGTTATTGGTTTCAACAGATCAGGAAGATTTTTCCCACCATCATCCTGTGGCCAGTTGGCTTGGGAGCATGCTACTTTGCTTCTCCGAAGACATCTTTGGACACATCTGCATTGGAGAATCCCCACTGATTCCATTCTCAAAGTCCGAGAATGTCCTTGTGGCAACTGCTGTGTGGTAAAATTTAGCCTATATCTACCAAAGCCATTTGTTTACATCTATAGACGTATGTATGTATGGTTTGTATGTATCAAAGCACTTATATGCACCTTTGAGCACCCCTCAGATTTCAAGATTACAATTTGGTCCTTGCAGTATCTCTCAAATTTTGTTACAGTTAATGTGGCCCATTTGATATGTAGGGTATATAAAGAACAGCAGTTACTCTTTTCTCTTGTACCTCTATCAATATTGATCTTCAGAGACTTGGTCCTGGGTATGAAGGACCTCTTAGAGTTAGTTAATAAAAATATTCAGGTGGTTCAAGCCATGGCATAAAGGCAAGACTGATGCCTAAATTATTGGGGTATATGAGGCTAGCTGCCTTAACTAGAGCAGAGGTGCTTTTGTGGTTTTTAATATCTCAGTGTAAGCTTTCTTGGGGGACCACCCAGACTTTGGCAACTGGATTATTGAAAATCATGATTTGGATCCATTGATCCGTTGGGACTCCATGGTGTTTTCGTTTAATATACACCAATGCGTAAAAGCGCACACGAACTAGAGTTTAAGCAAGAAAAGCATTCATACAGTGGCACTGCTAATTGGACAACCTGTCATTAGGAGTTAATTAATAATGGCTTGGTAATGAACTGTTACATTAAACGATGCATGATGCACCAACGCAAACAATTTCTGACTATCTGAAACATGTTAAGAATAATAAATGTACATCTGCAAAGATTAGCAAGCATTCTATGGGTTTGCTCTTAAGTAGCAGTTTTTCTGACTGCTATGGATTTTATCTTTTGGTTTAAAGTAATAATATTAGAAATAATTTGTTTTTATTTTATTTTATTTCTAGTTATTGTGCTTATTGCATGCACAAGGTGAGTAAATCTAATCTGAGGCACAAGACAACTGCACATGAACAACTTTTCATAGAGACCGCTCAGCAGGCTTGAACCCACAACTGTTGGATTACTGACCCAGCATGCTACCGAACATACCCTCACACGTTTGTAAACTAACACTATCTAAGCAAAACTGGTTGTGTAACTTGTTTTTGTGTTTAGGTACGTATTGAATTTTTGTCCAAGAGATTTGGTGTACAGACTTTGTACGTATAAGCCTGTGGCGCTGGTCATTTGCACAATGAAAGAGATCGACAGGACAGAAAGGATCAGCGGTGCAGTCAGATTTGCCAATAAATATTATCCAAATTCATACTTTGCTATATTCATCACAGCTACTCTTAAGGGTTAGTGAAGTTCGTGTATGCTGTTCATAAGTTCTTTAGTTCATTTTAAACTTTGTGTTTCTTCAGTGCCTCAAACAGTTGAGTGAAGTGGGTTATTCACAGGCACGCAAGCAGTCAAAACAATTTATTGACTGCACAGACTTGATTTGATTTTGCGCTGAGACAAATCCAAAAGATCAGATGATCCGTGTAAGGACATAAATTTGCTCAAATACCGTTTTCCGAATGTCCTTTCCTGTTGCTTTATGCAATGCATGCATAGTAAGTAGGCTATTATTATTATTACTACTATTACTATTATTGTTATTGTTATTATTGTTAATATTATTATTTAGTGACCTGAGGTATATATGATACCTTGGGGCTTAAAAACTTACTGGAGAAGAGCAACAACATGGAACGACCCCTACAGGTCAAGCTGTTATTATTATTATTATTATTATTATTATTATTATTATTATTATTAGCAAAAAATCGAAGATCGTCGAAAAAGAACAGAACTAAGATCCCATAAAACTGATAAACTCATCAGTCAACTGAAGGAGAAAGGCATAGAATTCGTCAACTCATTATTAGTATTAGTATTATTATCATCATCATCGTCATCATCATTTTATTATTATGTGCTGTTACCTTATTGTGCCTTACTTGATCTGCTCTTTTGTATCTCAGTATTTGTATAGCTCCTTTAAGAGCCCCTCAGAGGTGCTATACAAATAAATTTGGACTGTATGTTTTAGGATCTGGTGCTCCACACATGCAACTCTTTGAGCGCCTCGTTGCGGGTGAATGGATTCCGGGTCAGATCGACACCTTACGTCCCTCGGTGTAAGTAGAAACAAGTAAATCTGGTGCAGGTTTTGTGCTTTGACTCAGAGGATTTCAACCAGGCTGTTGAAAAACACATTTTAAGCCCAGCGGCTGGAAGCATTATTGACCTTTGTGCAGAGTGGAAGCAGTAAGTTTTCAGTTTAGAGCAACAGATGGTATCCCAGTGTGTCGTGCAAAATTTCATTGTCGTGGCACTTATCACAGGTAAATTTAGATTAAACTAGAATTTATGTTGGATTGCCGTTGTCACTTGTGCGCTTCAGCTAGCAGATCTTGTAACTCCAGGGTTACGCCTCTGAGGAGTAATGTTGATGTAGGCAAGCAGTTTTTGTTGTCAGTGTGAAATCGTCAGAGGTGTGTTTTATGGATCAGAGAATATCATTGGCAGGAAAGAAACCACAATGATAGCAATCCCATCGGAGGCCACCTTTTGTTTGTAGCTTTTGGCATTAAAATCCCAGTTTTGCATGATAAATTGGTACTTATGTAAGCTGAGAAGTAAACGGCAAGTTCTGTGAAGTGCTGGCCCTGTGTCCAGGCCCTTTTGATTCGTCCACTCTCAATTCAAGGGCCTAAAAGAATGAAACGAGCACCTCATCACTCTCAGTTCAAGGACCTAAGAGCACCTCGCCTACATTCGACAGAGTACATGAGAGCTCTACTTTTTACTATGATCACCAACCAGGCCACAGTAAACAGGTGAAATGATGACTAAGGCCAGCAAATTGTTTTCACATCTGGCTAACCCATGGATTATCCGGTAGTTTAAATTTACAAAAAACATGCATGAAGCAAAGATAGCTTAGCAGCAGTGTTTCCAGAGTGTTATTTCCGTGTTTTTGTTATCTTTTGCAGCACAACCAAAGTTACAGCTTTTGCAGTTCTATTGTACATGATACAAAGTAAAGGAATCCTACCTGTATCGGAAGGAATGTTGTTTAATGCAGTTGCTTTTGGTCTAATTGTTGTTAGGGTTGTAGTTTTGCTTTATGATTCTTATCTGTTTGAAAAACTGGAGAACTTCTTTAGCTTTATTTTCCTGGGTGGCGTCATCGACTCACTTTTTCGGGAAAACGCAAAACAAGTTGCAGGCCGCAATTCAACAACAGCCAATTGACTGGAATGTAAAACGAAACAGATTACTTTCCATGAAAAAATAAGAAACTGCAATATATTTTCACCTTTTACACCTTTATTTCACAATTATTATATTGATTTTGAAAACTATTTAATGTTTTAATTGTTTAGTGAAATATTGAATAATTAGTCCAGTTTATAGCAATCTTGGGGATACAATACTTTTGGCATGTCCGTATCAGCTCAAGTTAAGATTCCAAAACCTTAGGACCGAATTGTAATCTTGAAATTTAGACAGTATCCCAAAAAAGCTGTCATGGGAAACAGCTAGTTCTCAGGCACTCTGTCACACAAAATCAATAGGCATGGTTTAGTTCAAGGTCAAGATTCAAGGATTAGGCAGTTAGATTGCTACCTTGAAAAGTGTAGTTCGTAATTAGTTTAGCCATTACTGCAAATACCATTAGAGATGTACATTGGAGCTATGTAAATGTTTGGATAGGGCCTACCAACTGCGCACGTAATTACGCTACCGCTTTACTTTGCATGTGTAACGGGGCCATCTATGCTTTAGTTCAAGATGCTTTGTCGGCTGAGTCGAACTACAGTGAAACCTAGAAAATATTCCCAAATATTTAATTGTGAACATCGCTCTTATTCATCACCTAAAAGGTAGGATAAGCCAAGAGAATTTGCATATTCTCAGTTGCACTACAATGAACAATTTGTTAGATGCTGGTAGTATGTACATCGTGTTTAGTAATCACAAGGTCAAAATCAAATTTTTAAAATCAAGACCTCGTGTGTACCTGACGTCCTATCCGGATTTTTCTGAGGATAGGAGGACTTCGGGTAGGCCCCCTAAACAAGAAGTAGGCTATTGTATGTGACAATTCTGTACAGGACTGCGACTTTTAAATTTAGACGTACTGTTTCTGGTTTCAATTTGGACTGCCCTCGGCTAATTCCAGCAGGCCTATGTGTGAGTACTCGTGGATTTCAGTTGAATTGTAATCGTAATATTCAAGATTTCTGCACCGCTCAACTAAGGCTTAGTCGCGGGAACCAGTTTATTTACAGACGCCCAGTAAAAAATCGATAGGCAAGAATGGTTGCAGATGGTTCCAGGTCAAGAGCCAGGCAGCAAGTCAGACGAACACGGTGGATGGTGTTTGGGATTGGATCGGCAGGAAAGATAAGGGGAAGAAGAGGAATCAGGATACCATCTGCGGCAGATAAATGGTTCTGTTCAAAAGTTTGTGATTTGTAAAAGAGTTACTTTTGCCTTGAAACCGCCACCCACTTATGCCTTTGTGCCAGTAAACGTCTTAGGCCAGACGGTCGCAATAGAAAAACATTTACAGCTTAGATTAGATTACTGATTGATTAGTTTGCTACCCAAAATAGTTTAATAAGATCTGTAGTCTTTTGAGGGAAGGGAAATGTTTCTGTTTCCGAAGCTACCGCTAACTTCACGCTATTTGGTGCCCTCTTCTGTTTATCCGTGTAAAACGAAGATTTGGCCTGTGTATTTAGTCATACCTCAACTGATTGATAAAATTTGGCCGGCCACTTCTTACGGTTTGTATAAATTAATAGTCTATAGTAAGATTTGGCATATGATAAGTGCAATCGGATTCGTGTGGGACCGGAGTAGCCCAAGGCAACAGTTGCGAAATTGTGCTGATGGGGTTTTATCCTGCCGTGCTGATTCGGAAATGGACAGTTTAGTGCTCTGTTGGTTTTATAATCGTAATCTCGAGGTTTCTACAGCGCCCTACGAAAGCCAGGTCTCGGGAACCAGTTTATTCACAGGCGCTTAGTCAGGACAAAATCGATAGGCGAAAGGGTTCGGTTCCTGGTCAAGATCCTGGAGTCAGACAGTCAGACGGCTACGGTGGTTGGTGTTTGAAAATTGAAACGAGGGAAAAGATAAGGGGAAGAGGAAGAATGAGGATAATATTTTTGGAAATGTAATGTTTTCAGTTTTGAGTGAAAGGCCAGTGCAGAAATTGCAAGAGGTGAAGTGTATTCTAGGTGCTGGATTACAGTGGGGTCATGTTTGCATTTAAGCTGAAACATCTTTCAAATTCAGACAATGCATCTGAGCAGTTCCTGAGCAGTTGGCATGTAAAAAATTACTTTAACATTTAAAGTAGGAAGTGTTCTTGTGTTTCACTTTTGGCAGATGATGCGCCAACAGTCCATCCCTTCTTCTCCGATTGATGGACCTCCAGAGAAGACTAAGAAATATGATCGACAGTTAAGGTAACTTTGTGCAGCTTCACACACATTATAATTAAATATTTTTTCATTTTAATCAGTGTCGATTGTGTATTTGTAAGTGTTCAATTTTCTAAGTGGTTAAATAAATTGGAATGACTTCTGGCAATGCATGTTAAAAGTAATGTTATACTGGTATACTTCTGGGAAGCAACAGTCAAATGGCAGATGTCTGTCTACCTGCCTGACCCTTGGATCTTGACCTGGAACTGAACCTGACTTTACCTACCTACCAATTTTGTTTTGAGTAAGTGCTTGCAAATATGCCGGTACCCATGACTTAGGTTTCTTGGATGCTGAAGAAATTCCAAGCTTTCGATGACAATTACAATTACACTGTTTGTGTCATAACACTCCTCACTTGTCAGATAGTATATTATTGTGTGACACTGCGGCTGTCTGGTATATTGCATCCCATGTAACACAGAGTTTGCAGGTTCAAGTCCCATCTGAGACCTTGAGAAAGTCCTTAACTCACAGTTGCTTAGCATCAGTGATCTATGCCTCTTGTTTCTAATAGCACTATCTAAATTGATGAAAACAAATGGACATAACCTGCGACACAGTCTGATCTTTCAGAGATCAATTATTTTCTGCTGGTAAACTTATTTTTATTCCTGGGCAGTCATTTCTAGCCTGAGTGAAACAAATAGATGAAATAGATACTGTGCAGTAGTGTTTGTGTTTGGCCCTGCAGACTCTGGGGAGATCACGGACAAGCTTCTTTGGAGGCTGCCAAGGTCTGTCTTATTAATGCGACGGCTACTGGTACGGAAATTCTGAAAAACCTTATTCTTCCAGGTATGACAAATTACATAACCCTTAAAGTCCTTTATGCTATACATGTACTGTGGGGCATGGTAGTCTATTGGTTAGAATGCTGAGGTCTTAGCATGGAGAGCATGGGTTTGAGCTTACGCTGAGACGGTTACTGTATAGGGACCTTGAGCAAGTCCTTTGCTCACAGTTGCTCTGCGCCATAGGTTGATGCTTCGTCATTTAGATAGCGACACTTAATGTATGCAGAAATAATAACAATGCTTAGATTTTCACTAGGATGAAACTCAGCTGAGTCCAGGTCTGTTTTTGATACCAGCAAGAATAAATTAGTTTCTTTTTGAAACTTTTTGAAAAACCAGCAGTGGATAGCCCCTTGTTTGGTTTGTTTAAAATGTTTACCTCGCCTTGCCTAATAACCCAAAGAGGGTAGTTGTGAATATGAGTTTTACTGACTGAATTTTTACGGTGTTTAGGCATTGGATCTTTCACAGTTGTGGATGGACAGAAAGTGAAAGGAGAAGATGTTGGAAACAAGTAAGTTACAGTCAGTTTTCATTATAGCTTAGAATCTAAAATGCCAGCCACTTTGTAACGATGAAGTCCTAGATATAATGAGGTATGCAAAAGACATTTACACGTGTACTAATGAAAGTTTGCTATAGTTGGCCCCAGTGAACATGTTTACATCCACCATTGGCTATCTTGTGCAGTTTATGACAGTTTTCTTGTGGACAAACTGAATGCTGCTGTGGGTATTTTTTTGTTATTGTGCTCAGTATTTACAAAAATTAACTTGAAGCTCAGGTCTTATGATGTGACAGTTTTACAAACTTTTGACTTGAGTTGGTGCCTGGAGTGGCCTGAACGTAACGATAGGCCTCTGTATTTTCACCAACCCTTACCTTTGGAATTCAATTCACAACTGACTTTGCCTTATCATTTTTGTTTTGCTGTCTATAGGGCTTTAGCAAAAACTGCTTTTTGGTTGCTGAAGAAATTTAGAGGTTACAATTACGTTTACGGTTTGTTGCTGCTCTTTTAAAATTGTTTTGGCTTTTTTGTGTTTGAATGTTGACCCCAGTTTGTTATTTTTTAATCCAGCTTCTTCCTTGACAGAAGACTAATTGGCCAGGTACAAAATACAGCATTTGTTTTTTTGTGTTATTGAATTTATTGCTTGAGTAGAAATGCTTAAAAAACAAATCGAAACAGTCGAGTGTACAGCTAAGGGCTTGGGTTCTTGTGCTGTAGAAAGCCGTGCCTTGCGTAATTCCATTGTGGCACTTAGAGTGTATGTTCCACAAAATTTGGAACACGGCTATTGTTTGGTCTTATATTTATTATTGATTTCCTGTTTGTGTCTGATTAATTTTTGTGTTTTATTGAGGAAGTTAACATACACAGCAGATTTGATGGAACGTACTACTCTTGATCAAAAGTTTCTTTCCAAGTTGCTTTTCCACCTTGATTTGTTTTTCTAGAAAGTACCAAGAATTACTTTGTCGCGCTCTCTGCGGCTTCACTTATTAGTTCGAACATCTGTGGTAAAATGCTTCTGCTTAATCAGTGTGCCACCGCTTTGCTTATTTTGTTTTTACATTTGTCTTGTATTTCTAGTCACGTGCTCAAGCTGCAACTGAACTTCTTCTGGAACTGAACGAAGATGTTGATGGTGATTTTATCGAAGAGGTCTGTAACGTTTTCACGAGTTTTGGTAAAGACTTTACATGAACTTTCTGCAAAGACCTACAGAAAATCCAAAGCTTTTTTCTTTTTTAAACGGGAGGAGGGAAAGCATTTGTCTGTTTTAGCTCTTTTCCATGATTTACAGTAGAAATTGTTTCTTTAGTGTTCTTGAACACCACTATCGAAAGGTATCATTTGGTTGTGGTAAGAAAGCGGGCTTTAGCGGTTTGTTCAAGGTTCATACGTTACGTGTAATGCTGGCACATTAGTTAAGATGCAAACTTGCATATTTCACATGTTTTTGCACCTCCGAATTGCTTTCCTGTTGGAGAAATGCGATGTAAAATGAACAATACAAGCACTTTTTGCAGCTGTGTCTCGTAATACTGTGACATCTTTCTCTGTATCGGCTTTTGTAGTCTGTGGATGTTTTGCTGGACAGCAACCCAACGTTCTTCAACAACTTCTGTCTTGTTATAGTCACAGACTTGCCAGAAAAGTATTCCTTCTGCTTTCTTTATTTTCTCTTACTTAAGTTAAAGATATTCCTTTTGTTTTTTAAACCTGTTACATTTAAATTTAGGATATTCCTTCTGCTTTACTTATAATTTAAAAAAAATTTTAATGTACTCGAGTAGTTTTGATGTGTATTTGCAGATGATATGAAATGTTCCACTCGTAATGAACAAATGATGGCACTAAGATGTTGTACGGACTTGTTTGAGATCTATACCCAGCGTCTGAAAATCTTTTGCTCTCCATGTTACAAGCCAAGTGCTCTGACCAATAGGCTACTTTGCCCCAAAGTACATGTATTGCAGAAAGGACTTTAACGGTTACGTAATTTTTCCTACCTGGAAGAATAAGATGTGCTCCTATATATTCCTTCTTTGCTTCAGCAAGAAAGGTTTCTGAATAGTGCTCATGATAATGACTTTGTTTAGAATACTTCAGATCTGCTGTTTAAAAAAGAAAAAGCTTTGGATTTTCTGTAGGTCTTTGCTCCGACTGGCAAATGCAGTATGGGATGCAGATATTCCTCTGCTGATCTGTAGAAGTTATGGCTTTATCGGATACTTGCGACTAGTTGTGAGAGAACACACAGGCAAGTTAATAATTAAATGTTGCGTGTGTGTGTTTATATAATAATAACAAAAAGCCTTCGATGCAACAAACCAAAAGGCTTCAACGCATCCAAGTAAAAGCCTTTCAAAGTAAACCTGCACCATTCCACAATCACCTTCTATATGCCAGACCAAAACACTTCTATGCAATGGATGACATCTTGAAGAGCTAGAGGTATAATTATATGTATGCATAAATGTATTTATACACTTAATATGGCACCTTTTAAGAGCATGCACCTCAAAAAAGTGTTGCCTCAATGGTACTGAAGTTCATTTAGAGCACAAATTTCATCAGGGAGCAAACAGTGCTTGTGTAACTAGATAAGTCATCACTGGTGTGCTCCCGCGCATGCGCTGAGCCCAGCCGATGATGGATTCCCATTCAGAGCTGAAAGTTGATGCTTCGATGTTCAGTTCACATGTGTTGGTATCAGTGATTTTTAGTCAGACTTTGAAAGAAGTGTTTTAATTTTTTACAACCTCTGAGTACTACTAAATAATTGAAATCTGATAATGTCTCTTATACAACACCTTAGAGTTTGTTGCAATTTGAGGCCCAGCCCCAGTTTGTCTTATGAAATTATTTCTTGTTAAACCGTGTAACAAATGAGGAAAAAGTGTGAATTTGTTAGACGCTGTTGTCATGTTTGCAGATTAGCCAAGAGATCACTCAAACAAGGGACCTTGGCTCTGAGGATTACTGTTGAAAAGCAGATAAACAATTCTTTTTCTGTGTCACATCTTGAATGATGTTGCTCATTTGACCGGCACATTGCAGTACCTAGTTCCTGATGCAGAGATTTAGTGTTGGAAAGTGAATGTGATATATTGTGGAAGAATGCTATATAAACACTGCATGTGCACTGCTACACTTGTGCTGTTATTCTGTTCTTAAACTTTTTGTGCTTAGTAATCGAGTCGCATCCAGACAATGTGTTTGAGGATCTGAGACTGGATTGTCCGTTCCCAGGTCTCATTAACTTCTGCGATTCCTTGGATTTAGATAAAATGGACAACAAGGTTAGTGTATTTATTTTCGTCGATTTTTCATCCTGGGATACAACATTTCTCAAGTGGTATGTATTAAAAAAATAGGAGATAAATATTGTGATAAGAAATCAGTAAATCACTGTCAAAACCATGTAACATGTATGGAAAGACTGTCCCTTAGTAATAGGAAATTTCCGAACTGTGCCATCCTATGATATTTTATATTCAAATTTGTGAATTCTTTGCTTGAATTTAGAATTCTTACTAAAAATCACAAAATAATGCAATTCAACAATCTCCCATTGCTCTCCCAGTTTAAGAAATGCTGTTTCTTGACCATCAAGTACTAGTCTTCATTTCTTCCATGCATGTTCTTAGCGGAAATTGACCTTCCATGTTTATTTGCTGGTTTTACTGTTTATGTTTATGATATAACCGTAAGTAAAAGCAGTGACAGTCATTAAATTTAAATTTCTTTGCAGATGCACAGTCATACGCCATGGCTGGTCATTTTATTTAAGTACCTGCAGATCTGGAAAGAACAGGTAATTTCATTTATTTACGGTATATTGTGTGGATTTTTTATTTGACAAAGATCCTGATTAAAAACTCTTCACAAATATGAAGCATAACGCAAAAAATGACAGGAACTGCCACTGGTTAATGCCCTTTGATCTTCCAGGCAGAACGTGTATGGTGGCGAGGCCACCAGAACTGAAGGGGGTTTGAACCTTCACTGTTCCCATTGGCAACCCGTAAGAATTTATTAGAAATGATTGCTTTACAGATGAGCTATATGAATAAAAGAGAATGAGGCTCACAGTATGAATTCAAAATAGACCAAATTGCTTTAATAATGGGTACTAATAATGGATCTTCTTAAAATATGGACGTTTTCTTGTACGTGGGCAGCCATGTTCCCTGGCGCTTTTGAGGGATTCCTGAAATGTGCTGTATAAAAGTTTAGATACATACATGTATTTAGTTACATACATAATGCATTCATACATACAGACATACATACATACATCACAACTACCATAGGTTACTAAAATAATGCCACAATTTTGTAATAACCGACCTTATTCTGGACTTTGTCAGTCGGTGCATTTGCTCTTCTAATATTTTTTGATTGATTTATCCTTGTGTCGCATAATTGCTTATTGATTGAGTGCCTGCTTGTGGCTTGGAGAGTGTAGGTTTGAGTCTCTTTTGTGAAAGTTGCTGTGCTTGGACCTAAAGCATGTCTTTATTGCAGAATTGTTGTGTGTCAGCATTTTTTGCCTTATGCTTGACAGCCTCAACAGCTTTATCAGTGAACTTCTATGAGTCCTAAAACTTGTCACAGTTCTGAAGGTTTTGTTTTTTACAGCACAGCAGAGAATCACCTAAAACCTACAAGGAGAAGACTGAATTAAAAGCACTGATCAAAACTGGTAATAATTTATCATCTAGCAGTGTTTATCCGTGTGGGCGACCCCGCCGTGGGAGGGATTAATTTCAGATAGGAGGGAGAGAGAGAGCTTATCAGAACTATTAATAAAAATTGTCATCTACCATGATAGAAACTTTTCAAAAACAAAAATCTGTCTTCTGCCATAGTAGATGATTATGCTAACGGTAAATTCCAGGCATAAAATTAGTAATCTTACTAATTTTATGCCTGGAATTTACCGTTAGCATAATTCGTACCGGTATTAGAGTCAGGCAGCTTGCTTTTTGTTGCAAGATTGATTCCAGTCTGCTTTAATTGCTCCTAATAAATTCAACAACCAGAATAGTACTAGTTCTGATAATTGATTTCCTTAAATTATGGACATTTCTTTATGCTGTGTGTTTTCTTTTTGTGCTGTTTTATGTCCTACTGTATGCCTTTAGGAGTGAATTCAATTCAGTTTGTATAATTCAGTCAGTGATTCCTGGGAATCACATGCTTATGAAAAAGCTATTGCTTGAACTTAGTTTTATGTAGTGCTCAAAAATGTTTGATTACAATTACTTAAGCGCTTCAGAAATGTTACGGATTACGATTATGAATAGACCTTACTGTTTCCTTGTTCTAATGCATTGCTGAATAACTCTTTCAAGGCATGTACAAGATTAACTGTTGAATATTCCATTTTTTGAGTATTGGAATTCTTTAGAGTGCTGCAAAGTTCAACTAATCGCCTATAGGATTGCGTAGTGATCTGGTGAAAAATTCTTCTTGTTTGCTCAAACAGGTATAAGGTACAAGGAAAATGGCATACCAGAAGATGAGGAAAATTTTGAAGAAGCGGCTCGAAATGTCAACACAGCACTACTTCCAACTAAAGTTTGTTGGTTTCCACTAGTTGGGGCTGTTAACCGTATCACTGAATATTATTAGTATTTTTATGGGTGTTTAACTGTATCTCTGAATATTATTAGTATTTTTATGGGTGTTTAACTGTATCTGAATATTACTAGTATTTTTATGGGTTACACAGGAATTAAACAACTGCAGTTTGGAGTACAATTTTTCTCTCTGCTAAAGTAGAACTAATCCTTGAGACTATTTTTATTATTATTGTTATTGTCTGTTATTATGCTTATGTTTTCTTTTATTTCTGTAGGTACCAGATGAGATTGAGACCATATTTCGGGATGAATGTTGTACTGACTTACACAATGAGGTGCGTTAATTGCCATAAGTAGATTCAATTTGAAGGAATGCTGCTATAGTGGTCAGAAGATTATTGGTAGATTCAGGTCAGTTGCATAAATGTTGCAGCATGCAGTTCCAGTCAGCAGAGTTTGTAAACTTACTTATGCCATTTATGGATGTATTCTAGCATTTGTGTCTATAGCATGATCTTATCTTTAGGATATTGAAATTTGTGCTGGCAAAATATAAACTTTGTTGAAATGGTGATAATGTAGTCATTTGAACTATGAACTGTTGCTGTTTCCAAAATGAGAACTGTTGTCTTTAAGTTTTTGTGAATTGGTTTGAATTGTAGAGCAAGCCTTTTTGGATTCTTGCTCGTGCTGTTAAAGATTTCAAAGAAAATTCTGGAGAAGGTTAGACAGTTATAGTTCTACACCTCTCTTTCTTTTGTCGTTGTTATCGTGCTAATACATGTGTCCTTTGGGTACTAATTATGATACTAATTACTGTGATACTAATTCATGTGGTATTATGATACTATTATTAGGCTACTAATTATTGTGATACAAATATATATCATTTTAATATTAATTATATGATACCAATTCATGTGTCATTATTATTCTAATTATTATGATGCTACTATGTTACTAATATGTGTCATTATGAAAATAAATATTATGATACCAAGTACTATGATACAAATACATGTGTCATTATGATACTAATTATGATTCTAATTACTATGATGCTAACACTTGTAATGGCAGAGGTAAGTATATAAACGTATATGTATGCAAAGAAAGTCCATTAAGCTAAACCTGGTTTGCAGCCAGGATATGAAGTGTTGGCAACTTCAGTTTTCTTAACCTCAGCATATTAGGGCAAGTGGCCAGTCCACCCCCACTGGTTGATCTTCCCACCAACAGTGTACGGTCAATGTACTCATTTTTTAGAGGAGTTCACTAGTTGAACAGAAATCTGGAACTCTTTGTACTGGGGGTATTGGAACCCCCAACCTCGATTGGCAGTTATACATGTGGGACACGTAAGTTGATTGGATAAAGCGATCGACGGGTAACATGGAGAGTACAGGTTCAAGCCTTTCCTTAGATGGTAACTGTGTAGGAACCTTGAGCAAGTCCTTCACTCACGATTGCTCAGCGCCATCGATTGATGCTTAGTCATTAGATAGTGGCGTTTAAAATTGAAGAAATATTGCTAACCACTGGGCCATCACACTCACCCCATTACATGGAACCGAGATGGGTTAAGTAAAGGACATCTAGCCTATCACGTTTCTTCATTTATCCATTCTGCCTATCAATTTTGTTTTGACTGAGCACCTGTGAATAAGCTGGTTCCTGCAACTTAACTTTCATTGGGCGCTGTGGAAATCTTGAGATTATGATTACTGTTTGATTGCATAGGTCACCTTCCACTGAGAGGCACAATACCTGACATGACGTCAGACTCTGAAAGATATGTTCAGCTGCAGAATGTCTATCGTGAGCAGGCAATCCATGACGTCAGTGTGGTGACAAACCATGTACAGACTCTCCTCCAATCGATTGGAAGGGTACGGCTTTGGCTTTGTGCAAGCCTGTCTTGATTCACTGTTTTCAGAAATGCAAAGAATTTGCCAATGCTTTGAAAAGCACCAACATTTCATGAAAAAAATCTGTACATGTTCATTACCATTTATTATTTTAAAAAATAACATTTACGCCTACTGAGAACCATTTGTGAAACTACAAAACTTCTATAAGCACCAACACTTCATGAAATGTCAATAATTTGTATACATATTAAGCACCCTGTATGAGAGCAATAAAACTTTCGAAAGGACCACAATTTCTGCTTATAAAAGTAAGGACTAAGCACGGAGGACCATTATGAGTCACATGAAGGTTACTGTATCTATCTTCGTGCGGTATTGAAGCATGCCTAGAGTGTAAAATAGCTGTGAGTTAATAAAAATGTCAGTGTACCTGATTATGTCCTCGACCCTGCTCATTTTTCAGTGAATTGATTGGGTGAGATCCTTCAATACCACTGCCCATTTGAACGGGTGCCACGCCATGAACTAGGTCTTCATATCTATTCTGAAACATTGCCTAATGCATATGCTGTTAGCTTTCCTACGATTGCCATTGTTTCTTAAAGTCTTTACCGACATCATGAACGCTGTTTTTCTAATTAGGATGAACCCCTAACAATTCAGAGAAACACCCGAAGCCCAGCATCTTCACCTGGAAAAGTAAGCATGGTTCTGTACTAATTGGAGTTATGCAGGTAGTGTGCATATCTTCTTTAGGAGGATGAAATAGGATGTCTCTGTTTGGACTGGGAATTAACTGATTTCTTATACGTATATTGTATGTATGGATATACATACGTACTTATTATTTGTGTGTTTATTAAGTGCTACTATTTAATGACTGATCATTTGTGAACTTTTCCTGTCTGCATTACAAGCCAAGCACTCTAACGATTTGGCTGCAGTGACTGCATGCATACATAGTATGTGTATATATATATATATATATATATATATATAATGTATACGTATATAATAGTATGTATGCATAAATATATGTATACATACATTTATACATTGGGTGCTGTAGTTTGATAATAGGTGCTTTCTGTTATGTGAATCACAAGATATGATTAGTTATTTATCCGGTTACATTACAATGCATGATTATTACGCAGTCACATTATGTAATGTAATGGGTAGTAACCAATGGCGTTTGTTACCAAATTCTTTTCATTAGCTTTAGTAATGTTTTGGTAGTTTCTGAATTTTTTTCAGCCACAAGATCATATAACGGATGATGACATCAAAACGTTTTGTAAGTTAGATTATGACTTTGTTCTTAAACTATGAGTTTGGTAAACGTTTTGGCTGCTGTGGCAAAATTGATATTATTTACAATTTAGAGTTACAATCTATTTATGTTCTAGATTTGCCATCTTCTGTCTAGATTTAGTGTATTCACGATGTGAATTTAGAGCTATTTACGATCTGTTTAAAATATAAATGTTTTAGAAAACCAAAGTTTATGTAAAGTTAGGACTTGATGGAGTTTTTAATTCTTTGAGAGTAGAGTACAAATTTCTGTGGTTCCTTGCTTTCCAGGTAAAAATGCTGGATTTCTGCGTGTATTACGTTGTCGCAGTCTTGCAAACGAATATGATCCAACTACATTCAAGTCTAGCGAGTTAGGTTAGTTATCAGTTGATAATTTTCTGTCTTGAGTGAGTCAGTTTTGATTTTAAGTGCCTCGCTTGACTTGGGGTTTAATAGTCCAGAATTATGACTAATAATAACATTGAGGCAATGGATTAGAATGGACTTCCTCTAGAACTGCATCTTCAGACTAGGGACACTCCGTGGACCATTTGTCAGCGCTTCTAAACTGCAAAACTTCATCTTTTATCTGCTCTGTTTTGCGAAGGTTGAGCTGTGGGTGCTTCTCAGTAAATAACTTGAAGAGGTGCTATACAAATTTTCTAAACAATTGAGGAAGTAGGGAAGAGATTTGTCATGGCACTTGTTCCTGCCCAAGTTTCTGTAAGAAAACTGAATACAGAACAACTGCTAACTGAGCCAAACCTGAGAAATCGTTACTAAGTTGATTTTTATTGGTTGTGAGTGACAGACATTATGTCCTGTAATAAATTTTAGCAAGTCATTTAGAGGAAGAGGAGGATGTCATCTACTACATTCTCTTGAGAGCTGCTGATCGCTTCTATGCAGAATGGAACAGATATCCGGGATACTACGAGGATACTATTGAAACAGACATTCCACAGATGAAGGTATTTATGGAAAAAGCGAGAATTGATGAGTAAATATGCACGTTTTTCTATAGTGACCATGTGGCCTCAACCCTGCTCATTTTTCAAAGAATTAATCAGGTGAGATCCTTCACCACTGCTGCCTATTTGAATGAGTAGGAGTTGGATACCATTGGTAGCTATGAATGGTTTTTAATTTTTCCATTTGGCTTATGCAGTTTGTGCCCAACCGGTTGTGTCTAGCAAGGTAAAGAGCCAACAGTCCACTGAAAGATGTTTGTGGGCAGACATCAACAGCTTTTGCCATAGTCTGCCCTGCGTCACAGCTGCACAGCAGGATCAGTGGCTTGTTTCCTTGCCAGTTTTTAATTAATAAATTAATTAAAGGCTTCAGTATTATTATTGCTATATGTTTGAACATACCATGCTTTATCTTCTGCAAATGAAAACTCTTAGACCTGGCTGCACCAATCTTACTGATGTTGCTACATTAATAATTAATGGTTAATTGCAGACAACTAATTACAGTGAGTAATTGTCAAATGCAGATAATGGGGAGGGAGGGTCCAAAGTTGGTAATTTTTGCTGAAAGTTCTTTACATACGACCCCTAACGGCAGTCACAGCTGATACATGACAAAGACTATTAAACAAATTAATAATTAACAAATTAAATTAATAATTAACATAATAATTATCTTAGGTTTCTCCTTTGATCAATATTCAAGTTTTTTTGTTTGCAGAGCTGTGTTAACAAGCTGCTGCAGGAATGGTCTCTGCCTCCATCCATCAAAGACGACTACATACACGAGTTGTAAGCTGCTGTTCTGTGTAATGTTCCGTGCACACGTATGCAGGGCCTTTCTGAGACTCAGAGAGGCCCGGGCCACCGCAAATATGCGGCCCCAGTCTTGAAGCGTGCACATCATAACCATACTACATCGCAGTTGCGAATTGTAATATAAAAAGTAGAAATAAATATTAATAATCATTACGTACAAACTCTTTTCAAAATCTGAGGCCTCTTCATGTAAGCCCTGGGTCAAATGGCCCTGCTGCCCCCCCTCTGATAGGCCCTGTGTGCATCATACACTCCAGTAGTTCTTTTGCTACACGGCTTGCAACTGCGCCATTGATTAACAACAGCATCGGTGAGTGAAGTGACTGAAAATAACCAGAGCACCAGCTGTGAGTGAAGAATAAAGAGAAGTGCAGTACCATAAACTAGGGTAGTCTGCAGAGTCTTAGCGACTTCATTTCTGGCCTTGGCGTAAGAGTGTGGGGCCGTAGCTCTCTTTCACTGTCTGAGCTTTCCACTGACAGTGTACAGTCGATGTGCTCATTTTATAGCCAAGTTTTTTGGGTGACAAGTGGAGCAGACATGTCTCTGTCCTGTCAGGGATTTGAATCCCCAAACTATGGGTTGACAGTCCTGCATGCTAACCACTGTACTACATCGCTAAAACGCTGTAAAACTGGTGACTTCTAATGACAATGTCTTATCAACAGTTGGCCGTTTTCTAGAGCAAACATCAAAAATCCTACCAACACAGTCCAAATTAATAGCAAATTTTAACCTAAACCCACAAAATATCCTGAAAATGCAGACTGTGTTATGCTGATTAAATGCTTGAAATTTCAACCAGCAACTTTTTCAATTTACATTTCGTGTAGAGTTGGTGCAGTGTCGGTAATCGTGTATTTTTGGTGTCTCCTTTGCAACTAGAGATGCAATACGTACCATCCAAAACCTTTACAATCTCTCACAGGGATGGTAATTGTAAACTCAAAATTTCTAAAGCATTACTTAAAAGGTAAGCACACACCAGCTTATTCACCAGCACTGTATCAAGTCAAAGGGATTGTCCAGAAATGCCATGAAAAGGATTGCTTGGCTTGAGATCAAACTGCAGATTTCACAGTCCATCTGGATTAAAAACTTTGCTACTAAATGTGAATACTGCAGATTTGCTTCTATACTTTCTCAAACAGTAATATTAAGTAAGCAAATTTTGCATTTGTTAACACACCATATGTCCATCTCAGCCGAGCAAGGAATTGTAGGCGAAATCAGGTCAGTAACTCACTGTGTTTGTGTTGCTGCAATAAAGGTTAAAATCTGTCAGTGTTACTCAGTAATATTCAACTGTAATAGAAGAAATATTTTACGATATTGTTTTGGATTTGATTTGATTTGTTCATTTCTTGTGTCACTTGACTTTTGCATCATAGTTGTCGCTATGGAGCTGCGGAACTACACTCAGTTGCCTCGTTTCTTGGAGGAGCGGCCGCCCAGGAATCAATAAAGCTTATCACACATCAGTTTCTGCCAATCAACAACACCTTCATTTACAACGCTATGAAACAGACTTCCGTTACAATCAAGTTGTGACCGCGAAATCCCCCGTCGCTGAATGAAACGTTTATTAAATATTGTGCGTTAACCAGGAAATATGTCTGAAGTACAAGTTTGTGATTTCTTGGCTAACATATTTGGAGGCATGAATGCTTGCTAAAGTGTTTGACAATGCTGATGTTTGCCTGGAATTTTTAAAATGTAACATTTGTTATGCCGTCATAGATTGGTTTAAGTTTGATTGTGAGTAGTTTGCTGTTAGTAGTTTATCAGAAAACTCCTGGTCCGAAAATCGGGTTAATTTTGTATCTGGATGTGCATAATTTATTAAATATGTAAAAACCGTACTTTGTTATCTTATATATATATATATATTATATATATTATATATATACATATATTATATATATACATATATTATATATATATATATATATATTATATATATTATATATATACATATATTATATATATACATATATTATATATATATATATATATAGCACAGTTATAATGTACATAAATGCTTGTGTGTGTATTTGTATATATATAGTTAAAATTATGGCCCAAAATGTAGACAAGAATGAAATTGGGGCTGTTGTATTATTATCTCTGCTGTATATCAGCTTTAGAAAAATACGTTGATTAGGTTTTAAAAATGTAGATAGTGAAGCCTCATTTCAATATTTTGTGTTGATTACGCAAAGTTTTATCCTTGTAAAAGCACCCTGGGACAGACCTTAACTGTAGGCCTATTACGGGGGTTCGATACAAGCGTCGACATCTGTTGTGATAAGACGCCGACGTGAGTGTGAAACACGTGTTACTGTTACCCCCGATTTTGGCGACATACCAGGATTGCGTCTTCCATTATCGATTCCGATAAAATCGAACGACTTCAGTAAGCATGTTCAACGGTTCCCACAAAGTTCCGCCTATAAATTCGAGGCGTCGGCTGTCGACGCATTGTTTTGACGTTGCACTGAGACGCAAACGCCATGCTGAGACTTGTGTTGCTAACGCTGCTGGGTGCCGTTGTGAGAACGGACATCACGGGGACAAACCCTCCCAATGGGTCTTGCCTCTGCGTTGATGGCACCGATGTCAACGTTCGAAGTTCAGGTCAGAATATACATGTAGAATGTACTACGCCATTATTAGTTTAGTTAAAAAACACTATTTCTCGGCGGTTTATAGTAAGCTGCCTCGGGTTTCGCGTATCTCGTAATCGTAAACTCGAAATTTTTAAAGGACTAATTAAAGCTAAGCGCAGGGCACCAGCTTATTCACGAGCGCTGCGTCAAGTCCCTGGGGTTGTACAAAGATACCATGTCAAGAACCAAGTCCGGTTGCCAGAAGACCAGAGAGAGGAGGAGGAGGAGGAGGAGGCTAGGGTGGGTTGTGTTTATCCATTTGCTCTCTGTTACTACTGTTACTTTACAGTAAATGTGTTACTGTGCGTGAGGATGCCGGTTCGCATACCGATAGTGGCTGTGTGTAAGAGATTTTAATCTCGGGCTAGCACGGTCCGTATACGTGGGGACCTTAACTGGCTTGGCGCCCATTCAAAGGGGCAACGGTTGTGAAGGATCTCACCCGATAAATTCATTGAAAATGAGCAAGGTGGAAGACATACGGTCGCTATATAAAACCGTTTACATTTACATGTTTAGAATGTCAGAATGGCGGTTGTTTTCTTTTCAGCCTGTGGTACTGTGATCGGGACTGTTAACACTGGACAGTGTTACGTCTACACTGGCGCGAAGCAGACGTGCGTGATGAGTGGCATCACCTACGACTTCTTCAGATTCAACTGGGGTGGCACGGTATAGCGAATTTTCCACCCTCGAGAACAGGGATCGTAATTCGTAATCGTAATTCCGAGATTTCTACAACGCCCAACGAAAGCCACGTCGCGAGTACCACCTTATTCACAGGCGCTCAGTCAAAACAAAATCGATAGGCAAGAAGGGTTCGATTAGACCTCCGGTTATGGACGACCCCAAGGGGAAAAGGAGGAATCAGGATAGGATTTGTGGAAGATGAGTTTTTCAGTTTTGAGTGAAATACCTGTGCAGAGATTGCAAGGGGTAAAGTGTTGGTGAGTTCATAGTATGGGTCAGATAATTGTCGCAGTTCTGGTGAGAGTTTATTCCAGACGAATGTAGCAGTGTAATTCAAATCTGAGAACCGGCATCCTCGCGCACAGAGCTAACCTGGCAAGGACTAGCGAGGTGACTAATTAAACTCATCTTCCACAAATCCTATCCTGATTCCTCCTTTATCTTTCTGACTGCGCTTGCTAGTGAAACAAGCTGCTGATTTTGTAATGTTTTTTTTCTTCAATACAGGATGGATGGTCGGCCGGAACCTATTTGAATACAGCTCCGGACAGCAGTTGTGCTGGCAAGTGTGGCATTGTGTCAATTAATTATTAATTATTTAGATAATTTCATCAGTAATTCGGCCAACATGATATAATTAGAGAAAGTCGTTGTAAAACTGATTCCGCTCTGCATTTCGTAAAGTTTGTTGTATTGAAAAATCAAATCTGCATAGCACCACATACATAAGAAAGTAATGCATTTGTAAACGTTTCAGATGCCTCCATCTGAGCAAGAAATTGTAGGTGTGGATGGGTTTGAGCAAAATAAAGAGGGGGAAAAAGGTCTTAAGTCACTTTACGAATGTTTAGCGAGATATTTCTGTGAGTAATGTAAAAAAGTAGAGCCTTCTAGAGCTTTATGTGTCTGCATGAGACTGCTAGTGGAAATCGTCTCCAGCTACAAAAGCATCACTTGTGAAGACTACAGAGACTAAGTTGTCATTCCTTGAGAACTCTAATGTCAGTTCGTCTAGCAAGTAGCCCCATTGTGAATTAATAAAAGGCACTATATAACATCCAGATACATAAATACATGCATAAATACACATATGTACATACATACATGCATAAATGCATATATACACATACATACATACACACATTCACGCATACATAATGAGGCATATTCTAAAGAGATTCCGTCAATGTATGTCAACTCAACCATATTAAAAGACACATCATGTGTTTACAGGTGGCTCTGGAGGTTTTACTGATGCTTGTCTGAGCTGCATTTGCCAAGTAAGCTTCTGCTTTACACCTCGTCTCACTGCATTGTATTGTTCTATATGCCCAAAAGATAAAATTGGTTAAAAAGCAATACACTAGTTAGCATGTTTTTATAGAAACTCCTCAGAACGTGATCTCAGTGTTGAAGGAATATATTTATAGTTTATTTAGTTTATATTTATTGCTAACAAATTTTTGGTGAATGGGAGCACCACTTGTGTTCTCTTTACATCACTTGTCATGGTCATAAAAAAAATTTTACTATAAAATTAATATTTGTGAAAATAAAAGAAATGTTATATTCTGAAGCCACAAGTTTTTATGTTGCATGCAATGTATGATGCACATTGCTTCTCCATTAAGTTAAGACTACAAATTTGTACATTCAGTAGCATTCCCAAAGTTTTGGTCCTTGTGAGGAACTTTGACTTTGTCCCTTCTGGGTGTGCCCTTTGTGACCCTTTTAGCAGTACAGCATTTGTATGATATATTATTCTCAACTTGGGATCAGTAAGGGGTGAGAATGATGATGACGATGACAATGATGATGATGAACTGAATGAATGCTGCTTCCCTGACAGCCTCATTAGTTGGACCAAATTTGTACACAGCTGGCTGCATGTGGTGCAATGCAGGCCCATTTTAGGCTGATGAATGTCTGGATTGAAAACTTGCAAGCTGACCCAGTTTTACGAAGCTTTGGTCCATTCTGAAGTTGTTACATTAACTGCATTTCGTCTTGAAGATCGAGTCTGGCTGCAATGCGAACATTGGATGCATATGGGACGTCAATTCCTACAGCTGTGGCCCGTACCAAATTAAGGAGCCCTACTACATCGACTGCGGATCTCCAGGAAGCGGTAATACTGTCTTGCATTTCAGTTTTGTATAATTGCTAAATCAAATTCTATCAATTCCATCCAATCTGCCATTTCTTGCAACTTAGACACAACACACCATGACATCTTCTCTCTCCCCTTCTCTCTCTGGTCTTCTGGCAGCCAGACTTTGCTCTTTGGACAACTCCTCTGACTTGACACAGCACTCGTGAATATGCTGGTGCCCTACACTTGGCTTTACAGTAGCACTTTAGAAATTCGTGAGAGTACAATTAAGATTTTGAAACCAAAATTATTTGGACTATACTGAACTATTCATGGGAATTTATGGTTAAGCAAAGTTGGATATTACAGACCTTTAAAACTCAGTACCTGTACAACTTTTTCCTTGTGTAATTTGTGCTAATTTTGCTACTATGTCATTTTGTAATTTGTGCTAATTTGGGATCAGTAAGAGAACTCTGGGCCTCTCACAAGTAAAGTAAGTAAAGTTCGCTCTCCCAAGTAGGCTAAAGTAAATAAAGTTCCCATGTCCCACAGTGGAACTTGGGGATGGTGCTCGTTTTCTGCAACACATGCATGTGCCCCCAAACAGCTTCTTCAAAGCAGTTATATTGGCTACGGAGTCTTCCCAGCAGGCATGAACGCACAAGCTTAGACCTTTCAATTGCAGACCCAGCACGATAACCAAAAAGACCATGGCGTTGCACACTGGCCTGCTGTGAAAGGACCTTGAGCAAGTCCTTCATGCGCGATTGATGCTTCATTAATAATAGTCCTGCACGGTGGTCTATTCAGCAGCACACTGGGTCTGTTATCCAATAATTGTGGTCTATTCAGCAGCACATTGGGTCTGTTATCCAATAATTGTGGGTTCAGGCTTACTGAGGGGACTCCATGTAATAACCCTAGACACGTTGTTTGCACACACACGTATCATTCCGCAGATCCGTTTTTACTGATCTTGAGTACAAGTGCATCAAATAGATGAATAAATAAATAATTTTCAGACTGGGAGTCTTGTGCTAACAACATGGCTTGTGCCGAGACCTGTGTAAGAGCTTACATGGACCGCTACGGAACCTACTGTACGGGCGGCCGAACTCCGACCTGCGAAGACTATTCCAGGATCCACAACGGAGGTCCTACCGGCTGCACGTGTTCTTGTACTGACGGCTACTGGGACAAAATTATGGCCTGCTGCGGAGGACAGACAGGATGCGATTAATCCCAGCCGCATCTTTCATGACTGTCCAGTGCAACTGATGCTTCTGATGAAGCACTGGACGACGTTAAAACTTTGCATAATATTTTCAAGTTGAAAATTATTTTGATTGCTTTATGCTTAATGCAAATTAAACAACGGCTACATTTCTCTCAGATTGTTCTTTTGTGAAACTTGGATGAAAATGAAAATATATGGCAGAGTTGACGAGTTTTTTGCTGACGTCTAACCAATACACTGGTGCCTTCGTATAATGCTGTTTTTGGAAATCACACGAAACACTGTTGTAACAAGACTGTGCTATGACAAGGTCTTGTTCAAAGGCGGAATTAAACTTGGAATGCACATTGCTGACCATCTTTTAATCAGAATTCCTGTTATAATGAGCATGCTACAATTATGTTTGGGTGCACATAAATAGTAGCATAACTATGTACCTGCAACTGCAGGGAGCCTGGGCCCAAACATAAGAAAGATGGGGCTTGCTCGAAGTCTGATAAAGCACAGACATCTACCCATTTGAGTAGATTTTACCTATTTGAATAATCTGTAAGGGGGCAGAAATTGAACTTACGCCATTGCATATAAAGTAAGGCTGTAAATACCGAAGCATGTTGCAAAACTGAGGGGTAGAGCTGTCCATTTGCTAGCAACAATTAATGCAAGGATCATGCTATCCAATTCCTTCTGAGAATTTAATCAACTACAGTTGCTTCTTGCTCCTTACCCACCCCTAATGTTTATGGGTTACCACAGGCCGTCTTCTTCCAAACTATTTCTTAGCTGGCTCTGTTCTGACCTTCCTCAGACAACTATGATGTCTCACATGTCCAAATCACCTTTTCAAGACTCAAAAATAATCACATTTACAATTCTAAGTCAATGTATATTTCCCAGATAATATTAAACTACCAATTTACTGCATAACTCTTAGTACTTGGGCTGACTTTTGACATTGTAAAGCACCCTAGAAGTAGCCTGCTACTTAAGACGCTATGTAAACTGTTGTCATTACAAAGTTCAAGACAAGTTTTTTTGATAAGTAACCTGGTAGCCAATGAGTACAAAATCCATCACTGCCTTTAGTCGGGTGCTGCCGGTCCAAATCCTGGCTAAAGTAGGAGGATGACGCTAATCATCTTCGTTACGACACAGCATCGTTAAACAGAAACAAAGCAACTAACGAATGAGTACGATTTTGAATTCCATTAAAACCAGTAGCATAGGGTAAATGACAAGAAAAAGCTGTTTTGCTTCCCAAAACCAGAACCTTTCAGTTAACTTACTAGTACCAACAAAGAACAAGACTGAATTAATTAGCCATTAAACATTAACTTAGAAAGTGACGGATAGCAGTTGTATCTGAAAGTATCCGAAAAATAAACTCGGGATGATTATTATTAATATTATTGTTAACATCATTACTGAGCAGGACATAACTGATGACTAGTCATTCCAAAACAAACCAAAAAATAACCCCAACAGCAATGCTATACTGCCATATGATATTATCCCATATGGGCTTCATATGTCTCACACAAGGTAGGACATATGATATAGGAATATTGTCATATGGTCTTCATATGTCCTACATATGATGCTGTTGGGGAATAACAATAAGTAAGAAAATCACTCTTAATGAAAACTCTTATTGGCACAGGCAAGCAATAATAATAATGTAACGATATAATATTACATTACATCATTAGTATTACATTACATCATTTATGTGCCTCTGCCAATGACAGCTTTCAAAATGGCTTCCATTAGAGTTATGACTAGTCAGTTTCAGTTTACCTATTAGGATTCAAAACCTGGAGTTTGAAAGGCAACGACATAATCATTCAAACCATCAAACTAATACAATATTTATAGCACCTTATAGCAAAGGACGTTTATATTTGTGCTTCTAAATGCCTTCCAAACGAAATAACTGCAGTGTATGGAAGAAAGTGTAGTTCGTAGGTAATGTTCTGCCAAGCACCGCTCAAGAATGATTTTCAACCCATCTTAGGAAATGACAGTTGGTTAGATCTGTTTTATAGCTATGCTTTAGCACTTCTGTGAGGTTCTTTAAAAGGCTCTACATAAATAGCCAAATGTATACATACAATTTAATGGAAATTATGAAAAATGAACAGTTCATTGGAAGTTACGTAAAAGACATTGTTTAAACCATTTGTGTATTTCAGTGTTGGCCTAGAATGATATGCATAGCCCTCATTAATCAGTATTCTGCTGTCATTATTCGCTATTATTTCTTATTATTAATTATTTTTCATTCATTATATTACTATTATACAGTCATTATTTCTTAATAAATTTACGCCATTTGAAGGTTGTTTCTGAAGCATTGGAATGTTTCTACAGTGAAAACTCATTATAGCCGTGCATCATCGAAATGCTGTGGCTTTTGATCCTAATGATTTTTAGTCAACTGATACACACCTAAATGCATCTATACTAAAACGGGTGATAAGGCCTTCCAGGTTGCTGGCCCACATGCATGGAACAACCTTCAGGAGGCCTTAAGTGTTCATGCTTTTAAAAAACAATTGAAATTCTATCTTTTGCTTTAACTCTTGGCACTTGCACTGACAACTGACACTGTAAAGTACCCTAGAAGTAGCTTGCTATTTAACTGTCATCATTACATTACATTACAAAGACCACATCACTTGTTGTGAACTTCATTTTAATGCTTTCCTTGCTATAACTCCCAGTTGTAGGCTATATCGAGTTTTCACTGTACTATCGCTAAACACTGGCACTCCATAAAAGCCGATTTTAAGAGTTCACAGCACCTGTTCGACTCCTCTGCTAAAAGGTGTTCTTAGTTCACAACTGTATTCAGATAAAACATTTAGATAAAAAGGAGTTATCAACAGACTGAAGAACGTAGATACAAAAGGGTTCACTTATCTTACGAATCGGAGCCAAACTCACAACTACAAGTTGTTTGCTGCCTCTTTGCAACTTTCTTTCCCATACGACAACACCCACATTCCAGCAATTCCTTCTGAGTAAATCTGAATTTCTTAGTTCCACAAGAAAATAATTTTCATGTTTAAGCTTCCAAGTTTATGTTAAGAGTTTATTCAGTTAAGAGGATTTAGATTTATATAGCACCCCATCCAGTGAAGAAGAATCAACTGATGGTGCTGTGTAACTGAGCATTAAGAACTGATACAGCGCCGTTAAGAGACCAACCACAGGCATCAACTTCTGCAACTAGGTTCAAGGCCATCCCAACAGTGTAGGCACTAGACTTACCATGATTTGAACCCCAATACTGGCAAGAATTAACTTCATAAAATTAAACAGGTGGCTGTCCAACCTGTCGAACATCATCCAGCAAACCCATTTAGCATTACGTTTGAAGTGTAAAGTTAGGGAAGACTAATGCAACACCCCCACCCCAATTACTGAAATAAATTTTCCCCATGCTGCCAATCATGGCTGTGAGCAAAGGATGAAACACTTCCTAACAAGAGCCCAGTGAATGTGAAGAAATGGGATACCATCTGAGCCAGTGAGTAGGATGTCCTCCCCACCTTGAAAATGCTCCCTGTTTACAATGATGCGCCCACTGCCTGGGAGGCTTGAACCAACACGTTACAAGTAAAGCATTCAACAACACCAAACAAGGAATTTTTCAGTGCCAGGGTTAAACAGAATAAACATTTTCTTTTGGCATCTTACGAGTGGGACTTGTGATTATCACATGCAAATCTTAAACATCGAAGTACATCAGCGTGACTGAATAAAAAGTGAGCCATTCTCAGGACTATCAAGTAATACAAGACGAGTAGAATGCGATAAGTAGTTCACGACGTCTCAAAAAACAAATTTGCCAGGTGACCGACCAGCTGGCCGACTGACTCGTGAAATCAGCCGACTGACTTGAGACATCAAAAACGAAGCGTGAATGACTTAGTTCAACATCGTATGCCTGTCGTATATGTGCTTCCTCTGTTCCTGAACAGTTCCTTTCCACTTCTGCTGTTCACCGCGTACACTGCACACCTTATGCTTGACTCGAGACATCATTCCAGGCGTCGCTGGCGTCACGACTTCTTCCACTTCCCTCCTCCTCTCAGCTGCCGGCTGCTCCTGAAAACAATGACACAAAATAGTAGAGTACTAGTACTTTTTTCCACTAAGGGCAGTACAGTTATTATTACAATTATTACAAGTGCAGTTGTAAATCGCAAGATAATGTAACTGATTATAGCTTGGTTTTCAAATGTCCATCTGTTATGGCTTGGTTTTTGTGTGCCACTGATTGATTCCTTGTTCATTAGACACTGGCACTATAGACGCTGCTAATTAATACTACTAACAATAATAATAACAACTAAATGCATTTTTTGCAAAACAATAAACACTCAATCTACAGCAATGAAGCCAATTAATCAGAATCGTAATTGCACATTTATATAGCACCTCTTAAAGAAAACTACTCAGAGGTGCTCTCAACCTGATGACACAAGACCACTGGCCACAATCAAACAGAAAAGTCTTCAATCACTGGCAAAATAGAGGCAGAGAATGGGAAAGAAGCTGAACAAATACCTGTGAAAAACACTCAAACAACAGCAACAAAACCCATGTAATGCCTATTAAAAAAGCATATATATACATATATAACCACAGGAGAAAAATAAAAAATGACGGAAAATCATCAGCACACACAGCACAGTTACCTCTTCGTTGCGTTGTTCTGTATAGGCCATCGGCCGTCGGCTCATGAGAGGATCGAGACAGAGTAGAAACACCATGTATAAGAACAGCAGGGAAATGACGCAGATGATGAAAATCACTACAACCTATGAACAATCAGAAAAAACTAAATCTGTAAGCCAGGGCAACGTAAAACCACCAGCAAGTTTGAACTAATGGCCTGATGCATTCTCATAAATTTTTGTAGGTATTTTACTGTAATCTGATACATATACATTGTGCATGTTATAAATTCTTCATAAAGCAATGTTAATATATGCATTTCACCATACACAGCTACAGTATTGTAATGAAATGTAACTAAGCGTGTAATAAATATATATAGCAATAAATAAAATGATTCACAGTACTACACTTATAAATTTATTTGGTGCCACATAAAACTCCTCAGCAGCATTCCTGACCTGGTAATCAATAAAATCATCACTGAAACCTGTGTAATTTCCACATCAAAATTCTGGAGTTTGGCAACACTAGAAAGTAGCCTGTGGTGGCTAAAGATGGACTCAGTAAGCTTATTAGAGCTCTCCCTTATGTAGCTTCTATCCATTAGTCTAATACCAGTCAACAGCAATTGCTCTTTGGTGTGTAGAAACAGTTTGTACATTATTACTGCTTATTGTTTGTCTATTCTGCCCAGGAGTTGGTTGTTCTCTGCTTCTTACTTGAACAAGATTGAAACTTGAAACAAATTGAACAAACATCCAATCGAACTAATTGAACAACCTTGATTGTCGTTGTGTTTCTTCTTTGCCATTGGCAGTCACAGCGCTCACAGAAATGATACTGGCTTTCCTGGACCCACTGATCCACAACATTCTCACATTTACTACAACAAAATACAGCACACTGGCAATTACGCAGCAAGCATGTATGTAAACAACTACGTATTTCTTGCATGTATGCATGCGTGATGTATGTATGTATGTATTTAGATAGGTATTTAGGTAAGTAAGTATGTAGGCATCTAGGTATGCATGTATGTAGGTAGGTATTTAGGTAGGTATTTAGGTATGTATGTAGGTATTTAGGTAGGTATGTATGTAGGTACTTAGGTAAGTAGGTATTTAAGTAGGAATTTAGGTAGATATTGTAGGTAGGTAGACATATGGATGCAGGGCCTTTAACCTTTTAAGAATCTCTCAATGTGAGAACTGCCACTGGAGACTTTCCCCAGTGATAAGAGCATCATTCAAGACACTTAGAACTTCAAAGTCATTCAGGCTAGTGAGTATCATCTCATAGAATTTCTTAATAGCCACCATACAATTGCTTACAATCATACACAGGTACAATGCTTTGCTCAAGGAGCCATCGCAGGGTTCAGTCCATACTCAACCAAATGGCCATTGAACGTCTAGGAAATTTATGTTCCTTCGTTTCAACAGAATAAATTTCTTCTGAAAAACTGTAGCAATCAGCTAAAAACACAAACCACGAAAAATTCAGCAGTCTTCCTCAGAAAGGTTAGCAACACTGTGAAAATGAAATTTTAGTGACTGAGGGCCTACCATATGAGTGGCTTCAAAGAGAATAATATGAACTCAAATTACCATTTTGATGGCTCGTGAAATGATTTCACAAAAATCTTCCGACTCTGTGCTGAGCTGTTGGTCTGTGTAACTGAGGGACACACGCATTTGCATCTAACGTCATCGTACTGACCCTGGAAAACAGCAAAGAACTCTGATTAGTATACTGTGGCCATACTGCAAACTAGGAAGCATTACAACTGCGCCATGTCAGTCTAAAATATTAATCGCAATACCTGATTAAACATGTAAATGTAAATCTCCAAAATATACGGCGACAACTGAAAATCATCTTCTGATACAGCTGTAATCTATTTCGCTCGTCCAAATTACCACAGTATATTCGGACATAACACGCCCACCAAGGATGGATGCACAAAGATGTAATCACTAATCACACTAATTACACTAACCGCCGCATTTTAAAACCCAAACTAAACGATACTGGATATCTGTTACAGATGATTAGTTATTAAGAACGTGAAGAACAACAATGATACAACCATGCTTATTATGTACGCACGTATATACGTGTTACCAGCACAATAATCATAATTTCATAAAGTTGACCAGTATGAAAATACTAAAATGGACACTAACCTGCACAC
Source organism: Norana najaformis (assembly GCA_964023275.1). Taxonomy (NCBI): domain Eukaryota; kingdom Metazoa; phylum Annelida; class Clitellata; order Crassiclitellata; family Hormogastridae; genus Norana; species Norana najaformis. The sequence continues at coordinate 3,997,907 of OZ029916.1, read as the reverse complement.
ACAAAGCACAGAAAACTGTAACTAATAAAATCTCCAATATGGCAAAACAAAATCCGCTCATTGTTTAAGAAGCTTTTAAAATCACATTTTTTCCAAAAAGGATTTGTGTAACTGACAAATAAAATGTCCGTCCTCGATTCTCTTTCCACTGTAGAGTTAACCAAATAGCAATCCAGCCGCTAAATAAAATCGGCTGTCCATAGCTCAGCCTCGAAATGAATGCTCTACGATTAAATTGTAAAAGTATTAGTTTGCCTCAATGTCTTATTCAAAGGACGCGTTACAACATAATAATTAGTTATAGTACTGATAGAATAAATGAGTCTTAAGTTTCAGTTTAAAAGTATCTATTGAAGAGCAGCTTCGGATAGATTCTGGTAGAGAGTTCCATTCAACTGGACCAGCTATATGATCACTGCCGCAATAGACATCGATGGTTTTGTTGCGGTATGGTTTGTTTAGTATAATTTTTTAATTGTAATTTTCTTTAGCGAAAACTTTTAAATGGTCTTGTACGTATAGACGATAATTTGCTGCCCTTTTGTCATTAACCTGTGCATAATATTCAATCGATTTGGTCGGCGAACTGTGCGAGTGGTTAGAATATAAGGGCCAGAACAAATTTGCGTGTACCATTAAACTTTGCAGAAACTGAAGCCATGCCTAATTACGAATGTTTACTTTGCGCTGTGATGCTGAATAGACAAAAGAAAATAGCATTTTCAGCTAAATCTGGTCATCTGAAGGTTTTATATGTTCTTGTGTTGAAAAATAATGTCGAAGTAACATAATATCGCCCATTACTGTAAATATTGTGTACGCAACTGTAAGACTGTAAACAGTTTGTTACAAACATTACCGAGTTGTGTCATGGCTCCCAGGTGTTAAGAATTCGGTTGTTGACTTTTAAGGTGAGATTAAGTACTTTGTATGTGTATTATCTGAGTTACAATCTGAGAGGATATCAATGTCGTGAAGTGCAATTAGTTATCTGACATTTATGAAATTATTTGAATAATTAAAGGTTTCTCTAAACTTTCATAACGACTCAAGAACACTTTGTGGAAAACTTAAATGTGCCTTGATGCTTAATAAAAAAATGTTGCTGAAAATTCAGATTTGACAAATTATAACTTTCTTGTGTTGAACAGGTCTGTGCTGCAGTAAAATAAATACAAAAATGGCGGAACGAGATGACGATGAGCTGAGCATTCCACGAGCTTCGTTGAACAAATTTATTAAAGAACTTGCCCCAAATGTACGAGTAGCAAACGACGCTCGTGAACTCATCTTGAATTGCTGTACTGAGTTTATTCATTTAATATCGTCAGAAGCCAATGAACTCTGCAATAAGCAGATGAAGAAAACAATTTCTCCAGAACATGTTTTAAGTGGTAAGTTCTTATACACTTATGTATATTTTGTATATATGTATCTGTAGGGTGCAGTTTGCATGGGAAGGGAAATGCCTCTTGCTCCCTCTGAGAATACCCTGTTGTGGTGCTTTTTCCCCAGTAATTATCCTTCTGCTGCAAGGTCTTTACCCCTCTTGTTTAGCTATGGGTGTTGAAAGCAAAGTGGTTCACTTATGCCACAGACAGGTTGCTTTGTCACAAGTCAGAGTGCAACACAATGAAAGTCCTCATTTATGATGCAAGAAGATATATAATATTACACCCCACTGGGTTCTTGAAAGATGGCCATATTGCTGCACCTATGGCAGTGCTGTTCTTGCAGTCCATTCGCAAATGTGAAGCATCAGTTGTTTTCAACAAGTAAAAAATTTCACCTGCGATGGACTGTTCACAAGACACACTGCATTGGTTCTTACCCAGTAGTCAATGAGAGAATGACATTTAAAATCCCACTCCCTGGGTGGGCCTTGACAGTCGATGTGGTTCCAGAATGTCTATGAGGAGCTCTTAGTTCTTGTCTCAACCACACAGAGTCCAATCTCTAGTTGGAAGCAAGTGGGGCTAAAGACTTCTAGCCAGGAGGATAATTACTGAGGAAAATGCACCCCAACGGGGTTATGCACAGAAGGATCAAGGGGGCAGTTCCCCTTCCCATGCAAACTGCAACCTCCATACAACCATCATTTGTTTACAGATCTCTGTAGAAACTCATTGCAAGTCCCAGAATTTCAAGGGTCATTTGCTGGAGAGACACATGACCTCAGCAGTCCAGCAGTGGGACACCCTTTTAACCTCCCTGCTTGCAGTGTTACTCATGTAATGACCCCAACAGGAAAAAGCCAAGTTGGCTGAAATGGTGGGATATTCCTTAAATGGTTGCCCTTCCAAGTGCTAACTGGACTATATGTTGCTTCACTGTGTTTTGCAGCATTTTAACCACAGCATGTATGTATGCACGTGTGTATCTAGACATTTATACAGTGCCTTTTAAGAATGTCACAAGGGTGCTGAAACAGATCTAAAATTTGGATCTTAAGATCCAAGTTTGTGAAAAAAACAGCTGTGCATTATGTGTTTCCACAACGAAATTATCACACCTCTAGGATGTTGCTCGATTTAAATAGGTTGTTTGTGAAGAGGATTTTGTCTCTGGTTTTGTTTACAACACTGTTCTCTTTCACCGTGGCTGGGCTGGGAGTGCCTCTGACTAGATATCTTGAAGGGGCCGTATATAAATGTTCTGAATGGATGAACGAATGAATTTTAAAATGTTACCATATCTCCAATCAAGGATTTAGCCCATAAGATTCATTACATTTACTTTTATGCCTAGCGTTAGACAGCCTAGGCTTTGGTTCGTATAAGGAAGAGGCACAGGCTGTTCTACAGGAAGCCAAAGCAGTGGCTACAAGCAAAAGACGGAAAAAGAGTAAGCTCGAACATCTAGGAATTCCCGAGGAGGAGTTATTGCGTCAGCAGCAAGAACTGTTCGCACAGGTTGGTGATTTCAGTTGTAAACTTTCATACATTCACACCATGAAATTTAACTAATGTGAATATGTGCCAGGACTTTGCCAGTTCCAAGTATTTAATTTAATATGAGGTTCAAGAAGTAAGTAAGTAAGTCTCTTTAGCATTTTGCTGCTTTCAAGCGTATTAAAGCACTTGCTAGTTGTCTCATGGGCTATTAACTGCTTCTGTAAATTATTAATCAGCCCACGCACAGTGTATGCATGCTAGATGGGCAAAATTCCCTTCTGGAGAGAATTCCTTGTTGCTCTCTGTTATATATGGGCTACAAAAGCAAATCGCAAAAAGCAAATCCAGACTTTGAGAACTGTACCCAGCATGACATTTTTTTATAAACGACGTTTTTTGTGCTAATATCATTTGCACAGATAGTCCCTGCATTCACCTTTGCATACAAACAGCCAGACCACACATGCAAGCATCTAAAGCTATCGTTATATAGACATGACATAATCAGTAATAATACTAGTAATAATAATGATGTTATTGTTATTAATCAGAAATTTTTATCATGTTAGTATACTTTTATAGAAGTTATTTATCTAAATACACTTTATAAACATACAAATAAGTATGAATATTTTACTCTTCCACAGGCAAGAATAGAAATGGCTCAAATGCAACAGCAGGAGTGGCAGCAGATGCAGCAACAGCTACAACAACAACAACAGCTTCAACAACAGACAACTGAGGTTGCTGCACGTGCTGCAGAAGATGAATATGATTACAATTAGTTTTTTTGTATAAGATTAGCATTTCTTGTTAGGTTTTTGCTTGTACTGTACATTACTAAATGAAGACCACATTCGGGTTATGGTTACTTAAAAAACTGTGTGTTCATTATTTCAACCAGTTGTCCAAACAGAATCATTTTAAGATGGTACCTTGATACTGAAGCTGACTAAACATCTGAAGATGTAACAGAAGTGTCTTTGACAGACTGAAACAGTTGGAAAACCTTGTATGTTGTATACTTAGATTTGTGTTGATTCCTAAGTGATGTTTTGGTAAAAAACAAATGTTGCTTCCAGTCCATGCCGCACATTGGATGTCCTAGATTGCCACTACAGAATGCCACACCCGTTTTAAAAATGAGTTACCCCATCCCCATTAAACCGGTTTTGGCAAGGGTTGTCCACGGAAATTTTATAGAATATGTAACACTGCAGAAGCGTGACAATGGACAGGAGATTTATTCTTCAATTGTGTTTGACTGTGATTTTATGGTGCTAAAATGCCTGTCATAACCAGCTCTGAGGCCAGCCAGAGCCTTTTCCAGAAATTGAGTCCTCTGTAGGTCCATACACTGAGTTGCGAAAGCCTAATGGTAGTCCTGCTGAACTCCCAACCATAGATTCCAATACTGTAGTTACAGTCTTAGCCACTAGCCCTCTAGCGAACTGGGTTATGAAATTACGCTGACCGTACTTGCACGGTTTTATCAAGCAGAAAGGTAGAGGATTGGCCACCCGCCCTCGTATTGAGAGGCTATGAAGTCGCTAACACTTATTAAATGCAGATGTACATGATTTTACTATAACGACAGTGTGGCATCGACCCTGCTCATTTTTCAGTGAATTGATTAGGTGAGATCCTTCACCAGTGCTGCCCATTTGAATGGGCTCCACGCTATTAAAGGTCCCATGTACGGACTGCTAGAGCTAGAACAGACCTCCGAAATAAACCACAAACAGTATGCCAACCAGCATCCTCACGCCCAGAGGCGCCTTGAAGTACGCTGTAAATAAGTATCTTGATGGCCCATGAACGTGTTAATTGGTGAGATGACTTTATGCCCTATGCAGTTAGTCTGTTATTTATTCACGTAAAGTAAGCGCATGCATAAAATTACGCTACGCAGTTGCACAACTGTAGGCGAATTTGCATTTACAGAGGTGCGGCGGGGTTTTATAAAGGCGCTATACAACTATCTTCACATCGTTGCATACTGCGCAATATTTAGATTTCACAGCTATTCGGTGTTTCTTTACTAACGCAACAACATGTTTTCTCAAAAAATTGAAATATTTTAATATGGATTTCTGTTTGAGGCATACTTCAATTTGCGTGTGCCTTGCGAACACTTTAAGTCGGCGCATGATAGGCGCTAAATAAATTTAGTCCCGAACAAGTGCTTGTGCTTCCGTTATATTCACAGACAATAATGGGACTTGGTTTATTACGAATTTCAAGAATTTAATTCATGAATGAATTAAAATCACTTGCTGACTCCTGATCACCAGATTCTCTGCACAATGGAGACAGTTAAGGCATTCAATGCAGAGGTAAAGATGCAGTGGATGTAAACTCATACACTAAAAATTTTCATAGTACGATGCAGATGGATGTATGACCGATACTTTGGTTCTTCTAAATACCAGCAGTGTCCGACCAATTTGTCGAAATTGGTTTAACTGGGAGGGGTTAAGCCTAGTTCGGTTGAACGCAGTTTTCGTTAGATCTATTGCACACCGTTGGAAGGTTAAACTAGGCATCATTGGATGTCTGTGGGCATGTTTGCGGCAATTGATATTTCGACCGCAGGACTACGCTTCTGAGGAGTTTTTATAGAGGCATATATAAACATTGTGTTACCTTTACCTTTAAGTTTGAGATTTTAATGCTTATGCGTAACTGGGAGCCTGTGCTTCATCTTATCTTAGAGAGTTATATGTCTCGGTCTTATCCATTCCTGGCCATAGATTCCTTTGCTCTGCTCACTCAGCCCTCCATTTTTTTATTGGTCAACAGATGAATACAAGCTCAAACCTGGGAATTTAAAAATGTGTCATGTTGGTTTAACATGTTTGCATCCCAGCCAAATGATCCTTTTACCTTAGGACCATGCTTCTGAAGGGTTTCGAGGAATTATAAACAAGGGCATTATCTTCTATCAATCCCTCATCTAACTTCTTCCTAACCGAAATGAGAATTCTGCGTTGTGGTATTACTCAGATGGGCTGCACCCTAAACAGTGATTCATGCTGTGGACCTATTGCCAACCAACCACAATACTTAAAATCAGTCCTTATTCCCCATACTTACCACGATTTTGCAAGGTCATCTGATTGTCTTTCCCTGGTCATACCTAGGACTAGAACTGTTCTTGGTGAATGGGCTTTTTCAGTTGCTGGACCTCCCTCACTCTGTTCTGCTCAATCGCTTTGGTCATTTTGTTAACTTACAACTTTTTCAAATTGCTTATCCGTTATAGGCTGCCTCTCAGTCTGATTGTGGCTTGGCTTTGCTGTGCCATCGATTGATGCCTTGTGCATTAGGCACCGGCACATTAGAAGTTACTAATTATTATTTTTATTATTTTCATGCAGTCATGTGCCCTTTATGCCCAGAGTACCACCATTTCATCATGCCTTGAGTTTTAGGATAGCAGCACTATAAATGAGATTAAACTAAAAATCAGTCTATGTATATTGTTCTTGTAGCTTTGCTCTTTATATGACCTCAAGCCGCCCGTATCTAAAGCCAAAATGAATCAGATTACAAAGACTGCAATGAAAGCCATCAAATTCTACAAACATGTTGTTCAGAGTGTGGAAAAATTTATACAAAAGGTAACATTTGCTGCAGTGTTTGAGAAACATGCTGAAAACATCTGTAAGCATGGATACAATTTTTTCCTGAAAGTATTTTTATTTTTTGTTTCGTTGACAAGTATTTTCCTTATAACAATATCAGTATTCTTCATACCATGTTGCTATGTATTAGAAATCGTTTATCTGTTTTGAGGAAAAAATGTACCTAAACACTTATATAGGACCTGAACATGTATGCTGATGCTTCTAGATTTCATTTTAACTACAGTGGTGCTATGCAGGTGTGTGCAAAGTTGTAAGTAGCAGTATGACTCGGAATGCTTATTGTACAAAAGAATTGTTCAAAGATAGCACTACGGAGCTCTGATTGTTATGTTATCATTACAAATGTTTTGTATCTTCATCCGATTTGATTTCCTTGATAGTCAGACAATTGAGCATTTGCTTTTGACACATTTGTGCAGTATGGCAATTACTGATTTAAAGTGTAATTCAGTCTACTGGTTTGTATGTATGTATCAAGATACTTATTATAGCACCTTTTAAGTACCTGACTAAGGCACTACCTATGCTAGCCTAAATGGTGTTAAATGTCATTAAGAACAAAAAGTTCATCATTTTTTGAGCAGTGTTCAGATAACTAGAAATGTCACCTGTAAGTGGCATGCCAGAAATGTAGTTTTGTAGTTATCTTTAAATTTGTATTATAGGCACTATGGTAGTAAGTGACACACTAGAAATGTGATGTTTTATCATGTTATTTGTGTAACATTGTAGTGTCGCCCTGAGTACAAAGTACCTGGGTTGTACGTTGTTGACTCCATAATACGTCAGTCACGCAGACAGTTTGGCCCTGAGAAGGATGTGTTTGCAACAAGATTTTCAAAGAATATTGTTATCACATTTACAAATCTCTTTGCCTGTCCATCGGAAGATTTGGTAAGTAAATGATGCAGCTTTTAGTTTGGTTTTTTCTTTTACTATTTTTTTTCTTTTTTTTATTCATGTTTCTTGAATTTGCTCTTGTCAGATGTTTGTTGTGGATTATTTTAATGATATGTGCTTGTCCGAATATGTTCTTAGAATAGGTTATTTTGTATGTATCAAGGGATCTTAGTTGAAGTTGAATGTTTGTCTTTTTTGTTTTGTTTTTTGACAGTTACTGATTTTGTGTTAATACAAAGGATACGTTGTTTTATACCTATGTTAATAGCTGTCTCACTGCTACTAAGTAACAGGTGACCCTAAGTAAGCAGAACTTGTGTTCCTTCTGGGGATGGCTTTTGCATCCTTGTCAATTGTATATGCTTGTAACAGGTATCATTCTTGAATTGGGATCAGTAAACGAGATGTATGTATGTATGTGCAGTGCAATAGTCTAGCAGTTAGCATGCTGGACTGTCATCCCAAAGGTTGGGGGTTCCAGTCACAACCCGAGCAGAATGATTTTGCTAGATTTCTTCTCCACTTGCCTCCCATTCCCCTAGAGAACTCAGCTTTAGAATTAGTACTCTGACCTGATAGTGCACAGTCAGTGTGCTCACTATCTTCTGATCCATGGAATCTGGGGGAGAAGACTGGTCACCCAACCTCAAATGTTGAAGCCAATAAAAATGAAGTTGAATAACACTTTGTACCCAAGGCTGCCTCTCAGGGTTAGCTCAAAAGACTGGTATCCTATGGATCGAGATGTTTAATATTGCACCTTTAAAGCACAGGTCACTTTGGCATCAGAGACAGCTTTTTGGGTTCTGTTTTTGTCCTTGTTCAATGAATCTAACATCATACTAGGCACTTTTGAGAGGATTTTTATGTGCTACAAACCTGTTCAGACCTCTTGAATCACTATTGTTATATCGCACAGTCAACCTAGGACTGTGTGTAATGTGTAATCTTCCCATTGGATCTGATAGCCGTGACAGTGCTGAGAGAGAGACAGATAGACAGAGAGGGAGGGAGGGAGGGAGGGAGAGAACATGTTATAGGAGTTGCATTAATGATTTGAAGGTTCCATGTTGTTTGATTATATGTTCTCTGTGATGCTGATGGGAGTGCTATTTAAGATCCTTGTAGATGCCAAGATTTTGTTTTATCGTTACTTTCAGTGTCATGTTCTTTAGAGTTGTGTAACTTTTACTCCTTAGGCTTATATTATCGAGAGGTATTGGGCAAAAGACTATTATAGAACTTCTCCTAGTGGAAAAGGATGTGTTTGTGACAAGATTTTCTAAGAATATTGTTATCACGTTTACTAAGTTATGTTATAGGATTTGCATTAACGTTTTGAAGGTCGGGAATAATTGCTTTTACTCTGTTGTCGCTTCCTGTGCAAAAAATGCTTTGCAGTTTTGTGACTGTTTGCTGTTTAGGCAAAGATAATTAGAGTACTGAATCTCTGGCAGAAGAACGGTGTTTATTCAGTGTCCATTGTTCAGCCGCTTCTTGATCTTTCTGCTGATCCTCACAGTCAGACCGTGTTTGAAAGAGGTAGCTAGGAAACACTGATTTCTAAGAATCCTGTGTAAATTTTCTGGAGATCAACTGAGCACCTCCAAGGATTTGTAGGTCTGTTGTTTTGGGTTGCGAGTGAAGAGCCGAGGTTTGCTTTTCTAATCATATGCCACACTATCAGAATGGAGTCTAGGAGATATCCCCCGGGTAACTTCCCCCCGGACATATCCCCCGCCATCTCCCCCATGGATTTTTTCCCCCCCGGGTAAATACCCACCCGGACATTTCCCCCCAAGTCATATATTTTATATCAAACATCACAATTAGTTTTGTATAGGTCACAAATAAAAAGAACAATATTTTTTAAATGAATTTAAGTGAAATGCAAGGTAAAAAATAACAGTAAATTAGTACTTGTGTTCATATCAAAGGTCTTTAGTGTTAAGTTTAAGTTTGGTTTATGAGCAATACATAGAGATAATGTGTTCACAGACTAATGTTAAAACGTAAACAAAACCGTTTAAAATAGCTTTGTTTTTTCATTTATACTAGCTATAGTTTCCGACTCCATCGCTGTGGCTTTTTCAACTGCTTTTTAAACAAATTCACAGCAGATTATATAGCAACAGATTGAGTAACTATCAAAACTTTATTAAGCATTTACTTTAAGCATCAAAATGAGTAAACATTAATTAAGACTGACAGCATTAAAAGCCTGGTTGTTCAACAAATAAATATCAACAATTAAATAAAGCTATATTTACATCAAAGCATTAATAGCCTTTCTAGAAAACTGTTTACTCAGTTTGTTGCTATATTAAAAGTCTTTGCTTAATATTGTTTGTATTTCCACACTCAAACATCAGAGCACTAAAAAAGTCCGTATAGACACAAATTGTTTAATTTTTGTGGACATTTGGGGGGGGGGGGAAATATCCAGTTTTTTTTATCCTGTTGAAACACTCGGGGGGAGAAATCCAGGGGGAAGATGACAGGGGGAAATGTCCGGGGGAAATGTCCAGAGGGGATTTGTCTGGATCCCATCAGAATGTATTCACGAATATTTTATTTCCGCGCCTCTGATTTGCATTTCTGTGACTTTGCGTGCATTTAAAATGTTCGTAATAATAATAATAATTATCCCTTGGACACCTCTCTCAGTTGATTGAATAAAGCAAAAATGTTTTTTTTGCCCAAGTTATTAGTTTTTATCAAAAAGTATGGTTCTCTTATTAAAATGTACGAGCCTTAAATCAAAATCAAGATTTTTGTACCAACACTTTTAATTTTTACCAGGTTTATTTGACTGTTTTGTAGTTCAGAAGGAGATAAAATTTAAGTATTTATTTCAATTTTCTGCACGTGAAGATTTATTTTAAGCGATTGTTTTGTAGTTCAAAAGGAGATAGAATCCGTGACAGGACTTGCGCCATCCATGCCTCTCACAAGGTGCGATCAGAAGCCACCTGCATTGACTGCAGATGCGTTACAACTCGGAACCAGCTTAGATACAAAACCCAACAGTCAAGCAGACCTACTCAAAGTTGTTGCACAGATGTTGCAACCGGTAATGTTAATTCATTTTGAATTGGACTCACCTTAGTCTGATATATGTCGTGTTTTGGTATTAAATGTTTTAATGGTAATCATGACAATTTATGCAGTATTGCAGTAGCAAGCTACTCCAAGGGTGCTTTACAATGTCCAGTGTTGGCATGCATGAGAGTCCAATAATAAATAATAAATGGATGACGTAGAAAAAATCAGATGCTGATACTAGAGTTAGACAGTAAACCGAAAATTTTAACTGTTAGGATATGATAGATGGTATCTCAAAAGTGGTATCTGTTATCGTGTTAACCAGTGCATTACTTGCTTACTTACTTACATTAACACTCAACTTTCTTTGTGAGTCTCTAGATAAATTTCACCAGTACGATACTTTACTTTGTAGGTTTCAATATTTTAATTGCTTGTTATCCTGATGCAGGCTCCATCATCTCAGCCTGTTCTGTCTCCACAAGCAATTCAGCTTCAGCTGCTGCAGCAGCTGTTGATGCAGCAGATGCAGATGATTCAGGAACCAGCTCCGCAGCCTGTCATCGATAGCTCCATGCTTAGCCAGCTGCAGGATCTGACGCAGCAGCTCTTGGGATCTGCAACCGGGGACAAGCTTGATCCGCCACCATCAGACCAAGGGGGACAACCGGAACAGTTGTTCAACAAAGTAAGTTGGGCTCAGTTTCTCTGCCATGGCTGATCTAGGACCTCATGGGCTCAGGTATCCTTTATGTATATGTGCCATTCTGTATGTCTGTCTGTGTGGTTGAGTATCATTCTGTATGTCTGTCTTTGTGGGTGAGTGTCATTCTGTATGTCTGCCTTTGTGGTTGAGTGTCAATCTTTATGTCTGTCTTTGTGGTTGAGTGTCATTCTGTATGTCTGCCTTTGTGGTTTCTAGTCTGAGACCTACTGTGACTTCACAGTCAAAATTTTGAATCCCACTGATGAAAATTTCTAATTGAAACCATCACTGAATTTTTTTACATTTCTGACTACAACAGAGTCATTGTGTTGAAAAATTGTGCGTGCAGATAATTATTATGTCATGGTTACTGAACTTGCATAAAACTCTTAGAGTGGCAGCTGTCTCGATTATTTTTATATTTATTACCGATATTTATTTTATTGTTTTTCCTTCAGAAACTTCTGGAGTTTGATTATGGAGACAGTGAGGACGAAGGTGAAAGAAGAACCGCTTGCAATCAGAGCACTTGGCATGAAAGGTATTTTGTTCCTGATTTGGTTGGGAATCTTCAAGGGTTTCCTATAAGGCAATATATACAAGTGTCTGGACTGAGCAAGTAATCGTAGGTGTAATGTAGATAGATATTTCAGGGACTAAGTTTAACTTAATTCATTTGCTGATCTTCATCCGTATTTGATAAATCTTGTGTTCTCCGCAGAATTGAAAGTTCGGCTGAAATTCCAGACACCCAGTCAAACACTGACTTGGAGCGATTGGACAACAGTGCCGCCTCCAGAGGCCGAGCTGGTCTAGGCTCTGATGAGCTCGAGACTACATTCAGCTGTGGAGAGGACTGGAAGGACACGTCAGGGGCCGTAGCTGAAAACAATGAAGAGGACCAATGTGACAAAGGGGATGTGGAGGTTGAAGCAGAAGAGCGGGAGTATGCCTGGAAAGGCAGTGACGATGCGGGACGTTGTGAGCGGCATTCAGAATTGGCTCAGCAAACAGATTCTGATGATGAGCAGCTGAATGAAACAAAAGATGTGGAAGAAGGTGGCGAGGAATCACAAAGCTCTTTTATCCGATTGAAGGACGATAGGCGGAGGACGGAATATGAGACGAGCGATAACTCCAGTGAAAACAACCATTCCATGAGCAGTCAGCAGGTGCTCCATAAAGATCCTAAGAAACAGGAAACTCAGGTGAGTTGACTGTAATTATCAGTTTCGTTGTTAGAAACTATTGCTATTTGTGTTGGTTATCCAGTTTATGAGTTGTGAGCTGCGCCAACTGTGGGTTGTTTCTTTGTTCATTTTCGTGCATTCGTAACATTGCGTCCAATGATACATCCAATGGTAAAATTCAAAACCCTCCAACATCTGGGTGGACTGGACTAAGACCCCCAGCTCTCAACACAGTATGGTTAAAGAAAATGTACGACCAAGGAGTCCTTTCTGTGCTGACAGATAGGTGAACCTTTGTCCTTTCTTTCATCAGTAGTAGGATTGCTACTGTGGTGCCATCTATGCAGGCCTTCCTTTTGGAGTTCTTTAGTTTGAAAGGTTGCTGCGTGAATGAATAAATGGAAGTTACTTTCTGATGTTTATTTTACCAAGCATAGCTTACTGAGGAAGATATTATTTTGTTATTTGCAACATGTTATATTTTTAAACCCTAAATGAATAGCAAAAACAGAAGCTTGTAGCTGAATTTCTGGAAGTCATGACCTTTTATGTGGTATGGTGGTCTATTGGTAACACGTTTGATCAAAGATCATGCGGTTGCGGGTTTGACTGCTTGTAACAGCCCTGGGGAAGTTGTTTTGCACACACATGCCTCTGTCACCAAGCAGTATAATTTGGTACCGGCGTAAGCTGCGAAGTAACTGTCTAGTCCAGCGATGCACTGGCCCAGTGTCCAGAACCTTGGGATTCATCCACTGCCGACTCAAGGGCCTAAAGAAAAGGAAATGAGCGCCTCCCTTTCATGTCACTTGTGGGATATGGAATACTTTTTTACAACCTTTTGGTCATTGGTGAAGGCTTTGTTAATGCATTATTTAAATGAACATTCTGATCTCTGAAGACTTTCAAAGAGTGAAGTAAGCATTATTCTTTCTTTCAGAAACGATACAGCTCTGATGATGACTGCATCATAGTCGATTCAGATAGCTCTGATGAACATGCGAGTCGAAGACAGAAGAAAAGAAGAAGGTTATCACAAAATAGATCGGCATCCAGGTCACGTTCCAGGCAAGGAATTTCATGATCAAATCTCAACTTTAATAGCGCCATTATAATACTTGGAGGGGTGCTATACATAAGCTATATATGAGCAGTGAATGAATGAACAAATGAATGAATGAACAAATAATAATAATTATAATAATTATGTGCACCTATCTGTTAAGTTTAGTCCAGTAAATTAGTGGATTACATTTGCAACTTCTGATACAGTTCAGTGAGGATGTGGATCCCAGATTTCGTTATAGGTATGTTTAGAATGTGCAACACAGCAGTCTGGAGGTAGTATACTTGGCCTGTGATCTAATGGTTATGGATTCAAGCCTTCTGAGCAGAATCTGTGCAACAATCTTGGACAAGTTATTCATGGACACTTGTCTCTGTCACCAAGCAGTATAAATTGTATAATTTGATGCTGGCGCAGGATGGGAAGGAAATGGCAAGTCCTGTTATGCACTGGGCCTATGTCCAAGACCTCAGAATTTGTCCATTGCCAGCTCAAGCACCAGAGAGTGGGAAATGAATGCCTCTGCCACATTCCTCTAAGGACATGGGAGCTTTACGTCATGTTTAGATTACATAGCAACATAATGCAGGACTTGAAAAGAAAGCAAAGGTTTCACGTGATAGTGTTGAAAAGTGGTTCTGTTTATATCTGGAGATTTAGATTTCTAATCGTGTCTGAATCTGTAGGACGCCAGGTTACTCTCGATCGAGGTCTACATCAAGAGGAAGACAGCACAAATCGAAAAATAAAGATAGAAGAAGGCAAAGCAGGTTAGAATGGAAGTCGCAAGATTCTAACCAATTCGTTAAAGTATTACCTCAGTAATATTGTTATTGTAATCATAAATATGTGTAGTGCCAGACATGCCACTTGTATGCTGAGGCTCAGAAGTCACTAACAGTTAACACCCGTGGTCGCCTTCTGTATAGTGTGTAAGCATAGATACAAGGCTCGTGAGTTAATGTGCTGATCCAAAATTTCATAGTCTATCAGGCTTACTTCTTTTCTTCTACGTGTGTGTAGCGTAACATAGCCAGGCTATGGAAAACGTAATACAGCCAGTCTATAGCTCCGTATAACACCATTTGCAGGTGCTTATCTAGAGCCTTTAATCAGTAGGCAGATGGGGGCTGAGTTATTTTGTGATGAGGTGCCGCGGATCTGTTTCAGCAATTCCGAAACAGCTGAGCAGTCACTGGAGAGACAGAAGGCAAAGAAAGAACGTGACCGCAAGAACAGAGGTCTTCCACCACTGAAGGAGAACCACGTCAGCAGTAAGCTAAATGATGTAAACTTATCTTCTGAGCAGATGCATTTATAAAGGCTCTAAATAAATCATCGATTTGGTTTGCTTTACTGTTGAACTGCACTGATTAAATTGTATTTTTTACGTGAGGTTTAGCCGCAATTTATTGTCTTGAAGAAGCTTGACACAAATTTATGATTACGATTAAGATTCAATGTCTGGGGTACCTCTTCTTTTGTGATAGATGTTAATTTTTCTGGATTTTGTGTCTGTTATGACAAGTGTTTGGCACGGTGGTCTATCGGTAACACGTTTGGTCAATTATCATGCGGTTGTGGGTTCGACTGCGTGTAACAACCATGGGCAAGTTGTTTGCACACACATGCCTCTGTCACCAAGCAGTATAATTTGGTAGTGACATAAGCTGGGAAGTAAACGCAAATCCTGCGATGCACTGTCCAGAACCTCCACTGCCAGCTCTAGGGCCTAAGAAAAAGGACATGAGCGCCTCCCCTGCGTCTCATTTGTGGGATATGAGATAATTTACTTTATTATGACAAGTTTTGTTTCTGTTATAGTTTGTAGCACAACAGTTTGGATCGGTCATCTGAATAAACAGACGACGGAAGACGATCTGCAGGAGGAACTTTGCAAATATGGAGAGGCTACAATAAATGTATGCTGTTTGTTCTGTAATGTAGTGTAACAAAACATTAATACAATGTAAAGTGTCCTGTGATGTAATTAGACATTTGTGTAGCATAGATTAACTGAACTGTATTCCGAGTCTGAAGACATCGATTACTGTTGAATGGAAGTTTCTATTCGTTGTAAAGCCAGAAGCGTAATACTGTGAAATTTTATTGTATATCCTTTTAAAACATTCCATTGGTGAGCATTGATTAACTTACTTTCCGTACACAGGAATCGGTTAAGGATGGATTTGGTTTAATGGAGGGCATCTGTTGTGACTCTTAATCTTGCAATGTGTCAATGTAACCGAAATGATGCTGTACTGAACAGGCAAAGGTTTGCGGTTACAGTTTTGGTGTCAAAGGAAAACTCTACATAAATGTCCAAATTTTTTCTGTAGCGGTCGTATGGCTTCGACCCTGCCTATTTTCAGTGAATTTATCGGGTAAGATCCTTAACCACCGCTGCCCGTTTGAATGGGCGCCACACCATTTAAGGTCCCCGTTCCAGATGGTAACTAGCTTCTGTAAATGTGTATTTATTGTGACCATGTATTTATGTGCTATTGTAACAAAATTTACATTGTGCTCTATACGGGTAAATAATACAATCGAGTTGTTTTGTGTTGTGTGACGTTTCAGTTGATTCCTCCTCGGGGCTGTGCTTTTGTGTGCTTCAACACCCGCAAGGAAGCTTCTAAAGCACTTGAAATGCTTAAAGGCATCAAACTTCTTGGTAATACGCTTAAGGTGAGTACTAAAATTTTAGACTACTTACCAATATATACTGAAATCTAGTTATAATCATATTTAGTGTCTGATGCCAGCCATTTGCTGGTGGCAGTGGGTGTGAACAAATGATCTTCATTCTTTTTGGTCATTTGTTAGAACTATTGCTTTTCTCACGTTAGTCCAAGACTTGTTATGTATTCGTTTATATTGTTTATGTCCAGCCATAGTTGAGATCTTCCTGTGTTTCTGTTTCCTTTGACTCTTTCATGATATTGCATTGTGGGGGATTCGTTCAGCTGGTATTTTTCCACATCAGAGTCTTTGCAGAACGAATTTATGTCGTCGTGTCATCTGCTTATCCGAGGACCATCATATTTCATCTTTTCAAAATAATAGCAGGGACAAAATTTGCGCTTGTGGCCAGTCTGGTGATACCTCTGAGTAGTGGGAACAGAAAGATAAAGCGGTGTAGTGGCTTATTTATTCATTCATTCAGAGCATTTATATAGCGCCCTGTCAAAATATCTATTCAGAAGTAACTAATGCACATTTATTACCGGTAAATGTCTGTTGTAAGATTGTGCTGGAGTTCTCTTATAATCTCGTCTCTTCAACAGGTGGCCTGGGCTCCAGGCGTTGGAATTAAGGAATCGGCATTCCGGAAACTGTGCAACATTGAACTGGGGGTAACTTACATACCATGGGAAAAAGTACCGGACAATCTCGAGCCTCTGCTGGATGGTGGAATTCTTGACGAAGACTCGCTTCCACAGGATTTTGCAGGTAGACGCTGAGGTTGTTTGTGTGTTACCTATGCATATACCGTTTGCCGCTCTGCCTGGGGTTCAAATTTCTGTACAATGTGTGAAATTGATAAACTGTTATTAATTCACTTAACTTGTAACAAAAGATTTTATTTATTGAATTTGCTGTCGCTTTAGGAGTTTCAGGTGATAGATGCTTCAGCCTTAGAACGTTTGAGGACTATTGTTGGAAGAGAAGTTAATAAATGCCAGCAACAAAATACCTTACCTTACAGGGTTCTCTGAATACACTAAAGAAAGTTTTTGTGTTTCAGTGCGATCTGAAAAGAATGAAGAAGTTGCTGGGGAAATGGAGCTGGACAAAGACAGCGCAGGAGTGCAAGATAATGAAGTTCATCAGCAGGCGGAAATAACGTCATCAGAGAACAAAACGATGCTTAATTCTTCATCGACGTCTTTGCACTCCATTCCAGGTTTGTCTTGTGATTTGCTCTAACAGTATGTTAGGTAGGAAAGGAAACCACCATAAAAATTCAGTTATGTTTTTGTTAATCTACTGTAGTGACTTTTGCAGCAACTTCTAAGCACTTTTTGTTAAAACGCTTTTGAGAGACATTATCAAATTACAGTTGTATTGTATAGATAGTATGGCATACATGTGCACATGCATAATGTATAGAATAGTGCTAAATTTATATATATATATACTTTGATTGCCATCTTTCTTTAATCTGTGTTGCTGGTGACCCTAATTCAGTTGATCTCTCATCTATTCCACACCTGCCTATTGTATTCTGGTGCACACAATATGGAAAATGTTACATGTTGCATTTGTGATCAATAACCAAAGATGATGATTAAGAAACCGCTGGACAAGTAAAAATGCTAATCAAATCTCATTACTTCTGTAGCGCCTTCTAGCAATTTCTAAAGGATTCTAAGCAAAACTACGAGAGAATTAATGTCCAGTTCTGTAATATGCGTGTTGTGTGATTTGCTGTCTGGTTTCCAGAGATGGTACCGGTGATGCCGCTGCCGCCAGTGCCACCTCCAATTGCTCCTCATCTTTTGATGTCTGCTCCTATTATGCCACCGCTTGGAATGTCTGCTCTGGCATCAATTCCTGCTCTGCAGTCGATGCCGGCACCACCGATGGCTCCATTCAGTCAGCCATTCACGTTGCCGCTATCAGATCTTGTGGACGTACATAAGGTTAGACTATTTTTAAGTCTTTGGGAATTTATTGGACTTAACAGTTTTTGTAGTTGTATCTGTCTCCTGTGAATATGGGGGATATGTCTGCTACACGCGAATTTGACCAGTGCTGAATAAAATGCATTGCTTGTTAACCAAATCAGCTGCACAAAGTTATTGAGTTACTATGTAAAATTGTAGTGTCACACTTAACAGTTTCATGTTTCTTTTCAGTCACTGACAAAAGAGTCTTCGTTACCCCCTGAATTTGCAAGAGTATCTAGTGCAACAGTTGCATCCGGTTTACCTTCTGCTGATGGTACGTCAAGCTTGACCAGTTCAGATGGAAACGCTGTGGCTACTGAAGTCAAAGCTCATTATGAGAAAACTGACTGGTCTGAACCGTGGAAAATATCAACATCAGATGCTGACAAAGGACAAAGTAATCAGCCATTGACAGTTGCTACTAGCCAGGTCAACAGTGCTTTATTTTCCATGGCATCAGTACAGAATACCTTTGGTTATCCTTTGCCCATTTTCAGCCCTCATGGGACTGCAGGAGCTACATGTGCTGTGGTCCCTTCTGTTGCAGTGGAAGCTGGTGCCTCAAACATGAGTGATTCGGGACTGCCTCAACCTCTGGCTTCGTTCTCAAGCAGTCTGCCTGCATTTGATCCCACAAAACCGCCTCCAGCTTTCTTTGGTGAGCGAAACGAAATGCAGAAGGTGGAGATGATGTCAAAGGATGATACGCTTAGCAACTGGTCCTCCAAACTGAAACAGGACCAGACAAAGAGTGAAAATGCCTCTGAAAACAAGGATGACCTGCCATGTGAGATAGCAAGAAGTGATGAAAACTGGAATCAAGCGATTGGTGCATCAACAAATCCAGAAATTGCGAGACGGCCAGAAGCGTGTGAAGCTTTTCCACCTTTTTCAGACAGAGGAAGCCGCTTTGAGGCAAATCCTGTGTTTAATTCAACGTCTGTAGCAAGCGTTCAAGCGAGCCAGCCAGTCCATATGGCACAGCCGGAAACACAGATCTTTTCTTCAGGCATTGACCTCAAACAAACTCCATCATCAGCAACTTATCGTAGTTTTTACAGCAATACTGGCCCACAAGATGAGATGCACTGGATGTCGCCAAACAACCTGCCCAACATGAATTTGCAGAGCTCTGCATCTGCATCGTTTGCACACATCCTGACCTCAAGCAGCACGATAAACGTTGGCTCGGCATCACCGCAATTCAGTCAACAAGGTATGATGAAAATACATGATTTTTACTTCATGTTCTGTATGTTGTTATTAGGAAATTTCTCAAAGCTTTTTTTACATGTAAAGGATGGGTACAAAACTACTGGTCACGTGATCATAACATAGACAGTTTACTTGGGCAATAAGATCATGGTATTTATTTAAATTCATCTGTGAAGGGGTATTGCAAGAGTAATAAATAAATTTTACCATTTGTTCTATTGCATTACATGAAGTAATGTAATGTAATTGAAAATGTAATGTAATATAATTGAAAATTTATAAAGCTCCACTTCAAGAGACTCCTCAGAGGCGCTCCCAGCCCAACAACCAGAAGCACTGGGAAATAGGAAGGTCTTCAAGCGCTTGCAGAAAAGAGGGAAGAGAGATTAAGAAATTCCTGGCATAGGTCATTAAGTACAGTACTTTGCGTGTATGTCTGAGCTGCATTTCACAGAATCCTGATTTCGCTTTTCCAGGTTTGCCGTTTAATGGAGGAATTATTCATCCATCAGCTGCAAAACAAGAAGTGTTGGTGAACAGAGGCCAGAATTGTCCTGCTAACGAACCTTTGCCTGATCTGCGCTTTCCTTCATCTGCAATTCGGCCGGCTTTTGGAAGTGGAGGAACTTGTTTCTCCGGAGCAGGACAGGGGTTTCAGGGCAGTTTACAAAGACCGATAGCCCCCAACAGTCACTTGTCTGGTGCCGTATCACAAGCATTTGCCAATGAACAAAGATTACCATACGCGTGTTCTCAGCCACGTGATCTCAGACCTAGGCCAAATGGACTCGATGAAGGGGCTCGACAGCTATTGCCTCCTGGAAAAAAAGGACGATTTTCCCCAAACTCGAGAGCAACAGAGCTTTCAGGCATGGTTCAGAGAAGTTCTGATATCCAACCGCAGTTTCCACATGTATCGTCAGCGCAAAGTGGAACTTTGGCTGGCCCTGGAAATATGGGTGGCCTTGGGCGTATGCCTGGTCCAGTAAACATGGGTGGTCCTGGGAATATAGGTGGCCTTGGAAAACTTGATGGCCCTGGGCATATACCTGGTCCAGTAAGTAGGGGTGGTCCAGGGAACATGGGTGGCCCTGGGCGCATGCTCAGCCCAGTAAATATGGGTGGTCTTAGGAATATGAGTGTCCCTGGAAATACGGATGGCCCTGGGCGTATGACTGGCCCAGTAAGTATGGGTGGCCCTGGCCCAGTAAATATGGGTGGTCCTGCAAATATGGATAGTCCTGGTTGTATGCCTGGCCCAGTAAATATGGGTGGCCCTGGAAAACTGGAATGCCCTGGGCGAATGCCTGGCCAATTAAATATGGGTGGTCCTGGGAATATGGGTGGCCCTGGAAATCTGAATGGTGCTGGGCGTATGCCTGGCCCAGTAAATGTGGGTGGCCTTGGAAATATGGATGGCCCTGGGCGTATGCTTGGTCCAGTAAACATGGGTGGTCAGAGGAATGTGGGTGGCCCTGGAAATCTGGATGGTGGTGGGCGCATGCCTGACCCAGTAAATGTGGGTGGTCCTGGAAATATGGGTGGCCCTGGACGCATGCCTGGTCTTGGTATTATGGGAGGTCCCAGAGATATGCCCGGCCCAGTAAATGTTAGTGGTACGGGAAACATACCCGGCCCTCAAAATCCAGGTGGCCTTGGAGGTAACGTGGGCCAGTGGTTATCACCCGGGTTGCAAGATCGTCTGAGTGGATGGTTGCCAAGAGACCCTGCACTTCCAAACCTTATGAAAACTCAAGCTCCTAGTCAGCATACAAATCCTCTACAAAGCCCCAGAGCATTTGCTTCAAGATTTGAAAGTGTGGGAGACCAGCCGAGGTTCCAGCCGGCAGCTTCCGTTGGTCCTAGATTTGGAGAGTCACATTTTTTCCCAGGGCAACATGCAACAACAAATGAACCACGGAGATTCATGCATTCAAGTGGAGATCAAGGACCACCAAGCATATTCCAACACAATGATGCTAAAACATTTGTGCCTCGTGCTGAAAATCCACGTTTTCCTGAGGCTCATTTGCAGCGTGCTCCATGGCCGAACCAAGGCCCGGGTAGCATGCCAAACTGCCCTGTAAACCCAGGAACTTTTAATCCAAACAGGCATGAAAGCCGACTTCAGCTGTTACGGACTGTTCCCCCAACCCCTTCAGATCCACAATTTTTCAACCCTCGAATGATTCCAAACTCTCATAACGTTTCCGGGTCGCCATTCGCTCCAAATCCAGGCTCTGGAACAGGGGCTCACTCTGAATTTAGCAACATGGCGTTCATAAGAAAATCTTTTAATGAAATGACTCAAAATAGTTTCCCATTTAGTACAAATCAAAACAGGCCAGAGAATCAGCGAAACTCATTTGAACCTGATGCAAGTAGGATTCCGTGGAAACAGAATGATTTAGATTCTCAAAGCGGCTCGTTTCTAAACGTCGAGAAAACGGAACATTACCCTGCGTGTAACTTACCTAATTTTTTTGCTATGGGCGTTGGCAACAGTGATGTGGATTTATCGCAGACTAATGATCGTGTTTTGAAAATGTAGCAGAACTTGCAGAAGTCGAAAACCAAGATCAAATTTTTAGAGAATTTAGTTAGCACACAAAAGAACCTCAACTAAAGTATTTTGAAGATATTGTATAGTTCACTGAACTTTAGCTTTCTACATATTGATAAAGTCACAACAGAGGTGTGAGGAACGTCTTCGTTACATCTCCGATCGTGTCTTGTATTTATTATCTTTGCATGTGCACAAGAATTTTTGGCTGTTTCTGTAACGTATGCCAATTGTACGATTCTCTTTGTTGATTTTTAATAGAAGTCGACCTATTTACAAACACTTGACGGCTTTTTGATTCTCTATTTTTACTAGAATTCGGCCTGTTTACAAGCCCCAGACAGCTTTTTCACAACTTGGTCTATTTTGCAGATTGAGGTTTAACAACACATTCAGTGATGAAACTTCATCTGCTATGGAAACAATCACAACCCTTTCTCACTTGCATAATGCAAGGCTCCTATCCTAGGAACTTTGCAGATCTGTGCCAGGCTTATGCCGAAGGCCATCCATATTTCCAAAGCCATCCATGATTCTCTGAGCCATGCGTAAGCCTTGCACCATCGGTAATTCCAGGGCCAGCCAATGTTCCACTTTTCTCCTTACGATGTTGCATGCATATTCAGAAGGACATGCTCCCTTGTGAAGTTGTACATGATGTTAATCCTACAAGCGACTTTGCCTAAAATGAAATAAAATTATAATTTATTATACAATCAAAAGATAACATGAACGAAGACTTACAAAGCGCAACTTCACCGATTAGACGGGCAGAAGCATTAAGAACAGATTGTAATTTCAAGGTAAGGGGCATCCAGCTCAGAACAGATAGCATTTCCAAAATCAATCCTGGAGGAAATGAAAGCATGAGTCAGTGCAGAAGCAGCTCAAGTGGTAAGATGTAAAGTTATATTTGTGTCGGTTGCATGTGCTTGTAAGTAAAGACAAATTTAACTGGTAAAAAATCAAGCGTTAGGATTGCTCCAACATGCCATATCTCTAACTGAGCACCAGTACTCAACAGTTTTTACAAGGCAAAAAGTAAGTAAGGAACTAAGTAGCTCTTGTTTGCATTTGACAATGCAAACCATTGACAGTTTGCATTTGCAGAACATAGCAATAATACATTACAATGACTCGTTCAATTACGATTATTTAAGTGGTGTCTAGTAATGCCTGCAGTGCACAGAAGATATGCAATGACCAAACTCTGGCCACTGTAACCCGACGATAACAGGTATGGACCTGTTTGAATTTGGCTCTTGCATCTTCAAGATGTTGATCCCATTCCTTGTGTTCTGTTTCACAGCCGATGATCCAGTCTACTTTATCTTTCAATTCCTGCAGGACTCTAACCTTCCTTCTACAAAACCACAATCATTTATCTACTGGTAAGACCGGATGTTAAAGTTTTAGAAATTCTCTAAGTTTAATTTTAGAAGGTTATGGCTCATTAGTATGTTCCACTACCAGACATATTCCTAAGGAGTTGTCCATTGAGGATGCCTGCAAATGGGGAGAAGGGGTGATCCAAGTGCAGACAAGGAGAGCTAGGTTATGCCCAAAGCAAACATCCACAACTAAGTAAATTTATTTCAGTACAGCAAGGGTCTTAAACACCAATTTAGCCAGATAGAAAGTATCATCATTAGCGGAATCATTGCTGTGAACAGCCAAGACCCGGTACCACTGTACCATGCCTTGTTAGTTTGTCGCTCGCTATTGAGTTTCAGTCGGTAGTCAGATGAATATTGGAGAAAGACTGGTTCTTTCTCATCTGCAGTCAAAATACTGGGACTGGATGCCAGCTGATAGTTATATGATTATTAGATTAGTTATACGATTATTTCATTTGCTTGAAAATGTAGCATCAGAGTACCTCAACCCATAGCACAGTCAGCCTCAGAGTACCCTGAGCCTCAGAGTACCGATGTCCACAAAGGAGGAGGATGCTGCCAAATGCGGACAAATGGGAGGGAAGGGTCCAAAGTAAGTCATTTTCTCCAGATGTCCTTAATGGACAACCCATCAGCAAAAATTCCACCACTGCCATACACTGGTGGTGGTGCCAGTCCCAAGCCCATAAAAAGGAGAGCAATGTTAATCCTCTTCGTTATGAGACAGCTTCGTTAAACAGAAACTACCTCCCTATCATCAGCAAATGGTACACATGAATCGATTGTGTCAAAATGCTGTCTGCTTCATCCCATCGCTGTTGAACAGTAAGTACTTGGTAAGTACGTAAATGAGTACCAACCGATGAGATTCTTTTTTCTTGAGCCGAGCCAACAAAACCGTAGCAAAGCCCCAGTGGTTTCCAATCTGTTTTAAAAATATACAGTTAGAATTTAGTTTTTTTCTCTATCTAGGGGTAAACTCAAATGAGCTGTATGCGCATTTTGCTAGTGTGCCCATTCTGTAATCCAACAACTGTGGGTTTCAGCCTGCTCAGTGAACTCTGTGTAACAACCCCATACAAGTTGTTCCCATACTCTAGTCTTGCGCCTCAGGTTTTCACTTTCGACAAGTTTCTAGCTAGTTGTAAAAATGTTTTATATACAGGATAAAAAGGTCATCCTAAAGGGTCACTATATAAATTATTTAATATATTACATGAGGAAGAATCACAAACAAGAAGGAATAACCATAATAGTAAAGTCAGAGATTCTTCAGTAAGAAATGCAGCAGCCAAAAATAACCAGGTCACTCAGATATCAAAGCTAAACAAATGTATGGTTACATTACAATTTATGGCTACACTAGAAATTTATTGTTACATTACTCTATAAATGTATGGTCATGTTACATCATCGTAATCGTAATTTCGAGATTTCTACAGCGCCCAATGAAAGCCACATCATGGGACCAGCTTATTCACAGGCTCTCAGTCAAAACAAAATCGATTGGCAAAAGAGCAGGTCAAGATCCAAAAGTCAGGCAGAGAGACAGCGTGGCAGCTACGACGGGTGGTGTTTGGGATTGGAGCATAAAATGAGAAGAGGAAGAAGGGGTGTTATCAGTTTCTACAAGAAAATTTCCAGGAATTTATTGTGTTAATTTATTATATAGAAGAGTCCTTAATTTTCCAGTAATCCTATCTTGGTTATCTCTGTTCTGTTAGTCTATTTGAGAGTTTACAGAATACATGAAGCAACATTTTGAATAAATCAAACCTCGCTGGCAACTGCAGCAGACATGTCCACTCCTAAAGCAAAACCCCGTTGCATATCATCTGTTCTAGCAGCGGCTTCTTTATATCCTTCGACATGACCTTTTTCTGTAAACCTAATGTCCACAAACATTTCAATTGCATACATAATAGGTATGATAGTCTAATCTAATGACTTCTATAGCGCCGTTATCATAATGCCCAATTCAATATGTTTCTGATTTCCTGACCTTTGTCTATATGTTTTTGATTTTCCGACCTATCTGTGTCTGTTTTGATCATCATGCTTCAGGGTTGCGACTTTCACATATACATGTAATATTTCTATACATTTTATTAAAACACATAATACATCGCATAAAAAGAAGATCATAAAATTGGATGAAACAAATTTCATCCGAAATTGTTTCTTTTTAGAGTTATACGCTCTCTTGCAAGTTGTGTTTGTGTAATGATCACGCACAGATGAATTTGTGAATATTCACATCACTTTCCGCAATTGAAGTTACAGTTACAATAATTCACGAGAATTTCGCTAGATGGCAATACGCACTGATGGAAAACGGAATTAAGAAAATGTTTTAACCGCTAGTTCTTTAACAGTCCCGTACTAAGTAGCCATTGATAAACTTGTACCTGTTCTCTGCCATCACAATATCATCAAAGGCGTCGTTTACGTCACATTCGTTTTGAGCGACTCTAAGGGTTTTCATTTCTAATTATTAAGCAAAATAGTCTTCTTATTAAATAAATAACTGAAGAAACAACAATTAACGAGCCCATGCACCGATTCGTATTACAGAAAAGCCGGTTAAGGCTTTCTGCGTTTTGTGTAAATAAAAGAATTTTTATAGCGCTTGTATTTAAAGTCTTTTTATGTTACGCTAATATATTTAACAGATGAAGTGCAATGCAAGACCAAATAACTGACAAACGTTGTACAATATATTGTCGTTGCATATTGCTGTCACTTGCTAACTTTTCAGCTGGAAACAGTAATTTTGGTTAATTTGGCGGTGGACAAAATGATGAGTTTATGATTATAATTATTTGAGCGGCTCTAAGGCTCCGTAGCCATAGCTGCTCCACCCCTCTGGACTAAACTTACCCCAGAACTGCGAAAGTTTTCTGACCCATCATACAAACTCATCGATGCTCCACCGCTTGCAATTTCTGCATCGGCCTTTCACTCAAAACTGAAAACATTCCTCTTTCACAGATCCTATTCTGACACCCTTTCTTTCTCTTATCACTCTCTCCTCTCCAGCCTCAAACATTACCCCCCCCCATAGCTGCCACGCTCTCTCCGTCTGACTTTTGGATCTTGACCTGGAATCAAACCCTTTTGCCTATTGATTTTGTTTTGACTGAGCGCCTGTGAATAAGCTGGTCCCCGCGGCGTGGCTTTCGTTGGGCGCTGTAGAAATCTGGGAATTATGATTATGACACGATTACTTTTGCAATTCTTAGACCGCTTGATTCGTTCATTTCAGCGAATTGATTAAACATTACATGGTAACCGTGAATCAAATAAACATTTAACAGTGCATTTTCTTCTTAAATTTGTTATTGCCTTAAATATGCATTAAATGTTAGTTTGGAGTCGACCTCACCCCATGAACCCTCTGAAGCAGAGAGTTTCCTTTTAACCGCTGCGACCCACAAAATAATAAGGTTTTATGCAATGAAAATGAATAATAGCAATTTTTGCAAAATATTAGAAACATGTTATTTAACTTTTATTCAGACCTAAAATGGATTCTGATAAACTGGTTACACTCTTACTAGTCAAATTAATTCGTTTTATACAAGCAGTGAAATGGGCAGTATTTTCAATTTTATTTAGATATGCAGTTGCTGAAATCGTAAGCATGTTGGAAGGAGACGACGAATTTCAGAATGCCAACATATATATCTTGCCACGTGAATACATACAATGAAGCAGTGAGTACCAAATTATTGCCATCATTCATCAAAACAGTTTATACTTGGAAAACTTTTAAGCTTTGTATTCAGAGTTTGGTGTCTAAACTTGAGTTTAGGTCATCTGATTCAGTGTAAACCTTGCCAAGGTTCGTCAGGTTCATATGATACAAAACTAGACCTTGTCTATTTTTGACAGAAACAAAGTTCAGTTAACAGTAACACAGGAATACAGCTGAATGGATTTACATGTAACACATTGCCTCCTTTTAAAAGGACAAAACCTGTTTTGCTGTAATTTTTTTACTTTTCAATATTAAAAAAAAATTAAAACGGATCCTTTGCTTTTAAACCATAGTTGCATGATATGTTAAAATTACTTTGAAATAAAATACTCATGTATCGAAGGGTTAAGGGGAAGAGACTGTCAGAGGACCAAGTTGGTGTAAGTAAGGACCAGCGACACCCCTAAGGCCAGCTATAGACAGAAGAGCAAGGGAGGATGAGAGCAAAAGCAGAAAACCAAGGAAAGGCAGAAGAGCAACAACAGCAACATTTTTGCCCGAATCAACTGCAGATTTGAAGTATGTCTTTATCTAGTTATTTAGTTAATTATAAATTTATTTATTTAGTTATTTGTTTAATAAGTAATTTTTTAATTACTTATTTTTTCAGTTATGAGGACCAAGGAAAAGCAGAAAACCAAGGAAAGGCAACAATGAAAGAGCAACAACAACATCCATTTGCCCGAATCAAATGCAGATATGAGGTAAGTCTGTCTAGTTATTCAGTTAATTATTAAAGAAATGACTGAATAAATAAATATGTTATTTATTTAATCACTTATTTTTTCAGTTACAATCACCAGCCACACGCTGACAACCAGCTACAGGAAGAGAACCAGTGACACCCCTAAGGCCAGCTACAGACCGAAGAGCAAGGGAGGATGAGAGCAAAAGCAGAAAACCAAGGAAAGGCAGAAGAGCAACAATAGCAACCTTTTTGCCTGAATCAACTGCCAACTGTCGACCACCAATCTTCGTGTCTCATCCATCGATTGTGGTTAGTGCCTAAATGCTAAATTGTAGGTCATAAGAGTTATGTACAAAGTGTTAACTCTTAGGTACTAAGCATTAAGTTTTAAGTCTTGAGTGTTTATTTTAGAATAATAAGTGTTAAATGTTAAGTGTTAGGTACTAAACTTTGAGTTTTAAGTCTTGAATGTAAAATCTTAAGGGTTTATTTTAAAATACTAAAGGTTAAGTGATGGGTGTTAAATGCTAAGGGGTAAGTGCTAAATGCTAAGTGTTAAATACTAATTTATAAATGTTAAATGTTAAAAGTTTAGCTTTCCAGCTGTTCTGTTGACTTTGTCGGCGTCGTTCGTCGCATCTTGAATCAAATTGACCAGGAATTTCTGTCAGTGCTGTGAACAAAATTGACCCTAAAAGTTTCAGCAGTAATCTCTGGTTTCTGCTTCAGTTGACGATATCACAGAGCAGCATAGCATATTATAGGACTTCTACAAACCTTAGAACCCAGGGCTGATTAACTACGTGTTGCCCCATGTGAACTATATACGGGCCCTAGCACCGATATGATGGGAGCCCGTGAAGGCTAGCTATGAGCAAAGTGTAGAAAAATCATGTGAAAACAGCTGACTTTTGAATTTGCAAGATGGTCATGGCATAGATTCTTATTTAAAATGAAAAACTAATGACTCGTTCCTACAGTTTCTGTTATTCAAGAAAAATTACACTGGTGAGCCCTCTGTCACATATACTTCAGACTTGTTAATCCAGCTGTTGTTGCACCTAATGGAGCTCTACTGGCCTTCTATAATGGCTTATGAGTATGGAATGTATTCAGTTTGATTACTGACTGAAACCTTCTGGTATGGTAACAGTATTGTAGAAGTCATTAGATTTGATTAAAAGCAGAACTGAATAAACCTTTGCCTTAAAGATTAATCACTCATATTTGGTTGTTTAATGCCTTTTCTGTCCATAATTGGTGCGTACATATCGAGCTGTAGTTCCTCTGCGTATCGTTCACCATAAATAAACTCTCATGAAATTATGTCAATTGTTCTACCTTCTGTTCATTTTTTGTCATGCTTGACTTAAAATGTCGACAAAATAACACGACTAAGGGATTCTTAAAAAGGAAAAGGTCTGCCTTTTAGAATTTTACTGCAAATGTCTACGATGGTGTGTATTCAGTTTTTTGTTAATCTGCCAACTCTTGTGGGCTACTGTCCAGGCATGGAAAGGCTTAGTCTTACCATTGCTTATTTCACATGAATGCATTCATGGTGAATATATTGGATACTTCTTTAAAAATATATGATAGTTGGTACATTAAAGGTTATGTAAGATATACTAGTGGTAATTCATTCAGATTACCACTTTTATGTGGTAATAGCTTTATTTCTACTGTATTTGCTTGTAGTTAGTTGCTAGGCATCAGCCATTCTCAGTGTGCAAGAAATGATTCGTTATCTGAAGTCTTTTGTAGTTATCCATGATATAGTTCCTGCAGCATGTGCCTGCCACTGTGTAATCAGCCCACTTGGTTTCGGCTCTTTGAGCACGTGATCCTCAACTGCGTTTATTTGAGAAGTCAAACTGGGTTGACATCTCTGTTGTGCTATTCACGATCGTCAAATCAGGAGCATTTTTGGCTTTCAGCAGGTCTGTTTAGAGTTGTTTATTCGTTTTTGTTTTGAGCGCTTGGTTTAGTCGGAGTCACTGCTGGCAATAGGCAGGGAATAGTAAGTGAACGGTTCACCAAGTGAACGGCAGCGTTGCTTAAATAAGTGAACGAAGAGATCGTTGTCGCTTTTCTTATAAGAACTACAGCTGCGATTAAGGTTTGCATTGTTATTACGGTCGTCGTTGCGGTGTATATGGCGTTCATTTTCGTTAGTGTTGCCTTTCGAGCTCTTGCCAGAACTTTTGCGACTAAGAATTGATTTGGATTCTTTCTTTGAACTCTTGCGTGAGGCAGCACTCTTGTCACCTTTATCGTTCGAACCTTTTGATTTTTTCATTGAACTCTTGCGTGGGGCAGCACTGTCAGCATTTTTGCCTGATTCAGTTGACCCTTTCGGCCTTTTGGTACTCCTACGCGAAGCAGAACTTTCATCGTTTTCATCTGCTGGTTCGCTGGTATCTTTTGACTTTTTCTTGGAACTTTTACGTGGCTCAGAACTTTGATCAGTTTCATTTGGTAGTTCAGCGGTTGAAACTTTCGGTCGTTTCGTTGAACTGCGTCGCTCAGCACTTTCGTCGGTTTCACTTGGTAATGCAGTCGACCGTCTTCTTGAACTGCTACGTGAGTTGGCACTTTCATCACTTTCCTCTTGTAACTGACTGAGCGATCTTCTCGACTGTTTCTGTGAACTGCGTTTTCCCTCTGATTCCCGGTATGCATCGGAAAGGTTCCTTGAGTCTGTCGACTGTTTCCGAGAACTCTTTCTTGCATAGGAGTCCTTACCAGACTGCCTTTGAGAACTTCTTTTGCGCTCGCCATTTTCATACGAACCAGATAAACCTGAGCGTTTGTCTTCTGTTTCAGAATCGTAGCTGTGAGGTTCGGATATGTATTTGGAGTCTTTAGGCATCATCGAACGACTATTGCGGTCAGGAATGCTTGATGTTTTGACATTCCTCCTGGAAGGAACAAAGAAATAGATACTAATGCTTACTATTGCAACTATTGACATAACCATACATGCTATAAAAGCAGGATTTTGATACCAAGGACTACTTGGGGAAGACTGTGGACTTGTACTTGCATATGTTAATGTGGTCGTAGCTACAGCTACTGCCGCAACGTCAGGTTTTGATTTCTGGCTTTCATCTTTTGCTTTCATTGTTGTTGTAATTTTAGCAGTTGTTTTTACTTCCTTTGCCATTGTTGTTTTCTCTACTGCTTTATCAGACTTTGCTTGTACTTGCTGCTTTGATGTTTTTTGTTTTTTCTTCTTAGTTTTCTTCTTTCTTGGTCTTTTTTTGCTTTTTCTGGATTTTTTGCCTTTGGTCTTTCCGCGTTTTTTTGATTCTTTCTTATTTTTTAGCTTACGCATTTTCTTGCTCTTGGCTTTTTTCTTTCTGTTTATTGAATCTTTTTTGGACTTCTTCAGCTCTTTGGACTTCTTTCGTTTCTTCTTCAGCTTTTTTGATTTCTTTTTAGACTTTTTCAGCTTTTTAGATTTACCTTGGGACTTTTTCAGCTTTTTGGACTTACTGCTTTTCTTCTTCAGCTTTATGGATTTATTTTTGTTCTTCAGCTTTTTGGATTTATTTTTGTTCTTCAGATTTTTGAATTTATTTTTGTTCTTCAGCTTTTTGGATTTCGTTGTTTTCTTCTTCTCTTTCTTCTTCAGCTTTCTAAATTTCTTTTTGGACTTCTCCAGCTCTTTTGATTTCTTTTTAGACTTCTTTGGCTGTTTTGACTTCTTATTCTTCTTCAGGTTTTTGGACTTTTCCTTTTTATTCAGGCCTTTAGATTTCTTCTTATCCTTCTTATGCCATTTAAAATCACTTGACCGCTTGATGTCCTTTAACTGTTTCGATTTTTGTTTAATCTTTTTCGGTTTTTTTTCTGAAGTCTTTTTGCTCCATGCCGACCTTTTGTTCAGGTCTCTTTTAACCTGTATGACTCTGTATAATTTTCCCGCCGTTTCATTATACTGTTTTGACGAATTATACGTTTTTCTAACGCGTTGGGATGCAGCACCAATATTAAGTAAATACGGCGGGGTTTTCGCAAATCGCAAAAGTCGGGCTGTAGCACTGTCATGGAAGAAAGCATCTCGAAGCGTTACGTCGGTATTGGAGCATTGCTGCCTTTCTTGACACGTAGCAGCCCTGTTGAATAAGTCGCCAGTGGCAACATAACGGGCTGTAAACATGGCAATAGTTTTAACCCATTCGCACAAGCAAGCGTCGTAATTTAGCGCAAGGAAAACCGTTTTCATACGAGGCCTATTTGTTAAAAGTATGGAAGCCAAGTGGACAAGAGAAGTTCTCGCGCGCCGAAGGTAAAGCGTTCGAAGATGCGGCCACGCGGCAAATGTGTCGGGCGAAACATCCCCTAAGAGGCTTCCATCTAAATTTAATACCGTTATAGTAGGTAGTCGGGTCAGCGACCCTAGACTCGTGCTGTCGGCCCTGAAGTTGCTCAGGTCGAGTTGGTTAACGGGTGGGTAGCTTGCGACACACTGCGATATATCCGTCGCGTTGAACCAAGCGCATCTGATAGCGCCGTCTTCGACACGGCACGAATTGTCGCAAGAGCTACTAGTCTCGTGAAGAAGGAAGAGAAATACGATGAGCGCTGTTAGGTTTTCGTACCAACAGTTACTCATCTCGCCCTGACTTAAACATTCCACGCTGTTCCGTGCCCAAAAACCGTCTATGTCGCTAGGAAAATTGTTTAATTGTGGCTAACGATTGTAATCCGACGATCACCTGGTTTACAAAACAGTCGGTATCGGTAGACCTATAAACCGCGTCTTCACGCATCACTGCTGATTACTAGACTTCGCTATAAAGCAATAATCCTGATCAAAACAAATTGATTATATCCAGCATTTCCGTCTTGTTTGACAAACTACGTATGACGTTATTCCGCGAGTTATGACGTCATAAAATCCAGTAGACAGCGGCACCGTTATAACTCGGCACTTAGTAAAATTTTAATTCTTGTAATTAGGCCTATTCTAGTTCACAAAATCCCGCGCTTGCGTGAAGGCCTATGGACAAACTACCACTAGAGTAGGCCTACTCCGCCACTCTTTGTTCTGGTGGTGCCAGTCTGAAACCTGGATAAAGGAAGAGGGCGACGCTAATCTTCGTTATGACAGTGTCGTTAAACAGAACTATACTACGAATAGAAGAATCAGTAGTAGGCAACGAGGTAATACAAGAACTAGAGAAATCGTAATCTCGAGATTTCTACAGCGCCCAACGAAAGCTAAGTCGCGGGAACCAGCTTATTCACAGGCGCTCAGTCAAAACAAAATCGCTAGGCAAAAGGGTTCGGTTCCAGGTCAAGATCCAGGAGTCAGACAGTCGGACGGCTCCGGTGGATGGTGTTTGAAATTGAAGCGAGAAGAGAGATAAGGGGAAGAGGAAGAATGAGGATAAGATTTTTGGAAAAGGTGTTTTCAGTCTTGAGTGAAAGACCTGCGCAGAACCTGAAAGAGGTGGTGTTGGTGAGTTCGTATGATTGACCAGACAGCTGCCGCAATTCTGGCGGGAGTTTATTCCAAAGGGGTGGGGCAGCTATGGCTATGGAGCGATTTCCAAATTTTAAGGATTAGGTGACGGGAGGGCGATGAAGTGTTAGGACAGATGAGGAGCGGGTTGAACGGAGTGGTTGGATAGTAAATAATTGACGAAGATAGGAGGTTGGGAGGATTGAAGCGTGTTGTAGGTGTCCGATGATTGCGGCATGGTGTTGTGATAACTAATCACTAGTTTAACTGAACACAACATCTGATGATGCAAATATAACGCAGCGTGTTTTACTGATTGGATAGTGAGAAAAGTTAGTCAACCTTTGTTTCATTGGTGGATGTGTATGGGTATTTCCAGTATTCAGCCTCTTCATCCAGAGGTTTATAAGGATGGAGGCAAGTGGGGCCAGGATGCATTTCTGGGTTACCATTTCTTTATTTTCCCCAGTTTTTTGATGACCTTTCGCAGACCTATTCAGTTTTTGGAATTTGGTTGAATTTATATTTGTCCCAATTTTTATAACTTTCAGTTTCCCAGTTTTTGATGACGTTTTGGCTTCATAATTTTACATGACTTTTTACTTTCTGAGTATAGTAGGCAACCCCCATGCTAACCCTAAAAATCATGACCAGTCTGGGGGCCACTTCCCAGTTTTCGATGACTTCTTAGCTTTCCATTTGTTTCATCATTTCACAGTCCATGTCTAGTAGGGGACCCTCGTACTAACCCCAACAACCCAGTTTGGGCAGATTGCCACCTCTTCCCTCGTTCTTCCCTCGGTAGGGATGGCCAGACGAGTTAAGTATTTTCTGAGTTAACTTATTTGGACACAATCATTACGTCAGCTCAGCAAGCTAGAAAGGCGGCATGTTCACATCAGCAACCAAAAAAATACTGAATGCAGTACCTGTGAAAGGTAATGAATCTGGATTTTATTTTATTTTTTCCTTTCCACACATTAAATACATTTTTTAACGTCTGGCCAGTGAATTTATCTTATTTGGTAAATAAGTAACAAAGCTTTTTAATATTCTCCAAAAGTTTACTGTTAAGCTGAAGCGAAAAAATAATAGTGTTAATAAGACAAGTGTTAACAAGTATTAATAAAACAAATATATTGTGCAAATTAAAGAATTCAAATAAGAAGTCAAAATTAATCAAGAGCGACTACCCTCAGCCCTATGTTACTCCAAGTTTACACAAAAGTCAACTTCACTTTAGTTATAATCACAAGTGTCAATCCGTATGGGATGGGGAACTCCCCACATCCAATGATTAAAGTGAAAAAATCACAAATGGTTATATCCTTCCAGTATTTTTTTAACTACAGCATCTGTAAACATTTAACACCTGTAATTCAATCATTTACTTAACTAACTTTTACAAAGTCTGTTGATAAAATATGTTTTATTATAGTTTGTAATAAAAGCAAGGCATAAAACATAAAAGCCAAAAGAAAGGTAACAATGGAAAGAGGTATCTCTCTCAGTGTTGGGGATAGATAAATGCCAGCACAAAGCAAAGAATTACCAGTATTCCTACCCTCTACCGTTGATCTGTGGTCAGAACCCAGCGGTACATCTGATAAGTTGGGACAAGCTCATACAAGTTTTGTGGTAAACCTCTTGGGATTGTTTACTGCATGAACATGTTCAGCAACTGAATGATGGGCCTCATCAAGTATAGAAAATTTTGCTTCACATTGAAAGGGTTTCCAGTTACAATTTGCTTTTCAATTTATAATGGCCAGGCAACGGCAAAATGTTGCAGCCAGCAGTGACACCCATGATTTTCTAGAAAAAATGTACATCTTGTTTAATCGAAAACTTTAATTCGATTAAAAAACTAATCAAAAACTTACAGTAAGAAGCTTTTTACATTGCACATCACTATCTGTATTGGGAAATAAGCTGATATTTAACCTAAAAATGTTTTTATAAAGTCACGTACTACCTAAAGCATGCATATGTCATTAAAACAGTTCTTAACAAAATTGTAAGCAAGCAAAAATAAAACCTTAGCAAAGCTTAAAAGTAACTAAATAAAACAATCAACCATGATCTTAGTAAAAATGTCTTCTAACTAAACCAAATCAAATTCTACAACAACTAAGGCAATGTGTCATGCAACAAAGCAAGTTAAAATGTGTAACATGTTTACTACAGAATAGATTGTACTTAAAGAATCACTGAAAATTAGTTCCTCATGTCTACTACTTCTTAGTAACAATAGCATAATTTTCTGCTTAAAATACATGACTTTTATGTATTGTATACAAAAAGCAACTGATATCCTTTTGTATGTTACTAGCAGAACAAGTTTGTTAACGCAACTCACTTCCCAATATCGTAAATGCCAATTTGTTGGCATGGTGCTGCCGGCAGATGAAATGCAACAAGCGAACACAGCACTGGAGAGTGCCTCAGCAGAGGAGGATGTTATTGATGGTGTCTCTCAAATGCCACTCCCCGATCTGACCTTAGGTTTGCGCCCGAGATGCCTTCGCATCTCCTGAGCATTCGCTATCAGAGATAGCGAATGCTTTGTCGATTGGTACCAGTGAGCGTTGCGTAAACAAACCTAGCTAGGCTCGCGGCTGACCAGACTAACTCGCAACCACAGCTTGCGCTTTCCTTGGATTGAGGTCCAAGGGAAGACAATTTGGAGGCTGCGAAGTAGATAGGTCAGCCAAAACACTACAGCAGCAAAACCAACAGAATAATCGTGTCGAGAGCGTGGGTCAAATCCTTTGTGTCCTGTCTGAGGGTCATCACAGCCCAAACGTACTTTGATGCTATTAAACTTAACTTCAACTCTACAGTCAGATGCGTTCAGATGGCAAACAGAAGGGAGAAATTTGTGCAAGTAGTAAAAGTCTTCGTTTCCATTGGTGTAGAAGTGGTAACGCAGGAGGGGTGAGGATGCAACAGTTGAAAGGTGTTGGTGTGGTCTGTCATCTGATCTGAGAGCTTTGGTCAAATTTACGATGGCATCGCGGCAAGATGAGCTGAGATGCCCTAGTAAGCCTCACTGAACAGGAGGGCGGCCGTTGACCACACTCGAATATAAGGCATAGATCAAGTTGTAGTTCTTGACCTGGCACAGCTGGTGGTCCGTCTTCTTGTAGCCCTTGTAGTGAGTGATTTCACCAGACCTCAGGCACAGATCAGAAGCTGAAGACAGCTAAGAATATAAAAAACACTCCACCTTAATCATACTGAAAATGTATTTGCTAATCTGTTTAGTGCCTCATCACAAGCTAATCTGTTGACTTCTATACAACAGTTATCTTTAGGCCCAAGGCATCAATCACCAAGTGAAATCATAATTAAAATCATAATCCATTGGAAAAGCCAAGCCAAATTCCGATTGGTCAGAGAAACCAGAAATTAAGCTACAGTGGGTAAAGCAAGTTAAAACAGATGAGTCCTAAGTTTATACCTGAATGACATCAAAGAACTGACAGAACATTTAGAACCTGGCGGCACATTCTAACAGAATAGTTTTCAAGTGCTCATGTAAAAGAGGCAAAGATAGACCAAGGAGATCATGTTGTAGGTTGCCAGGCAACCCACTTCAGAAAGATAGTCTGACCACAATGAAGCTTCTATGCTGCACAGTGGAAGTTCGGGAACGTACACTTGTAACCCTTTAACAGAATTTTAACACCTCAACAACTCTGAAAATTCCATGATTTTTTAGTTCATTGGATAACTTGCAACTCTTTCCCTAACAGCTTGAGTATAGATCAAGTTCAAAGTTCAAGTAAAGTGGCAAATTCCATGCAAAAGCCTCGTGCTAAAGTTCTTACCTCATTAGCGAACAAAGTCATCTGGAATTTTCCAGGTCTGAATATCTCCAGAATCTGTGACACCAGGTCATGGTAAGAGTCCTGAAAAGAAGATGCTTCTGTTAAATATCTACTGATCAGTTACTCAACATAAACAAATGTTTAAACAGTTTCGTTATTTCAAAAAGTTAAGTTGAACTGAATATTGGACAGCTAATGATAAGCAACCAAGTTGAAAGAAACCTGTATGATGCACACTGTAACGCAATGTAAAGTAGCTAAGTATTTATATAGCACCTTTTAAGAGCCTTTACCAAACATTTTGCAAGGATGGGTTCAAACTAAAACATTCATTGTGTACGGTAGCAAGCAATTACATGTACGCAGAGCAAAGGCCACAGAATGGACGGGACTTACCACAGAGACATTGGTCTCAAAGCTCACATACGAGAAATCAGGTTCTGGGGTGATGTGGATGGTGAAATAGCCACCCTAAAATAAACATTTGCGTTACATAACACATTATTATCATCACAAGAAATTAGTAACAAAGGGTGGGAGAAGTTCAAGTTACAGCAAGTACACCCAATGCTTTTGGCATTATAATGGCAATCAGAAACTAGTTTCTGTTGGTGTCTGAAAACGGGTTCATGGTTCACCGTGAAGCTCTAACATATCACGGTGTGACTTTGTGTGCGTTACAAATTTTTGTAATAATAATAATAATATCTGAACTTTTTTACAGTCTAGCTCATGCACAAACTTTCCTACGCTGGTGACTTCATAAAATCGAACTTTATTTTGGCTCTCTGCGAAAATGACTAATGGAGAAAAGCATTTGTAAAAATGCGGCTTTAATATTCCAAGAATCAAGAAACTGGACCTGGCTTGGAAAGATGCACAGATGTGCCGCCATCGTTGAACCTTAAACAACATCTTCTTAACTGAGGATTTCCCTGCTGTCATTACTGTTGTTTTGGACTAGAGTACCGTAACTAAAATTAGTACTTGGAAAGGTAAACTCAAACTTGAAGTTGCAGGGAATTTTGAATTCCCAATAGTTTCTTGATCTAGATACGAATGATGATGCAACATCAGTTGGGCCGAGCTAGAAGATCGCATCATCTTCACGTGGTCCTGAACCTCCAGGCTCCCGAACACTTGAACGATGGACGAGCAAGACCAACCACATGCAAATGCAAGAAGAAAGTACGCCAAGGTGCAATGAAGAGCAACCCATCTTTGACCGTCAGAGGCAGAAGTCATCCCATTGCACCAGCGTACCACAAACGTCAAATATCGCACGACTAGTACCAAATGTGATTGTGCACTGCACTTCCCACATTGTTATCCCGAGAAACCCCAAATCTGACTGAATTAACTCGTGTACAGAATACCCATTAATTAGTGAATGGCATTTCGTAAGATCAGACCAGCTGGTCTGAAGGGTCCAGGTATCCAGATTGTAACTGTTTACATAAACATTTACTTGCCTAGTCCCTCTAAGACTAATAGACACTTTTAGGCTGAAATGCAAGCTTGGAAAGAACAGCCTTGATTACAGAGATGAACATCACCATTACTCAGCCAACCAGACAATACATGAAGCTATGCCAATAGCTAGACTCAAAGACAGAAGGGTCATGCCTTGCAAGCACAGTTTTAACCAGTCCCACGGCAAACCCGAGACATTAGTAGGATCAGGAAGAGCACATTATTGATAACTGATGATCTGCATATCATCCATGAACTGTTGCAATACGTTTACTGACTGATCATCAGATCTGTCAGAAATCTGAGGGCATTCAACAAGAATGCACACACACACAGTTCAATTTCCCAACTGCACTGTGAGGGCAACATCTTTCCAACTTAAACATCCTCATCACATGCCTTTAAGAAGCTGCCAAAAAGAAACCATGCAAAATATCAGTTATCAATTCACTCTATCAGACCCTGTAAATACCACTACCTTGATTTTGGTTAGATGAGAAAGAGCAGTACCAGTTCAGATATCGGCGTCAGCTTGAACACTGTCCATCTAGGCAATTGTGCAGATGCTGTTCTCATACCCAAAAATTGTAACATTGTATGAAGCACTAAGTTCCGCTGAGTGATTCTGCACAGGCCAGCCAACTCCAGGATTCAGTTCGTCTGAACTTGGGAAGATCAGGTCCTTGAGATATGTAGGCCAAACAACATAAAACTGTACTTACGTTTGGCAAAATGCCATTCATTGAGTAACCGCACGGGTTGAACAAAAATTCATCAATGACGGCACCAGGGATCAAACCAGCAATGCCAGATTTCTACAAACAAAAGAACCACGAGATCAGATATAAAGCATAACTTCAATACAATCTACACCACATTCAAACATCACTCAGTTACACATCTGTCAACAACAATGCTCAAAAGCATGTGGAAAAAATCAGAACTGCCGAGTCTCAGGCTTATGGCATAACATTGTTATGCTTCAGGTATATCTTGGCAGCTTTTAAGTAAACGGCAGGACAACAGGGCAAGCTAGTTAGACACCTTTGGGTTTAATCACAACATGTTCATATTCAGATGATCCGTCATTTATACAGATTTGAATTTATTTTAAGGTAAGTGTAAGTAAGGCAGTTACACAGGTTCAAAGTGCAGAGATATCTTACCAGAACAGATGTTACATTAACAGAACAAGCGATTACAAATTCTGAATGGCTCTAAGAAAACTAAATACCTGAATATGTTACATTTGTTTACATTACATTACTACAATTACAAAAAACAGAACTGTGTTACCTCTGTCAATTCGGCTGCAGTTAAGCCGTAGTCCTGAGTAAACATTGCCATAGCATTTGGATCAACCTTTGTCATTATCACGTTCATACAAATTAAGGAAAGCAAGAGACTTGCATAGGTTTAAAGTGTTGCTTCATGCTTCTATATATAACTGTATAATTCAGACAGAAAGCGTGCAAGGCTGCAAAAAAAATCAGCTTCACTTAATTATAGATCTTTGTTTTATTATTATTATTACAAAAAAATTAACAGGCACAAAGTCGAATTGGAGCTGATGTTAGGCAAAAGCAGAAAGGATATTTCCAGCGTCTGATCAGGCTGGCAAACGCCAATGTTGTCGATGGTGAAGAGGTACCTAAAACAAATCACATCACAACACTAATCTTTAAATGTATGCAGATTAAGTTTATTTTCACCAAGACCTTATCCCAACCAAACACATCAAAGACACTGCAAACTCCTAGATGGGTTCGTTTTTCATTGAGTCCACAGCTTGGCTGCTGGTTGCTTAAGGGAAACTGAAACTCCACTAACTTATGACTACATATGCAAGTAACAGGCTAATTATATAGTGCCTTTAAAGAACCTCAATAGTCCTCAGTAATCTAACAGAATCACTGAGTATTATGACCGTATATCAAACCTGCTCAAATTTAACATTCAGAAATGGAAAAATGGTGAAGACTGAATACTCTGCTTCCAGTGATTTCTTTGTCATTCCCATTACTCTAAACCCATGACATAATAGTTTTTCAGTTGGCATTAACACATTAATACGTTAGCACTGCACAGTCAACTCACATTAACTGGTCAGAACATTCATTACCCACGCAGTTAGTACTAAACACAGACTGTTAGCCAAACATGAGATGGAAGGCGATAAAAGTGGCAACTTACCAGCAGTCTTGGTTGATTTTGCCAAGTGCATAAGCTGCACCACCTGTTAATAAATTTAAAAAAACAGATTCGCATTACTCGATCACAAATGCCCTGGTTCCTGCCATAGCACAAGTGCACAAGTGTGCATCATGCATAGATTATCAGGGCCACAATTATTATTTATTCCCAAGGTAGATATGATCCCTCGGGAAGTAACAAATGCTCCAGAGAAATTAAAGTGTTATTATTATTTCTAATTTTTTTCTGAGACAGAAATGATCCCTCAGGAATTAAAAAATTTGCCTAAGAACAGAAAATTACTAATCTCTGAAGGATCAGGTCTCATCCCAGTTTTATTATTATATTTCTGAAGCAACATTCATATAACAGAATCGAAAAAAGCTTGCGTAAAAATACAACTGCGGCGACAAAAATGCAACTATGGGAGTCATATTAGCAATAAACTGTTAAAACTAGTAACACATCGCCTATGTACGTTGCATTAAGCCACCAAGTGCACGGTCCTTATCAAGCGTGCCCAACAGTTTTTAACTTAGTTACTGGTTAGATTGTACAGTCAAGATACCAGTATGTGAAAAGCAGAATTGTTAGTTCTATAAAGCAATGACAGATTTCAGGACACATCCAGCATATCAGCAAACACATCCAGTATTTTAAACTTTGATTCTGCAAGACCAAAGTCTGAAGCAGAGCAGATGGACACATTTACAGACAAGACCTTTAAACCACCCCCTCCTAACTGTAAACGCATGATAAACCTTTGCTCAGCATGTGGTCTAGCAGTATGACCTCCCTCAAGTGCTGGCCGCACAGGACTTAAGAAGTATTTCATGAATGGTAATTAACAAAAAATACTTACCATCAAATATGGTGTCCAAAGTCGCAACCTGTTCGAAAGATAAATCGAATTCATCAAATGTAAATAAACACGCTAACTGTGAACTGAAGCTGAACCCTTAAATCAGAAGTTAGTGAAATTTAATGGTTCTACAGTTCAAAGGGCAGGCTCGGAGTCTCAGTGAGAACCAGACTGAGTTCTATTCACAGCAGACTGAACTATGTAGCACAGCACGTTATAGACTAAACTGATCAAGTTGTGTGCCACATAATTTCACAGTTAACCAGATGCTCAACAATGTACAGATTCCTCTAATATCCCTCTTGTTCAATGCTCTTACTGGTTCTAAGACAGACTGAGTGTCTTCAGAACCACTTAAAACCCTTGTTATGTCATGCTGCGCTTAATCCTAGGCCCTTCTAGTATTAGATTCTGTCCTCTGGCATTAATTTCACACACGGGCAACTACTCTCGTACCAACAACCGTTTGGCAAAAACCATATCAGCCGAGGCCTACATAGGCAATGTGTTCTCAGATAATAACCTTTTTCTTTGACCTGCATCTTTAACCTTTGTCATAACACTCAAGTGATCAAACTCGGCCAGACAACAATACCAGGCCAACTCATGGCTGGTAACTGGAAACTCACAGTTCTGTTTTAAAACTCTAACTCCTTGCAGTGAACAGCATTATCAAGAACATTAGTGTATCAGCCTTGGTAAAATGATAGCTTATGATTTTATTTCTGATTTACATTCTGAATTTTAATTATTGCAAACCTTATGACAATCAAATAATTCCTTATACTTATTATATTTACTTATTATATTTTACTAACCTGAATTTTATATTAATAAGAATCTCATGAAATCATCCTTCATAAAATCATTTCTTAATAATTTCTTATAATTATTATATTTCTGATTTATCATTCAGAATTATGACCATCCAAAATAAATAAAATAAAATCATTTTGAATCATTACTATATTTCTTATTTTACTATTCCGAATTTTAACAGCGCCAAATTCCAACCTAATTCCAAAGGAATCAATCCATGGCACTCGAAAACCGTTCGTTTACTTCTGGACATTTACCAGAGGACTGTCTGTCCGATACGCACGCGCTGTCTAGCAACACGACCAAAGTCAATGAGAATTGGCCCAATCAGCCCAAAAGTCAACAACACAACCTCAGAAATGCACAAGAGTGTCATCAAATGTCTATATTTATAGTACTTATTCAGAATCTAGCTGCATAGGCCGACAGAATCCACCTTTGAATGTCAATTTCAGTCTACAAACATCACAACACGTTTTCCCATGTTTCTTTTCGTCTTTATTTCAAAGTAAAACTGCCATTCTAAACTGTAACTGTATAATTCCTTGCTCTGCGACTTATACTCTGCCACATGCAACCATTACTTAGGCGGTACTACTGCAGATATGCCAAACTGACTCTTGGCAACACCATTGCTAATCTATGACCAGCTAGCTACTTCTTTGGGAAACTGCAAACTGGTCAAAAAATATTATGGTAAGAGTTTGTTCGTTGATGGCATCAACCGATCCCTTTAGACAACATTGAAAGGCAATAACTGCCCGTTTTTACGTCTCCATCAATAGTAATCCTCGGGGGAAATGACTATTGTTGCTAGAGAAGTTTATGAAGCAAGGGGATAAATATATTACGGTGCAGTGGTTGAGACTGTAACATGTCACTGTAAAGGCACCCAGTTCAAATCCTGGTCCAAATAGAAATGTATTTTTCAAGAAGTCATGTCTAACTGCCTCAGGCTTTTCAAAAAGATTACTATTTGGTTGAAACCATTGGGCTAAAATACATAATATTAAAGGGGAAGTGCTTATGAGGGCCATAATACCATCCTTTCACCTCAACCGGCTGCTGTGAAGTGCATTTATATAGCACCACTATCAAACGAATAAGCATCTATCAATGGCACTAAATGACTGCACACGTATACAGAACTTGCCTAAGGTCCCTACAGAGCAACCAGCTGAGGAGAGACTCAAACCCACGCTTGTGGTGCTACAAGGCAACCACTCACCAGCACTAACACCTGAATTTTAAAAAAACATGAACAACTGTGCAGCTAGCGTAACGTTAAAAAATCATAATTTTCTTAAATAAGAAGTGACGCCCTTTAAAAAGGACACTCAGGCTGTACTGGTTTTTACCTCATCGTCAAAGCTACGGTGTGTGTCGGGCTGTAGGTCTGGTCTCATGAAGTTCTTATGAGAGTAGAAACAGTCCTGGCAAATAAAACAAATAAACTACGACATCAGAAAAACTGCAAGAAATACCTTTAGTCACTGTTTTCCATGAAGGTTGGGATGCCCGAGTTACCTAGCGGCTAGGAATCAATTAGCTTATTTCTGACTTTGACAACCTCACAACAGTGCTAAAACATAGCTGTTTGGCAGTTCTAACAACATGAACTTACAGCTGACTCTTGTTGAATTATTACAATTGTAAACGTAATTTAATTCTGACAGCTTTATGGCCATAACATCTACAAGACATGGCAGAAAAGCTGTTTGCTGAACTTACGATGATCGTGTCAAATCCGCATTTCTCTCGTACAAGCTCCAGCACTGGGCCGACAGCAGCCAGGAGGGTTGTCTTTCCGCATGTCTTCAGAATGAAACGATTCTTTGCAATGAACAGGCTGCTCTCGC
The DNA here is from genome assembly GCA_964023275.1 of Norana najaformis. NCBI lineage: Eukaryota > Metazoa > Annelida > Clitellata > Crassiclitellata > Hormogastridae > Norana > Norana najaformis. The sequence continues at coordinate 3,953,648 of OZ029916.1, read as the reverse complement.
TGATAAAACATCAAAAGATCCATTGTATTCAAGATCACTAAGCATAAAAATTACACAGCTTTTCCTCTTTCAGCCGAAGCTTTAGAAAACATCAAAAGTAAGATCCTTTACCCAGGTTCCTGCTTCTCCTGCAGCCGTTGGTCAGTCCAACTGGAAATTAAGAAGATGAAGCGTATTTTATTTCCTTCTCATGTGTTCTTAGAGAGGCATAAATAAATGCTGTTACATGTATTTACAGGAAGCAGCCATTGCAAAAGTACAACCTCTTAAGCTAACTCCAAGAGGCAGCCATCAATATGCAGTGTTAGCACCTTCATTTGCTTGGCCTCAGCACTTTTGGGTGGATAGCCAATCCTCTCCCTCACTGTTTTATTGCTCATCAATAACAGAATTCACTATAAAACGTCTCTTGAGTAGTTTCTCTTGAAGTGGTGCTATATAAATTTGCAACTACAGTTACAAGAAAACAGAAATCTTCAAACATCATTCTGCACTGGCAAGTATTTGAACCCCGATCTTTGGGGTGACAACCAAGCATGCTGACCACTTCACTGCTGCACCACCCTGCTTTCAAAAACACACAAATCTTTTCCTTCACTCAAGCCCAAATGCCTATGTGCACAGTCATATGACTCAAGCATCATAAAAACCACGCTAAACATATTATATTTCCAACTTTAACTCATTCGTTGCTATTAGTTCCCATATATCAAATGCCAGCACTGGGAATGTACTCGAGACTAGTACATACCTCAGCACATATGCGGTTATGCTTGAGTTGCTCTTCTGACTGACAATTTCACAGTTGACGTTCTTCAGGATTCTTTCCCAGTCAGACCTATGCACAAAAAGCGAGCTCTCTGTATTGTCAGACAAGTGCAAACATTGCCCTGTATACATCACCATAATTTTCCCATGCTCTCAATGCATAAAATACCTGATGCTTATAAATCATTTCATATATGAAGGAGATTCTGAAAAAGCATGGTCAAGGATTGCTTTCCATCTTAAAGCTATCTCATTACGATACAACCACATTACAAATGTAGCATCTGACATGGCTTCCAACGATAGTGTTACAAAGAGGACCAGTGTATTTCAAAAGCCCAGTGCATAACATTAATCTGTTTCATTAACCCTTCTGGTTAAAAACTGTACTGGAAGAATATAACCCAACTGCTAATCATTACTGATTGATTGACTGATTGACTGACTGACTCTTTTATTGATCCCAAATTCAACATATCAGGTTACACATAAAAAGTACAGTTTCCCATGATACAAAAGGCAAACCCAGAAGTCCCACTTAGAAAGGGTCGCCTATTAACGTCATTAATGTACGATAGAAATGTAAACAAAGCAATTTTCATTATATAAGCAAAACTAAATAAGTTATGTACAATCCGTACATAAATGAAACTTAAAATAAAACTATATATCTTAAATAAAACTATATTTAGTACAAAACTATTACAGAGCCAGTTAAAAGATTTCAACCTGTATAGTTCATAACTATTGAATCTTACAATTGCACACAACAGGCAAATATTTTTGTCCACAGTTAAGTAGCTGCAGGGTTAATAGGTCATAGAATTTTTAAACCGCAAACAATGGACCATAAGAGGACTTTGACTACTCTAACCAACACAGAAGCACGTGGCTCAAACCGCAAACAAAGGTCACGAAACCAAAAACAATCTGTGGACTTGTCTGCAAAGTTCCTCCCAAAACAAAGTACCAGGGCAAATCGTGACCCAACGATAGCCACATGGCCCTGTCAGCTGGGCTCAAAATAACACAGACTAGAGTTAAGTGAAACCCAGTTCAGTGGAACTCAGTTCATGCGCAACAAAATGTAAATAAGTCAACAAACTAGAGGCTTTTCACAATGCAACAAGCGGCTTCACAAAACTAATCCGAAACTATGTTCTTAAGCAAGACATTTAGGTAGTAGTAAACACCCTGAAATGCTCAAACTAGGACTGACAGTGTTTGTAGAACAGAAAGAAACCTTCAAAACCCTGCAGAACGTTAGAACATTTTAGAGTTACACTAACCCCAGTTAGTTTGGACCTAAAATAGTCTTGCTTCCATACCACAGAGCAGGGGTGTCCAACCGTTTCAGACGTAGGGCCTAAGAAACAATTCTGTCCTTAATAAGATCACTATTAAAAATTAACGCAAATATATGCATAAATACGATAATAATAACACAGATGGAAGAATGCATGTGTAATGTAAACAGGCCTTTTTTATGGCACCATTTCAAGATGCTTTCCAAAATAACTTGACAACACAGACATGCTGTTTCCACTGTGGGCAGATGTAAACAAGGCCAAGCTCAGTTCTTGGCTTGGGTTATAACTGACAACAAACCAGGCATGTAACTAATACAAGCAAAACTGAAAGCACTCAAATCACCCACTTATACAGCCATTTCAATCATCAGTGAGCCATAAAGAAAGTGAATGCTGTTGCTGAGCTCTTAAGACCATACTACAAAAAGCCCCTGTCATGAGAAATCGGGACGATGTCCTGCATAAATCCTCTATGAATTACAATGCTGTGTGGACAGTATTAGTACAAAATTATCAACAGTCTGCTTGCTCTAAACTATTTACAGATGCTTATAAGAAAGTCTGCCCACTCTAAACTGCTTACGGATAGTGATTAAAATCTGTCTCTCTGGATCTATTTACAGATGGTGATAGAAATATCTGCCTGCTCTAAACCGTTTACAGATGATGCTAGGAAATTCTACACTATTTACAGATGTTGATAAAAACTCTGTTGATAGCTATTTACGCATCTTGATAGGAAAGCTAGGAAAGACTGTCTTTGAACTATTGATTTAAACATCGATATTATCCATTTAGCATTTGTTTAGAATTAATTATGGCTTCGTAGTCAAACTTCCAAAGAATTCATTAGGTAAATTTGCAATTACAGCGTAATTACCAAAACATACAGAAGGAGTATGCAAACCATTTTTACTTCTACATACAATAAATGCAAATATTTGTAGCTGAAAGGGCATAAACAACACAAAAACATCATCAGCGACATGAAAAACATGATTAAATATTTAGTGTTTCATGTCATGAAAAGAATGATGATCAATACATGCTTGGTGATACATAAAAACTGCACAAACAACTGAAACAAAACAAGCTGTCAAACAACAACAATGCCTCAACAAGGTCAGACACGACACCAAATTCAATTAAGTGGTGGTAAGCGCCATGCAGCTTATCAACATGGGCACACCAAGAAATGCCACATTTCAACCACCTGACTTAATAATAATAATAATATAATGACGATTTATAGAGCGCCGTAGTATGGCCGAGGCTGAAAAAGGGTGCTGTACATGTAGTTATTCGCTGACTACAGCCACATGCGGCACAATGTCATCAAAAACAATTAACAAATTAAAAAATATGTGTCCAGTCGGTTACTCCATTATCTTTGAATCTTTTTCTACAGAATTCTTCATCTGCTTGTTTTGCTTGGATGTCTTCCATGACTGACTTCTACATGGCATACCAAAGACAAATTTGTGCAGTGTACAAGTTCTTTAGCGGTCCTTGGCCAGGACTACTACTAAAACTCCCATATTTCCATACATTATCCCTGGACCGCACTGGCTTCCTAGAAATTGAATTACCAGGAACTAATCCAGGAAGACCTGTAAGTTAGTGGACCTTATTCCAAGACATGCTAGCTCAGGAATTGAGAAATTATAAGGCCTTTTAACTGTTCCCTTTAGACTAAAGACTAATTTTACTGAAGCTAATTACACATGAAGATGATGATGAGTTTTCTGCCCAAAGTAAGTTTCATTTGGTTTTATGCCACCCAGGGATGACATGAGTAGGGTGGCTTCCCACTGCCTTCCTCACAGACAATTGTGGATGAGCCACTTGTCCATGGTCGCTATGCAGTGGCTTGAGGCAGATTCAAACCCACGACCCTCCGGTTACGTGGCACAGACCATACCACTACACCACCATGTCCCACTTACAAAAATGTGAAATTAGTTGGTTTGGCAGCAATTCAAAGCCTGTGAGTAAGGCTTACAAATAAGAGCCTTTTACTCCACTAATTATAGTGACTACTTTTGTCAAAACTAATTATACGTGAAGTAGAATTCAAACTGGTTTAGAAATACCATATCTTCACATCTGCGACCTCACAATCGTTATAACGTCCTTGTACTGATTGCCCTTGTAATCATTTGTAAAGCAGTAGAAACAGACCAAATGGGCCACAGTTTCTTGCCAGACAAGCTGTCGCCAGAACATTCACAGACATTCAGCTTCGAAATAAACTGTGACAAACTGATAAATAACCAACTGTGGCCAAAAGCCTAAGATGTGCAGAGTTTTATGGTAGACAGACAAGTGTCTAACTGTAGGGCACGGTGACTCATGTGTTCATGTGTTGCCATATCATGCATGTTGGGCAGTGCTGGCCAGAATAGTGTATAATGATCATACAACACTTTTAAGAATAAGTACAGCCACACATATCAACTAAAACGTCAGCCAAAAAAGCTGGTACGATACCAATACTGAATGCCAATCTTGATACAAAAACTAAAAATGAAAAGGGTCTCTGATATTCAGTCATACAACAGCTTACAAAAGTCAGCTTCACGAAATACAGATACATGCGTAGGTAAGTAGCCGATCATTTATATAGAGCCTTTCTGGATCATCTCGCAGAAGCTGACACCTATCTAACAGATCTGAAAAGGTGTTACTTAAAGGAGGTTGGTAACGTATAAAGAAAAAGACACAGAAAATATAAACCATGGGCCACTCATTCTAGTAGTTATTTTATTATAAATATTTCAGAACTTATTTAGTGCTACTATCTAATTACTAAACATCAATCAATTGTACTGAGCAGTTGTGAATGAAGGACTTGCTCAAGGTCCCTATACAGTAACAGCCTCAGAGGAGGCTCAAACCCGTACTCCTGCATAACAAGCTGAGCGCTCTAATCAATCAGCTACCATAAATCAAACATTGCCACACAATAATAATGAACAAATATGAATGAAAATTTTATAAATCAATACCTCAGCAGCATTTGTATTCAATTTATCATTGCTTTACACTATTTTGATAAGTTTATCATAGCAATTATTTATAGTCTCAGTGAGGTTGGTCACATTTTGTACGCTTACAAAAACATGAACCACCTGGAAAACTAAGTCTTCAATTGCCGAAGAAAGTGAAAATAAGGCCCGTGGAGTAATAAGGAGATAAGGTCAGTGGAGTAATAGGAGATCCAAATGAGATGGAAAACTAAGAAACACACAAGCTCATGGAAAATTCTTATGGAAAAGGGTCTTATGGAAAATTACTCAATTTTCACATATGAGAAAATAAGATAACTCTGAGACTTGTATCTAATTGCTTAATGTGTTTCAATAGTCAGCTCCAACCCTCCTAAGTTGGTGGAGTGACTTACCCCTCATTTAAATTATGACCGATTTTTAAGCAGCTTAGAAATTAAATGTGAGGATTCTTTCAAACTGCAGATTTCATCTTCTATAAAGATGAAGTTATGCTTAAACTGCCAGCACTTACGGCACTAATTAATAGTAGGATTACTAAATTCGGTGTAGATTTTACTAAATTACACCGGAAGCCCCACTACTATATTATGGTGTATATAGAATACACCGACATTAATGTTCATTAATAGTTACGCAACAGGATGGGATAGAAGAGGACCAAAATACACCGTCAGCTCACGAAATCTGAAATACTATCTAAAATTGTTCATAAATGAGTTCACATTAGCTGGAAATTGCACTGAAAACTTCGATAATCAGCTTATTTTCCTGATGGCCAAAATACAATAATTATATCATCTTTGGACGCGCAATTACATCACAGGAAATTATATTAAGAATGGGTTTTAAAAGACAGCCTTCTACTAATCCAAGCTAATCTCGGTTACAAAAACCTGATCCTAATTATTTAGATTTAGCTGGATTAATGTGATTCCTCATGGTCGTGTGACTCGATGGATGAAAATCGTTAATTATCTAGACGATGGTATGTATGTTTGGCCTCTTACCGTTCGATGAGCCTAAGGTCTGCGTTGTCGTCTCTGTATGAAGAACTAAACCACAGCTCCAAAAGCTTCTCCGTTCCCTCGAAGAAATGCTCTTCGATCTGCTCGACGATCTGGTTTCCTTCGATTTTCATGTTTGCAGTACACTATCTATCTAGATTTCGACAATCAGTGGCGGTAAACTAACAATCCTAGATTTCTTGCAGCTCAGTAGCTGTGTATTTATACTGTATCAGCAGCAAGGAAGGCAGACTCACACTGGCCTACATCTAGCCCGAACTACAGATTTAAAGATTATTCACGCGTGATGACATAAGCTAACAACTGTAATAGACGGCGTCACCACGTGACTCGGTATTCGTTGCTACAAGCTATTTTATACTAATAATAACACATTTTAGCTTCTGAATTCAAACAGATATCGAGATAAAGTCAATTTTTAAAATTAATACAAGCGGTATTTACTTTATTTTTTAATTGGCAGCGTAAAATTATGTAAAATTATGATGGATAACGCCAGACTAAAATGTGACGTCAAAAAGTAAACTCTATACATCTTCAGGAATCTGTGAAAGAGTCTGGTCTTTGGCACCGCTAGGTGACGCGACACGACGTAGGCGTCAGTACCCTACTTGGAGACTAAGGACCAGTTTATAGACAAATACAAATATAATTGTTTATATAATTTGTACAAGCCCAGCAGCGATTACAGTTACTGGAAATTAACTGGCTACCGATGGAAACCAGGTTCATAAATAGAGCTTATTTCAAGAGACATCGCAAGATCATTACTTTTAAATTAAAACTTAAGACTCATTTATTCTCTCAGTACTATAACTAATCATGTTGTAACGCGTCCTTTGAGTAAGACATTGTTTTATTAAGGTGCGTTATAAATACAAGTTGTATTGTATTGTATTATTAACCCAGCTTCATAAAAATTTGGAATAATTTTATTCACACTGTAGTCAGAGCTTAAATCGTTAAGGATTCCAGTCCGCATCATAATCGTACATCGATACAGCGCCGAGCCCACAAGACACTAGTTTACTACCCTCATCTCTGCTCCAGTATCGTTTTATTTTATGCTTTTATTTTTCTCGTTCTATTTTATGCTTCATGATAATTTTAATTTAAAAGATTAAGCTCACAAAACATAAATGATTTACATGTAGGCCTATGTGTTTGCTAATTCGAACAGTCGAAGTTCGGTTGTGACTGCATGTCTGCAGATATAGTGCACCTAGACCATTATATATCCAGATCGCAAATATATGATAAAAATTAAGTCTTTGCAAGATATTATAATCTATTTTATTACTGTGTTAATGCCATGTATACTAGGCTATAGGTCTACTTAGATCTAAGTAGGAGTAATTACATGAAACAATTATAACTTATGCACACAGATTTCACGCGTATAGACTGCATACCAATATAGCTACTGTATGTAGGTTCGATCGACTTGGCGTCCTTCAGCAGTGCTCTTCCAGTACGATTCTAAATGTAACATATAAAAGTGCAAGGTTTAATATAGCGACCGTATGGCCTCGACCCTGTTCGTTTTGCAATGAATTGATTGGGGGAGATTCGTCACCACCGCTGCCCGTTTGAATGGGCGCCAAGCCATTTAAGGTCCCCCGTGTACGGACCGTGCTCGTCAGATTAAAATCTCTGAAATTACAGCCACGATTGGTATGCGAACTGTGTCTCGTCTGTCATCGCTCTTTTAAATGATTCACGCAGAAATCCAGATCGCATGTATAAAGATACAAATAGAATCATCGCAGAATATTATGAAAATAATATAGTCTATGTCAGAAGGCCTACTTTGCTTATGCTATTTGTAGGCCTACTTGCCTATATATTTAGATCTAAGCAGCAAATATTGTATATATTTATATGCACATTAGGCCTATCACATAGTCTGCTTGCCAGTATAGCTGTGTTGGTTCGATCGCCTTGGCAATTTTTGGCGATGTAAAATTAATGTAAACGCACACTCTTTTTAATGCAACCGTATGACCTCGACCCTGCTTATTTTTCATTGTTGGTGATGCAAGTGTATTGCTTCTCGTCAGTCGGCGCTCTTTCAATGGCACCGCTTGCAAGAAACCCGCCTGGACTTCCCCTTTAACCACCCTCCAATAGACGCCTGGAGGAACGCGCCAACTTTATTCACACTCCAGTTATTCCGAGTCTATATATAAGCAATTCACGCTTCATTGACTGTGGTATTGTGGGCGCTCTGCAGATGTGAGCCGTAACAGCAACTGAGAAATCTGGACAATTAGCCTAATGGCCATAAATTTGTGCACTTCTGTAGCACCAGCTACGAATACCTCAATTAAGTCGATATCAAAGTCAATTAAGTCTATACTGAAATTGAACGTCCGATTCAATTCCGCTGCATAAATTAGACGGTCGGGGAGCATTGGAGATGTCGTCTGGCTTTGAATTAAAAGGTCAACAAATAGAAGTAGGCCATCCCAGACTATTGTTGAGGGGGTCTGTGAAAACAGATAGCAGTCGGAATCACTGGGTATGTACGAATATTCACTATTTTAATGTTTACAGATAAGTCTGTTGGTTAACAGATGCTCAGAAAGGCTGCTGTTAGAAATATCACCTGTAGACAAGTGTCGTTTGTAGGCCTATAGAAATACGCTTTGATCAGTGTAGGTGTAAGTGAAGCGCTAGAAATGTGGTATTGTACAGTTCATTGTGTCCGGTTTGTGCATTTAGCCTCTGTAGGCATAGAACAATTGTTAAGGTCAATAGTATCACTAGGTTTGCATCCATGGGCTCATTAGCGGCTGAGTCTCTCTTTGTCCAAGGTCCAATAATTGTGTGATTTCATTCGGGCCTAGCTCACACAAAATTACGCAATACGGTGTTGATAGGGTTCTAAAGTGTGAGATACCGTTCTTGATCTTTAGCCTTTGACCTGTTGGGTCTTGGACTTGATAAGGGGCTAAATTGATCGTCGGCCTCAACCCACTAGCTTGCCCCGTTTGAGAGCCAACATACATTTTCAATGCATTTTTTCAGGCAATTTAGCTATGCCCCAATTTGATTTGGGGGCACGCCATTGAGTTGAAAACACGCAATGTTCCTGCCATTGGCAGTTTTTACAACATTTGCTTTAAACGCAATTTTTTACCATTTCTTTGTTCTTCTTACTTTCTCAGATTTGCATGACTTTCTCAGAAATTTTGATAACTTTTAACAATTCCCAGACTTTTATTACGTTGTTAGTTTCCCAGAATTTGTTGCTGGCCTTTTTTACGATAGGCCTACTGAAAATGTTTAAGTTACTCAGAGCCCAGAAAATTTGGGTCTAAAACAGTTTTGCTTTCATACCATACAGCAACTACAGCAACTTATCCTGTCTTGAATAGGGCGTCTCGATCCTGGGTTTCTAGTCTTGGCAGATGAACCAATAATACGGACTTTTGCAATGAATAGGGGCCTATACGCCTACATAAATAAAAGAAAGCATGAAACCACACTTAAATAGGGTTAAAATCGACAGAGGGGAAATATTAGCATTTATGCGGGAAGGTTGCTTGAGTTTGAGCCCCGAATTAGTTTATTTTTAAAAGTTATTTTTATTTTAAAACGATTTTATGAACTTGTATTTTTATGAAGTTGAATTAAGAACTCGAAAATGCGCTGTGTTTTGAATGATCTATAGGCATACATGCTGTGAACTGTCGTGGCATATTATAGGGCCTAATTATTTGTTTTTATACAGCAGAATACGAAAGTTCTGCTTAGTAAATAACAGTTTTGAAGGAGTGTCGTCAAAAATTTAAGAGTTTGAATTAGTGATAGCCATTACATATGTAAAATTTATTATGTAGCCTTGCTATTGTAGTCGTTACTCAGCGCAGGTGTCTGGCTGTTCAGTGGCTGCTTTGTAACTTTTAGCAAATCCGTTCTGAGCTTAGACTGGGCACAAATGTTTTTCGAGTTGTTATGATAATTTACTAAGTGCTTTAAAATATGCGTTGATTCTTTCCGAAACTTGTACCGACGTTCGTTAGATACAGCGTCTAAAAGTCTTACTAACCGCGTCTGTAATGGCCTTCGCCATGAAACCTAAACGAAGGTAAATGATTGCTAAGTAACTTGTCCTTGTGCTAAATGGACGGACGCCATGATGTCCTAATAATGTCCGGAATTTCGTTAAGAATTTAGTAGACAGTTACCGCAGAGATGCGAAATAAAGAACTCATTGAAGCGCTCTTTTCGTTCTGTGGACGCCTTTTCGCGCCATGTGAAGGGACTAATACGCAGTTTTTAGATTTTTGTCGTTTTCCCCGTTTAGCATATGGTTTTAAGCGTTCCAGTTTGGAATGGTTGACACGTCGTAATTAAGTTGAAGGCTCGAATGTTTAGTTCGAAAATACGCACAAGATCCGGTTGTGGTTTTGTCGAATTACGCATGCTTGTTTAGCTCCGGTGAATTTCAGTGGATCCGTTTTACACAAGCGTATATTTGGCAATCAAACCGTATTTTGCCACGTATTTTATAGCCATTATCCATTTGGTACTCGGCTGTTGTTTACTGTAACTATGCTGTGGTGTGCATGAACCACTATAGTCTGAATTTAAGACTTTAAATCCGTATGCATACATTTTTATATATGGTTGCTTTTTTCTGGCCTTAACTGATTGTGCCAGCCATGTGTTAAAGTAACTTATTTACATAGTTGGAAGAGAATTTCATTTAGTATTTGAGAAATATTCTGGATGTGAAATGCAGTTATTTTCAGATCATATGCATCACATTTTCATGATGATTTTACATAGGGATGGCATTTTGGTACTTTTTAGAGGTGTTGTATAGGTTGCGTCATTACTTTTGTCACCACTTTCTTACTTTCTTTAAGCTCTGCCTCTGCCTAATTCAGTTCTGGGCTTTAAATGTAACGATACAGTTTCTAAATAAAATTTTTCAAAATTAGAAAGTGGTAAAACTGGTTGCTTATATTGAATCAATCCAGCAGGCGGACTAATCGACTAGACTATTGTGCACCCACTTACTTACTTAAAGTGTAGTATCTAGCTTGCTTACTTACTTGTTTGCTTATTTGCATAATTACTGACTCATGAAAGTAACTGGTGTGTTATCTGTCTGCATCACTTTTGTTTGAGTTTCCTGTGACCTTTGCCCTGGAGACAACTGTTGTTGATCACAAGTCACTCCATATAGGACCTTTGAATTACTTACTCTGTCTCAAGAGGTCTGGTTTGGAGTTGGGTGACAGAGAATGAGGAGTTGACCTCCTCTTCTCTTTTCATTGTTGACCACTTAGCTTCCAAAAAAATTTGGTTAGGAATTGTTCATATTAAGAAGGGGTATAAAACTATTAACCCTGCACTTTTTCACCTGGCTTGTACTCCTGTGTGGCATGGTAGCTGATTGGTTGAGTGCTCAGCTTTTAATGTGGAGAGTATGGGTTCGATTATCCACTGAGACGGCCACTGTATAGGGATGTTGAGGAAATTGTTCACACGCAATTGCTCAGTGCCACTGATGCTTTGTGGTGTGTTCTTGTGTGCACTGCTGAAGTTTGGAAGGAGGGCAATAGCCCGCACAGTTGTATTTGTATGTCTGTGTGTACTTGTATATTATGGGCTGTGACCCTACCATCAACAACTGCATTCCATTATAACACTTGTGTGCAAACAAGTCTCTAGATTGGTTTTAGAAAGCTTGCTTGAACATCCTGTGATACTGAGGTACAGTCAGCTTTACAGGATGTTTCTCTGATTAACTGTCTTAATGTAGACCTTGTCCCAATATTTGACTTTATTTTTCTTTTTTCTTAATTATGCTGCAGAAATGATAACATCAGTAATTATGATAATTAATGAAGCATAATGATCAGTATGTATTAAAACTAATAAAAATATGAGGGCATCGGTAGCTGGTTTAAAACTTAATATGGCAATGCTGAGCAGTAGAATTTGGTACCGGCATAAGCTGGGAAGTAAACAGCAAGCCCTGCAATGTGCTGGCTCCATGTCCAGGACCTTGGGATTCGTCCATTGCCAGCTCAAGGGCCTAAAGAAAAGGAAATGAGCGCCTCTCCTGTGTCTCACTTGTGGGGATATGGGATATTTTACTTTATCAAAATATCTCCAAAGTGAAAACAGAGTCCAAAATCTTGAGCTGTTGCAGAAGTCCCATCAAAATCCAATATGATCAGGTAGTATCTAGATAAAACTCTGAAAGCTATAACCTGCTAGCTTATCATTAGAATGCAAAAACCATTTGTAGGAATTCTGAGAAGCGCAAAGAGAAGTCAAGAGATGCCGCTCGTACAAGGCGCAGCAAGGAAACCGAAGTCTTTTTTCAGCTTGCACACGAGTTGCCGGTTTCTTACAATGTTCTGGCACAGCTCGATAAAGCTTCCATCGTACGACTGGGAATTACCCATCTGAAACTTCGGAAACTTTTTGAAAATGGTAAGGGTTCACTTATTGGAGAGCTTGGATATGATCAGTCTGCAATCTGCTTAAATGTTGATGGATTAAGCAAAGGAAGACCAAGATTGCAATGGATAATAGACAGTAATATAGACTTTACAAGACTTGCACTAAATGTGAGAAAACCACTGGTCTTCACTAATGACCAAAAGAGGAATGATGGTTATTTATATAGCACCTTTCAAGAACCTCAGAGGCTGTATAACAATGCCATCCAACAGTATAGATACGCATTTGTGTCCGTGTGTGAGTATGTGTGTTTGTGTGTGTGTGAGATTATCCATTCGCATCTGTCGCTACTGAGTGGTTGATGCCAGGAACTGCTGCTGCTGACTGTGATATTGTATCTATGTAATTAAACACTTAAATACCTAAAACATTTTAAAACCCTTGCAGTATTTAGATGAGAAGCTAGAAATTGGACATTTTGATCCACTGAATGCACTTACCATGTCTCTTCTTTACTTCAGCTGTTTTTGAGAAGTCAGTGGTTGTGCCGTCCTCACTGCAGCAGAAAGCGGACCATCTTTTCTGTCGTGCGCTAGACGGCTTTCTGATGCTAGCAAACAGAGACGGCAATTTGGTTTACATCACGGAAAACGTCATTTCCCATTTGGGTTTAACTCAGGTCAGGCTTGAACCTGCACATTTCACATTACAAAGCGTGTGTTCAAATCAACTGTCGCACACTATTCATATTCATATACATGTCTCATGGCTGTTCCTAGTGATTTGATTGACATGGGTATTGAACAAGCTCACAATAAGACATGTCGATTATAAAAATAATGATTTAATGAACTTACATAAACTTTCATCTTTGCTTACTGACTGAGATTAACTCTGAGGTATAGATGAACGCATACATACTTGCATACATGCATTAAAGTGAGCATAAAAGCTGTATTCATCTGTGATATACATGAATGCATACATACTTGCATACATGCATTAAAGTGAGCATAAAAGCTGTATTCGTCCTTTTTAAACTGATGTTGGCTTTGCTTTAATCCTCTGCGTTTTTGTTTGTGTACTTGCAGATGGACCTCCTGGGACACAGTGTCTACGACTTCATCCATCCGTGTGACCATGATGAGATGCAGGACATCATTTCGAACCGAAATGGAGATGGGAAGAACTTTGAACATTCGCTGTTCCTTCGAATGAAGTGCACACTGACCAGCAAAGGACGCAGCGTCAACATAAAGTCCGCCTATTACAAGGTACGAAATCTCTGAAGAGAGTGTCTTTTCTGTCATTCTTCTGGTTATTTTTAAGTTCTTTGGGTTATTTCAAATGTTATTATGGTTATTCTGAATGGTTTTCATTCTAGTCAATGATATTCTGGTTATGTCCTTCATGCTAGGAGGCTAAAGCTACTAATTTGTCTTTTTTTCAGTATTAACGGCAGCACGTGGAGTGGTACTTACCCAGCGTTTTGATCACAGTTTTGCACTAGAACTTGTGCCATGAATTATATATTTGTGATGTTGCATTGTCGATATCCTCGCTTGTTGTTTAGGTCATACAATGCTCTGGAGGAACATTGTCAAAGGAACAGCAGCAGCTTGAGCCACTGAATTTGACAAAAAGTGAAGCCGGAAACATATCTTTAACTCTTCTGATGTGCCACCCAGTTCCCAACCCTTCAGTCACTGACATCCTGCTCGACAGCCGCACTTTCGTCAGTCATCATAATATGGACATGACATTCATATCCTGCGATGAACGGTTGGTGTATCGGTTTAAGTGTTATTAATTATTATTGATGTCTTGGTCATTATGATGACAGTGCTATCTATAGAAGTGTTTAGGGTAGATTGGAAATTGCTGAATGATTAGATTATGGTGTAGATAATAGATTAAGTTAGAGCAGGTTATTTAGTAATAGTTTAGGTTGGACTTAGATTAGATTAGGTAGGTTAGAATAGATTAGGTTAGGTTGGGGAGTATTAGATCACAATTGTATTTGTGATCGTAATCATGTTGTTTTACAGCACCTCTTCAAAGGAAACCTCTCGGAGGCGCTTCAAACTTGACAACATAGGACCATGATTAGACAGATTGGTTTTCAAGAGCTTATGGATGTTAGATTAGATTAGAGAGCAATGATAGATTAAGGTAGATTGGTTTCAGTGACATTTATGAATGCTTTTCTGGATTTATTTTAGAATCATCAGTTTGTTGGGCTTTAGACCAGAGGAACTTGTTGGAAGGTCATTATATGACTACCATCATGTGTTGGACAGCGAAATCTTGGAAAAGTCATTCAGAACACGTCAGTTAACGTATACATTACTCTTGGTTTAATTTTAATTGGTGCAGAATAATTGTTTTGTTGAAGATGCAGCATCACATCATTTCTAATCATTTCACATTTCTGATCATCATTTTTTAATAATTTCACATCATTTCTAATGCTCTGCTTGTGCCTATTATGAACTACAGCGCATTTCACAGTCTTGCATCAGTTGGGGAGCTTTTCCATTGTATTTGACTTCTGTTATTGACTCTGTCGTAAAGCCAAGTAGGCACTGCCAACAAACCAATAATTTGTTCCTATTGCGTAAAAAATAATCTTAAAACGTCTCGTCTGAAGACTTCCTTTGTGCCACTGTTTTAACTGAAATAACAACATAGTGATAATAATACGAGTGCAGAATTTGCCTCAGAGTTGGGCTGTCTCATTTCAGCAGTCTCAGGAGATGGAAGTGAGACTTGCTTCCTTTTCCAAAGTCTTTCCATCTGTGTCCAGCGCCACAATGCCACTGCATTCAGAGACATTTTCAGATGGCTGTCAAAACTGACGAGTCTTGATTTTCCAGCGATCAGTCATTTTCTGCTCCTAACCTACTTTTTTCATCCCTGATAGATCAGTTCCACCTCGAGTTAAAAAAATAATATAACTGACGCAAAGATTAAGGTGCGAGTGAATGCAGAATTTTACTGTTGTTATCGTTTTCTTTGTGCCGCAGTATTTGCCAAGGGTCAGTGTGTTACTGGCTTGTATCGCTTCCTTGCAAGATCTGGGGGCTACATGTGGGTCGAGACACAGTCATCCATCATCAACAACCCACGCACAGACAAGGCACAATTTGTCGTCTGCATCAATCTAGTTGTCAGGTCAGTTTGTTAGGCTGAGTTTTTTGTTATGTAAGTGAACAATTTTTCAGTGCTCTGTAAGAGCTAGTTGTGACTGTTCGAGTTATCTGAGTATTGTTTGCTTACTGACGTTTGCGAGGTTCTTAAAAGGTGCTATATAAATAGCCTCATACATACATACTTACACACATATGGACTGATGAACTTTTGTTCTTACAAACTTTAACACCATTTAGGATGGCATAGGCAGCACTTCCATGAGGTACGTAGAAGCCATATATTAAATGTCTAAATAACTAGCTAATTCTCGGAGGCATTCCTCTGTACCCTAAATGACATTAGAGTTCATTATGGACAACAGGTTTATCTGTAATTACATCAGTTGTGTATGGTATGGTGGTATTTTTAGTAGCATGCAGCATCTGTAATCCAGTGATTATGGATTTGCAACGGCTGAATGGGCTCTGTGTAGCAACCATGGACAAGTTGTTTGTGCAAATTTGTCTCTTGCGTCACATTCTGATTTACTGCCCAATAAATGCAATTAATAAATGCAGTAAACAAAATAAAAGCCAATGAGTGCTGGGTGGAGTTTTGTTGTTGGGCGGAGTTTTTCTACTAATCCTTTGAGAATGCTTTGTATCTATTTGCTTAAGTGCACCGTAACTTAGGTCCTTTTGATTGATTTATGTGAACCATGTTCTATGGTATTGCAATTGTAAACTCAAAAATTTCTTAAGTGCTACTTAAAAGGTAAGTGCTCGGCACCAGCTTATTCACAATTGCTATATCAAGTCGGAGGCGAATTCTAGAGATAATGTATGAGGAACTAGGCCTGATTTCCGGGAGACGAGAAGGAGGGAGACTGAGGACCTGTTTGCTGTGTGATGCTGGTGTGATTCCTTACTAGCAGGGAAGTGCTGAGAAAGCCTTGGTGTACATTGATTCGATTGGCCTGATGTGTTCATTAAATCCTTTATTGGCGTCTGTTCACAATTATATTGTACCGTATATTGCCATTCATAGTCGGCTCAGTTGGAGTGTACCTGTTCAGTAAATACGAGGGCATATCATTTTGATTTGTTAATTAATTGTTTTTACAGTGTATCTGGTGACACTTGAGCGGCATGTGGCTGCAGTGAGTGAATAACTGTACAATAACAGTGAATAACAGTGAATAACTGAATAGGGCACTGTACCTACTCTATTTGTTGGCCTCGGTCGTACTACAGTGCTGTATAAATCATCTTATTTTTATTAGTGTTTATTAATAGTAAAAGTGAAAAATTGGGTCTTAATTGGCTCCTGAATTGCTACAAGCAAACTAAGGCAGTTTTGCCTTTGAGCTTTGAGTGTGGTGTAAATCTCAAAGCATCATTTTCTTGTTTAGTTGAGTGCATTTACGATCTGTTTAATGGCACTTGTGTGTGATGGACGCTGTCTGAGTTCGTGCAGTTGGACTTTGAGTGGTTGTGTTGTGTTCTTTCTACACCTGATGTTAGGTTGTATCTCCTTGGCGCTGGTGCATTTAAGAGCCTCTCAGAGATTCTGCATAAATGCAGTTCATAGTGCGTTGGTTCGTGCGTTATTTCTGACAACTGGTACTGGGTTGTTAAGTACCAGCTTGGTCCTGCAACATGGACCAGGAACTTGGTGTCAACTGCCAACTCTGGTTGGGAATCTGTTGGCTGGGCTATACATGTTTGCAAGATCCCACTAGTGGTGATTTTTCCAATTGTCTGAGCATTATGTGCTTAGAGTTGAGCTTTTTATTTTTATTGAACTTCTGCATCACGTAGGGTAACATAGGCAGCACTTTTGTGAAGTTCTTAAAAGGCACTAAATTGAGTGTGTCAATACATACATTCATATATACATATGTACATACATGGTGCACTTATGCACCTGATGTTAGGTGTATATATATCATATGTACGTACATGCTGCACTTGTTTGGATTTTACAGACTGAGGATGTATGTCTCTGTGTGTATGTGTATATGTTTAAATGTATCAGTATGTGTGTCTATGTGTTTCTGTATATATGTCTTTTTGTGTCTCTGTGTGTGTGTCTGTATCTGTATCTATAATTCAGTGTCTATGTTGCTGGCTGTTTATTTCTAGTGTTACAGAAAATGCTATGTTTCTAGAATTCTCTTGCTTTCATGAGGAGTTTTGTGTAGTTTAACGATCACCGCTTTGATATTGTTTCTTAACTTTTTATTGTTTTGATGTTGTTTCTTAGATTTTAATTGTTTTGATATTGTTTTTTTTAATGTTTAGTGGAGTGGAGTGCAGAGACCAGATATTTTCTACAGTGCAGCAAGAAGGCTTGTGTCTGGAGGTTGATGATTTAAAGGAGATGGTAAAGGAGGAGGAGGTGGAAGAGGTGGACATCGAAGAAGAGGAGGAAGAGGAGGAGGAGGAGGAAGAAGAAGAGGAGGAAATGACCGAAAACAAGGAGGAAATGGAGGA
Source organism: Norana najaformis (assembly GCA_964023275.1). NCBI lineage: Eukaryota > Metazoa > Annelida > Clitellata > Crassiclitellata > Hormogastridae > Norana > Norana najaformis. The sequence continues at coordinate 3,935,478 of OZ029916.1, read as the reverse complement.
GGATGCAGAAGGTGCCATGTTTGTAACAGAGAAGATTCTGACATTGGCACAGAAGGAGTTCAGTCTGCCTTGTAAGTTCCCCTTTTGAACGATATTACGTTCATTTTTCTTTCATTCATCATAAGTCTGGATTTATATGCTTGCTTCTTTTGAGATGCTCTCAAAAGGAGCTATATAAATGGCTGGTCTCATTACATTACAGGCAAAAACACTATTCCGGTGTGGATATGTTCTACTTCTGTCTTGGCATTTACGAAAAGCACTCTCGATTTTAGGTCTAGTTTTGTGTCGTTTGCTCTTCTGACACGGACTTTGTTATTATTTATCATTTTATTATTATTTTGCATTTATTACATGTGCAAGAGCAGTAAATCTGAATCTCTGAGACCTGTGTAAAACAACTGTGAGTGAAGGACTTGCTCAAGTTCCCTATGCAGTAACTGTCTAAGGCGAGGAGGGTCAAACCCTTACTCTCCGCATTATAGCCAAGCGCTCTATCCAGTCTGCTACCATGCCCCAAATATTAGTAGCACATTCAGTTATTTTATTTTCGTCATTTGCGCTGTGTGATCATTAAACTGAATCTGGAAACCCCAAGGAGGAATGCATTACTTTATTTAATTTCATTGAGATTAATAAATGGCGCTATATAAATGCTCAGTGATCAGTGATGCATTTGACTCAACCCTAACGTACATACATTTCTTCCTAATCTTCAGACCAGCGCAATGTTCAGTGATGTTTCTCGGCCTGTTTCATTTGCAATAGTGAAAGTGGTGGTTATGTATACATTATTATGTTTACGTTACATTAATGTAATTACGCTGCACAGTTGAATCGTTTCTTCCAGGCAAGCGTGGCCACCAAGATATGCACGCTTCAGGGGACAAGTCTCTGCCGTTGTTCAAGCCCCAGGTGCCTGCTCCGGTGAGTCTTCAGCTACGGTGCTTGAGAGAAGCAAATATAACTGATAATAATGAGCTTATTGCTCAAAGGGTTTATAGCTGGATATAGGCCCTAGATTTTGATGGTATGTCCAGCTTTGTGCAAAAGGAATTGCACTAGTTGCCGATGCACTGACGCATTGAGTTTAGGCACAGAAAGCACATCTGAATTGCAAAGGCTTTCTATGAGACAGTTTCTTGCATTCGTTCATTTGTTCTGAGAATTTTTATAGCACCGTTTCATGGTATCTGTTTAGAAGCACTGCCAGAAAGGGAATGATTGACCGTCTGATAAGAATGGCCCTGTTGAATTTGACATTCTGATCTAAGTAGTAAGAATAATAATAATTATAGCAAGACAATTTATATTATGCCCTAGCACGGCCAAGGCCGAGAAAAGGGCACTACATGAACACTAAAGGCTGATACATTCTGCAGAGCAATACTTTACATACCGGGCTACTTTACATACCTGGATACATATATCTTGTGCTGAAACTGTCCAAACAACCCAAACAGCCTGGCCCTTTGTAGACTTGATTTGATAAAGGGTCAGTGATAAGCTGGCCTCCCTTGATGCAGATGTGGTGGTGAGATATTGAGGACTTCTACATTACATAAAGTTGTTTTCCATGTTTCAGGGGCGTGATGTGTATGAACAGATAGCTCCTTTCATTTCACTGGATGACACAGTTTTCGATTCAGTTGTTCCAACCCGTAATGGCAGCGAGAAATCTCTTAATCGAAGGTATGACGCTTAATTGTATTTACTGTGTTCTAGACAGGTTTTTCTTGTTGCTCGAAATGGGCTTGGACTGTTTTTGTTATTATTGATCTGAGTCATTGTGTTGTAATGTAGTGTGATGTTTTAGCATCAAAGCATGTTACTTGGAAACGCTAATTTCAGTAAGTCAGAGATGAACCTAAGGATTTTGTGGTCGGTATTTTGTAACACATCAGGAGTCTTGCATCTTATATAAAGCCTACCTATAATTATTTGATTAACTAATGGGCATTTTTGGTAGATTACTAATCTTTAGAGGACAGCATTTATGTAGAAACTTCCCAATAGTTCAGCACAGCCTATCAGATCTCTTGGTATGTTTATGTATGTGCATATTCTAAAGACTTACGTAGGGCTTCATAAGAACGTAACAAAGGCGCTGAAACACGGCTATCAAACAGATCTCCATATGCATTATTGTGTAAACTGAGAGACACATGTTAAAGCGGACTTTACTCAGAAGTCATAACATCACAGAAGTCATAGCATCACAGAACATAACGTCACAGAATGTAATGTCACAGAACGTAACGTCACAAAACGTAACGTTGCAGATCGTAACGTCACAGAATGTAATGCCACAGAACATAACTTCACAGAACATAACAGTTGACATAGCATTAAAGCAGAAAGATTTTTTTGTCGTTACAGTTATGTGGATCCGAATCTGGACAGAATGCTCATCCTGAGACCACAGAATGCCCTGCCGACGAGCTTCTCTGATGTGGCAAACCCTGAAAACAAGTCTCGTGCTGGCAATATGGTGGCAAGTGAAGCATCATGGTCAAAGGATGTGGCAAGCATTCTGGAGTTTCCTCTGTCGAGCAGCAAAATAACCAGACAGTTTGTGGAAAAGCCGGGAATTTTCTTCCCTGACAGGCAGCATCAAGTGTTCGGAATCCAAAAATTAATCCCATCAGGTGTGTTGACGTTTTTGGGATCTTACGTGCTTGTTATGATTGTTACGTTTAGTTGGACAAAGTTTCTGATATCTACATTAATATCATCTGGATTATAATTATTTCTTAGAATTATTGCACTTAGAATGAGTGTTGGAATATCTGCATTAACATTATCCAGAGTATAAATTTTTTTGAGATTTTGTGCTTATTCAGAACAAATTTCTGAATTGCTTTTTGGTTTAGCACTTGTTTGCGTAATGTATCGTCATGTAATTATGGATTTACGTGGTGGGTGTGCTTGATGTGTAGTCAGAAGGCCTTGTCTTTTTGGTCTCATATTTGGATACCTATTATTTCTCCTTGAATCAGGAGCAATATCGATCGTCCAATAAAAAGGCTTCAGTTCAATTCAAGGGCTAGCTACAGTTTTTATATGGCCTCCGAGTAAAATTTCTGAAGATGCTCCATATAAATTTTCTGTTTTGACCTCTCAGATCTCAGATTTGTGGCTGTACAAAGAGATCTTGCTTACCTAGTGTGGTTTCACCACCAGATTGACTATCAGAAAAACGTTACTGTTTATTGCTGCTATAGTTTAGTTGCATGTAGTTAAACCTAAATGTGCACGTTTTTTTCACAGCGACCATATGGACTTGACCATGCTCATTTTTCAAGGAAGCAATCAGGTGAGAGCCTTCACCACCGCTGCCTGTTTGAATGGGTGCCATGCCATTTAATGTAGTTAATGATCAGGATATTTATACAATGCCTTTGAGGATCGCTATAAAATAATCTGTTAATTTTTCAGATGCAGTTTCTGCAATCAACGGCAGTTCCGTGTTAAAGAATCTTCTGATCAAAGGCGAAGATGTGAATTACGGCTACCGCTTGGTTGAGTCATCGTCCGACTTTGGTGTTGTCCCACACAAGGTGTATTCCTGCACAAGTTCTTATTTTTAGTCTAATCTGGAAAATTCTGTAGTGATGGTTGCTTCTAAAGAAAACTGCATTCTAGGGCCACATCCCATTTGACAGATCTTCTCAGTTCTGGGAGTCACATGCTTTGAATTTTATGTAAAATGCTGAAATATTTTTAAAGGCATGTGTGAACTTATATAGTGCTTTTTAAGAACCTCACAAAGGCGCTACAACAAAAATGGTTCCATGGATCTTTGGGTTAGATTAGAATTTTATTTAAAATGCTGAAATGTTTTTTAAGATGTTCAAGCCTATGCTGAAAATAGTTCCATGGATGAAGCACCTCCTGGCTAGATTTGAACATTTATTTTAAACGCTGACATTTTTTCAGGCGTCTTACTGCGAAAGTGGTTCCGTGGATAAGACATCATTCTCGTCAGCACTGCACCAGTTGCTTTGCGTGCAAGGAGACGGCCGCAATTCGTCGTGAACGCATTCGTCACGTGCTTGTGAAATGCAGCGGCAAAATTGAACTGGAGTTACGTACTTAACGTTGAAGTTTCAGATTAGCGTAATGATTATGGGCATATTCAGTTAACTAATATCCATGTACTATTTACTCTAAACTGGACTGAGCATGTATTGGAAGTTTATATAACTGAATACCGTTAGTCTTACTGTTATAATCTGTTGTAAGTCGGGGCATGTCCCAAGTTATCCGCAAGTACAAACGGAGTACATGCTGATCTAATCTAATCTAAAGACGTCTTTAGCGCTGTTGTCTTAATGCCCAAGGCATCCGTCGATGTTGCTTCAAGTCAGAATTGTAATCCAAAATCATAATCTGTTGGAGAAGCCGAGTCGAATTCCAATTGGTCAGAGAAACCAGAAGCCAGGCTTTGATGGTTAAGCAAATTGAAAGAGGTGCATCTTTAGTTCAGACATGATTGAGCTTAAAAAATTGACAAAATGAACTGAAAGGGGCAGTGAATTCCAAAGCTTTGGACTGGCAACCGAGAAGGCTACGTGGTGAGCGTGGATTGAGTTTATGCCGATTTCACTGAGGTTTTCAGTATATGCTTAGTTCGTGCTTGGGAATGACTTCGAATGTGCCTGCTGTAGCTTTTCTGTAGAAAAACAATTAGCCTTTAGTCTAGGAAAGTCTGGTTACTTCCTGCAAAGTCTTGATTACCTCCCTGAAATTTTGGCCAGCCTTGAATTTCCAAGTTATTATTTTGTAACATAGATATGTATGTGATTGTTGTTTATAATAGTGCATTCACCTATGACCTTTTCGAAATTATGCTTCAGACTGAAATTTCTTTAAAAATGAGAGGATGGCTCCACTTTTTGTGCCTTTGACCGTCAGTGTTTTAATAATGAGAGGATGGCTGTACTTTTTGTGCCTTTCACTTTCAACGTTTGAATTCCTGTTCATCGTCTGAAATTGACAAGCTATACATAAAGGAAGATTGTGGCATTGTTTATGCTTTGGCTGATAAAGCCTTGACTCACAAAACCACACGTCAGGGATGATAGATTGTTGCAATTAATGAGCTGTTATTTTATCATATCCAACCGTAGTACAGAGAATTTCATAAACATTTAATGCCTTTCGTGTAGCCGTTATCATAAATGCTTTGACATTTAGGAAGTGATATGGGTGGAAGAATGTAATGTGCTTGTGATCAGATGTGGAGTTACGTATTCACAGATGTGTGCAGAGGCAAGGCCAGACACAAGCAGAGCATTGCCAAGGGGTGTAAACATCGCCAACCCTGGCAGCCACTTTTTTGGGGTTCACAGGTCACCAGTTGCCTCAGTGGCAAGTTGCTGGCTGGCTTTGTCCCAGTGAATGGAACTGCCTGGGAATATAGTTAATTTTGTTTTTGCAATATGTTCTGTCTTCAGGTCACAAATTTGCAATGAAATTTGACAATCATTTTGACCTTTTGCTGATTTTAGTATCCAGTAGGATGATTCAGACCACCTGCTTTGTTGTGTGGCCACTTTTGCGTTTTTACTGCCATTTTACCCTTTTGTTCTGAATCTTCTTGTTAATATCATCTAGTTGTTTGAATATATTTGTGTACGATAAAAGTTGAAAGTACGTATAACTGTTGTAATTTTGTTACTTTGAATTAAGTGGGTTGTAAAACGAGCTTAAGTTTAAAATTGGAAATCATTAAGTGTAAAATTCTTATTGTGTTTGGATGAAATTAAGTTTAAAATGTAAGATGAACATGTGAAAGTTTAATTCTAATTTTTTTCTAAGGAATTTGCATGGACTTAATCGTAAAACAGACATAAGTTTAAAATCGAAATATGTTTGTGTAAATATCTTAATGAATTTGCTTTAGATTATGTACTACAAGCACCTATGACTGCATCTAAACAAAAAAGGCAGCAGCTGCTACAATTAACGACTACTTTTGATACTTTGAGTTGAATGGTGGTCTTGAGGAGTTGGTTTGCCGACTAGGGATACCAGCGTTTTATTAAATCCCAGCCGCAAATATCTCTGAATTTGTTTCCAGACAGCATGCACTATAGTGTGGTTCGTGTGGGTATGTTGGATTACTTATTGAGTAGGAGATATGTGGTGATAAAAGACATTGTTTCCCAAAGTTGTATGCATAGGCCGTGAAAACGAAATTGTTCACTTTTCATGCACATCTGCCTCTCGGTTGGCGTAAATAGCCATTCATTTAACTTGTCTGCATACGTTTCAGCCCTCTTGCCAGCTAGACTTGATTTTTTTAAAGATAGGGGTAATTATTAGGTAATTAGAAAGAGACGACTGTTGAGTTGAAAGTGATTTGTTACAGAGATTGGAAACTGTTGTTTAAAACACGTTTGTGCATACCTGTATTGATCGCTAGCAGTAGATGTTGTAACAGGTCTGCTAATTTAAGAGTTTCTCTTGTTATTTTGGACATTTTTAAAAATGACACAAAACAGTTCTTTAATAGCAAAACGTGGCTTTTTAGAACGAGATAATATTCAGAACATGGCCAGTGTTGATAACAGTGTTGTGGGGCATGGCAGCCTGTTGGTTAGAACACAGATTACAGGTTCAAGACTCGTGGAGACAGATACTGTGTAGGGACCTTGAGCAAGTCCTTTGCTCACAACTGCTGAGCACCATCAATTGATGCTTAGTCATTAAATAGTGGTGCTTAATAAATGCAGGAATAATACAGATGTTGATGCAAATTTCTGGAATCTTACGAATTGCATTATTTCGTGTTAAATATCTGAGCATCGCATCCATCATGAACAGGTTACTATGTATTCATTATTTTATTCATTTCTGTTTATTTATAAGTTTTTGTTTATTAGTCTTAATTGATGCAAACAGAAACAATATTTTGCTTGTGTTTTAAATGTGTGTGGCTTTTTAACCCAAGCCCAAGAGCGGAAATGATGGGTCGTCCGTTAGTGACATCTGCAAGGGGAGTGAAGGGTCACTGAACTGTGGACAAATGAAGATAAGGGGATAGGGTTATGTCCATGGGGGAAGTCTGCATCTAAATTTTGTAGTTATTTTGGTACAAATACCAAACGCCTTAAATACCAAACTTCAGTTGGATAGGAGACTGTACTTATCGTTGGATCCAGTTCGAGTCCCTTTGCTGAACATGACATTATCAAAGTACCCTACCCTGTAATCATAAACTTGAACCAGCCTACCCACAGGCGCTCAGTCAAAACGAAATCGGTAGTCAGGAAGAGTTCCGTTCCAGGTCAAGATCCAAGAGTCAGGCAGGCAGTGAGATGGTTACAGTGGGTGGTGTTTGGAATTGGATCTGCAGGATAGATATGGGAAGAAGAGTTGAAGAAGTGATTTCGGTTTTGATTGGATGCTCTGTAACACAGTTAGCCCTGCAGGTTCAACAGGGTAGCCAAATCTAGGCCTTCGTACTGCATTGGAGTGGGGGTGTTCACAAGGGGATGGGGAGAGTAATGCCAAATGCGTATTAGGGGGAAGAAGGGTCCATAGCAGGTCTCTAACTGTAGACTGAATCTATATATATTCTCGCCATGTTTGGCAGTTCCAATTGATTTTACTATTTTATGAACTGTGCGTATTATTGACATGGTTAAGCGTATATTAGAATAAGCGTTTGTCAGGAGAGTTAACCTACAATTTGGTAAAAGAATGTTTGAAGTAGCTGGTCCAGCTGAGTGGAACTCTTTACCTGAATCCATTCGAAGATGCTCTTCAATAGATAATTTTAAATTAAAACTTAAGACTCATTTATTCTCTCAGTACTATAACTAATTATTATGTTGTAACGCGTCCTTTGAGTAAGACATTGTTTTATTAAGGCGCGTTATAAATATAAATTGTATTGTATTATTGTATTGTAACGTAATTACTCACATAAAATACTTGGCCGGCTTAGGACGTTCAAACTAATCAAAATAGCAAGGCCAGCATAGGTTATAAAAATATATTAAATACGGGGAACAAAGGATGGTTTTCTGAACTAATTTTACGGGTGATCAACGTGGATATTGATGGATTGTTTTATTCGCAATCTGCCATAGTTTGCGAGTCATTACGAAGGATATTTCAAACTGATGTTTCGATTGCCAGCCAATCGCGATTTTACTTGTGGGATTTTCGACCAATGGCGACACGCTGCTATTGGAAGTCGTCAGCCAATGAGGGGACACTGGAGACGCGACTCCTTATCTTTTGTAAACAAATGAGCAGACGAAGATTTCATAGAAGGACTATGAAATCGCTACAAGTAATTGGTGAAAGAGGCAGACGATAATTTCGGCCAACAGGAAACCTTTTGACGGTGGAAGATTCGCTGCGAAAACCGTTGAAATAGTTAGTTCACGGCTGGATTTTGGACAGGATAGTCCTCGTTGCGGTTCAGCGTGACTCCGAGAAATAAGTAGTCAGTTGCTGACTTGTCAAGTCGAACTGCATTCTCGGATGATGAGCATATAAAGGCTCATGTTTTACAGGTATTTAACCTGTGTTTCCGTTGTGAAATGACTAAGTTTTCGTCGAGAAACTAACGTCAGAAATTCGTGGATTAATTCCATGTAAGTGCGTCGATACGAACTTAGTGGCGTGAGTCGAGTCTTCGACTCTACAGTGCAACTCTATCTCGTCAAGGAACCGTTCCTTTGGACGGTTACGATTGAATCGTGTGGATTCCATTCCTTGAACTGCAAGGAACTCGCTTAAAGTACCTACTACGAGAGACATTTAACCGATGGTCTACAAGGTATGTCGGCGTGGTGAATAGAATTGTTTGCGCAGAGACAACTAGTGGTGAGTGACAATCTAACCATTCTACGTCGATGCAAGCTCACTACAACTCACAGTGAAACTGTTTCAGACTTTATCAGAGTCAGTATACAGGGGTAAAATGGCCATCCAAGCTTGTGGGTGGGTAGAATCATAGATTTAGGCTTGATAAGAAGCTGGATAAGATTTAGGCTTGATAAGACTTCGTTCTTTCTTATTCAGTCATACATTATGATACAAGATGGTAGTGGAAAAATACGAGCTATTGTAATATCATTACAATTTCCGCTAGATATCACGTGTTGATTTGAGTCTGACCTATAATTATCATATCAGGAGACTAAACCCCAATTAACATGCGTATCTACCTACTGGCTAAACAAGCTTGTAGGTACCATGGTATAATGTAAAGTGACTGCAATCTATAGTCACCAGAACTAGACAAGAGAGTATTAGACACGGGGGTTACACTGACCCATCATACAAACTCACCAACACTTCACCCCTTTACAATCTCTGCACAGGTCTTTCACTGAAAACTGAAAACACTCCTTGTCCACAAATCTTATCCTGACTCTTTCCCCATGTTTCTCTCGCTCCAATCTGAGACACCATCTGTCGCAGCCATCTGATTGTCTGCCTGCCTGACTCTTGGATCTTGACCTGGAAGCCAACCCTTCCTGCCTCTCGAATTTGTTTTGACTGAGTGTCTGTGAATAAGCTGGTTCCAATGACTTAGCTTTCATTGGGTGCTGTAGAAATCTCAAGCTTACAATTCTATGGAGACACCGCATTTTGCGAGCAGTGGGTCACATACATTTTTTATCTGCGAGAGCCTTTCAGTGATTTTATTAAATGACTATCAACTAAAGTCTTTAAACTAGGTAGAATTCAAACACAGTTTATTTACGAAATGTTCTGGCATTTTGATGTGCATGGATTTGTCGAGTCTGCAGACTTCACTCCTCCTTAGCTTTTTGACTGGCGGGATTGTTTTTATTCGTTGTCGCCGTGGTTTCCCCTTTCGTCGTTACTCTTCTCAGCGAGTCCATTAACCCTCCAAAGAATATGGAGCAGAGAAGGTTCTCGAAAGGGAGAAATGGATCGACCCCGAACAGCAACCACAAAAGTCGAATTAATGTGAAGTAGACAACAACTCCGAAGTAGATGATCTCGCTCGGTGCGTCGATGAGGTCCTTGTGCTTCAGGATGAAGAGAATCGATGCCACAAGGCTGGCCTTGGTTACGCTGCAATCAAAAACCATTTTAAATGGCATCAGCTCTTAAGCGTTAGCATAGTGAGAGAGCTTGTCAATTGTCTAGTTGATTATTGTGGCCTGCAAGCAGACCCTTCTTTCTGCATGTTATGATACAAATCTCTTCCAATGTAGACATGTAGGTACTGGTATGTGTGTATGGCAAAACTGCAGAAGGGGCAAACTGAGGAGCCTGAGTCACAATGCACAAGAAAGGCTATTCCAGCTGGTAAGTCCAACATAGGCAAAGCTTTTGCACTGAGCCATAGAAATACTCATATGTGGGCCAGTGAGGCACCCATGGACAGCCAACTGGAGAGAGCCACTGCCTGGGACTGAAGGGACCAAAGTGCAGAAGTCCTTAAGGTATGATGGAGCAGAGCCAACAAGACAATTAGTTATGTTTCAGTGCCCTTCAGAGGTTCATAAAAGGTGCTATATAAATGTCCAAATACTTACGCACATAAATATATACATATATATAGTATACTGTATTGAATGTGTTGTTTATTAAGATGATATCTGGATCTGTGGAAACCACTTCAATCAGAGGAAATTGGACAAAGTATCTGCTGACTTACACTGAAGGCTTAAGAATCTCCATGTTGCCTGGTAGCCAAATTCCACATATTAAGCGCTGGAAAATTCTCATATGCTGTGACGCAGACCCTTCAACAGAAAAACATTAAACAAAAGGATTTAGCATGAGATGCCATCAAGTGGGTAGGTTACTTTTAACAACTAATTTCCAGTGCATTTGATAGGTACCAAAAGGTGCTATAAACATCCAGATACATACATACATACATAGATACATAAACACATACAGGAGCTTATTTTTGAATTCTTATTATTATTTTGCATTTATTACATATGCAAGGTCAGTAAATCTGAATCTGAGGTGCAAAGCAATTGTGAGTGAAGGACTTGCTCAAGGTCTCTACACTGTAACCATCTAAGGGAAGGCTCGAATCTGTATGCTCTGCGTTATAAGCCAAGCACTCTATCCAATAGGCTAACATGCCCATACTTGCTTTCTAGCAACTGAGACAAATAAATAAATGTTCAGAAAACAACCACCCTCAAAAACTTTATCTGATTGAACAATGCGAGATGAGTTGCACTGGCTTCCTATGAGTCAGCGCATCCACTATAGGGTCATCGTCTTTGTTTGGAACTCCTTGTTGGGTATTGCCCCCTCTTACTTGAGGGAGCTTTGCCTACCTGTCCGGTCCAATTTGGGACGTGCTTCTCTTCGCTCCGCTGCTAGTGGTAATCTACTAGTGCCTCGCGCTCGCACCTCGACCATGCAGCGTCATGCTTTATCTGTTGCTGGCCCAACCCTCTGGAATGGACTTCCTGTTACTCTACATCTTCTGCCCCGGGATTTTACTTCTATCTTCTCTTCTTCTCTTAAGACTGTTCTCTTTCGCCAAGGTTGGTTTGGGAGCGCTTCTGAGTAGTTTTCATGAAGGGGTGCTATATAAGTGTTCTGTATATATACATTATATATATATATATATATATATATAGTGTCACTAGGTGATTGGGTGGGTTTGGGCCAAGTGGACAACAATGGGTGAATGACAGTCTAGAGTATCTGAAATGAAAGGTAAGGTTAAGAAAAGTAGTTATCAATTATTCACATCTGTTCAATATTAAGCAAAGCTAGTCTGATTTCTGGATTGCTGTTTGCTCTTCAAAGATTGTTCAACCCCTCAACCACAGTGCTGCTGTACTCATGTTGGTATCAGATAACAGCTGCAAATGTTCGCTACAGCTACACAGATAACATACGCAAACATTGACACCCACCATTACTGGCTACAAGATAGACTTGCAACAATATGCTGTTCGTTGCTTTCCCTAAACAATTTGCCTTAACTAATGAGCCAAGTACTGTGCTTCACGATTTGAGGCAAATTCCACAGCTGTTTCCGTTTTATGCATGTTGAGTGCAATGTCAGGCTTTCTCAGTGGTCCACCTTCAGAATAGCCATCCTCCAGTTCATGCGTTGTTCTTATTAGAAACACTCCATGCACCTTTCATCAACACTTCTTCAAAAACTGTTCTCTTTTACGGAGACTTGGGAGCACATCTGAGCAGATATCTTGGAGATGTCATAGAGATGAGTATATATCTTGAAGAGATGCTTCTGAGTATATATATCTTGAAGAGATGCTTCTGAATATATATATATATATCTTGAAGAGATACTTCTGAGTATATATATCTTGAAGAGATACTTCTGAGTATATATCTTGAAGAGATGCTCCTGAGTAGATATTTTGAAGAGGCATTATATAAATTTACTGAATGAAAAAACAACTGTACAGTACAAAAAAGACAACATTGAAGCCCACCTTTAAGTACCCCAAAAACGCAGACAAGGAAATAAGAACCAGGGAAGTTTTTGAGTGCAAATAAGATTGCAAGATGAACTCCGTGTGCTCTGTGTATTTCCTTGAGAAATGAGATGCCCAGCTTTATGGGAGTAAACTTGAACAGCTTGTAAACGAAGTCGAATGGAGCATAGTTTACAAGATACCTACAAAATATAAACAGTAAACAAATGAGAAAATGAGCTACTAAACACAACATCTAATGCACAAGCCAGTGTCTGTCTTTAAATCCTAAAATAGAGCTGGAAAATCTATAGTCCTAAATTGCTAAGGTTTACACCTTCATGCATAGAAATGAGCTAATAAATTCAATGCATTTGAGTGGTCCTTAAATGGCAAAATATGCAAATATCTATATCGTAATCTCCAGATTTTTATAGCACCCAAAGAAAGCTAAGATCCAGGAACTAGCTTATTCACAAGTCAAAACAAATTGCTGGGCAGGTAAGGCAAGGTCTGGCTCCAGACCTCGATACACACATACATACCAACATACATAACTATTTTATTCATATTTAATGAAAACAATTTTTCAGAAGTCCTCAAAACTCAGATAATATTCTTCATTGAAAGAGCACCCACTGTTACTTTGTCACATACCCTCCCTCTCAGGTCTACCAGCAATCTGATATTGTTCCTCACTCAGCATCCTCGAACAACCCCTCTGATCTGACACAGTACTTGTGAATAGGTTGGTGCTCTGCACTTAAAATTAAGTATTGCTTTAGGAATGTTTGAGTTTACAATTTACAATTAAGAAAGATAAAAACCTCTGCAGAACAAATTTATGTTGTTGTGCCACATTAAGTCAACATAAAATATTGTCTTGTCATAACTTGGGTAGCATAGAAATCACTAAAATGCTGCATTATTTCATTCGATGCATGTTAATTTGCATACCATACAACGGTTGCAATAATGACGTTAGTTTCGTTCTTCAGCGGCTCCAGCATTGGTTCCCCGAGCAGAAAATTTCCAAGTATAGCACCAGCAAAACACATCATCATGCTTCCAAACCAACAAGACAGAGGATGTATTCGGGAAAAGACTTGTGGCCCTGAAAGGAATCATCACAATTCATAAAATAATAGCCATAGATACATGCATACAGGGTCTGACTAAGTCAACGCATATAATACATACAGTGTAATCGTAACTGTAAACTTGAATCGTAATCATAATCGTAAATTTGTAAAGCGCCACTTCAAGGTAGCCTCATCAGAGCTTACGTGTCTATTTATCATATTTATAACGTGGCTATTTATCAAAATTTCTAAAGCGCTACTTAAAAGTTAAACGCAGGGCACCAGCTTATTCAAAAGTGCTGCATTAAGTAACTGGGGTTGTCCAAAGGTGCCATGTCAAGAACCAAGTCTAGCTGCCAAAAGACCAGCGAGAGAAGAGGAGAGGAGCTGTTAGGGTGGGTTGAGTTTAAGCTGGGAGAATGAGAAGGCAGAGGATTCAATGGATCAGGGTGGGATTTCTTGAAAAGGTGAGACAGTGTACAGAACAGGTTTGAACAACAGGCCATCCACAGGCTGATTATCTAGCATTTAAACAATCCAACCTGCTGCAATTTGACTGTTAGACATTTGTATCATAATAAGTTGTAACAACTATAGCTAATGTTCTTGTAGATGCTGTGCATTGCCACTGGTTTTTAATAATATCGATTACTTACTTACTTACGGCTTACTTACTTATTTACTCAGTGACATCATGGAAGACATGGCAAAACATTGGATGATGCAGCAGGTGGTGGAGGGAGACGTCTTCCTGGAATGGCTACACCACAGACCTGACCTTTCTGTTACGATGGCCAAAGTGTTAACATATACCAAAGCTTTTGATCAGCACTAGCCTTCTGTGGTAGTTGAATCGGCGCTATATAAATCTCCCACAGCATTACGCTATATTAACGAATAAACGACTGCGTGAGCACTGCCCCCAATGCTGATATGCTTACGTGTCTATTTATAAACACTTGATATGAGTTGGGGGCTCCTACCGGTGAACTGCGGTGGGTAGGCGTCCTCTTTGACCGTCACACACATGAGCACGTAGTGAGCCACGTCGAAGTATGGAAACATTTTGAGCCGCTTGACCGAGGTCGCCACTTCGAGTAAAGTTTCCGAGTCCATTTTGCCGGTTAATAATTATTATTCGCTTAAGAACGGCTACTGCAAACGCTGTATGGTCAAACCGCTGCTCACGCTGGTTCCGTTCGCACCCTTCGCGCACCTGCGAAAGTGTCGATCACAGCAGACGAGCGCCAGAGAACCAGTCTTTCGCAGCGGCTCTTGGTTCTTTCTACAGCCGCGTTATTTCTGCAGCAGCAGCAGCAGTAGCAGCGAAGCCTTGCGAAATGTGAGCTACGGGTGCTCCTCTCTTATATAGTCTCCTACTCCATGGTAAGGCCGTCCAAAGGCAAGATTATTGCGACCGCTACCGAAATAGAACCTCCTCGGCGAAACCCGGTCAAACACTGCGCCGAAAGCGCTGCGCTCAGCGTATGTATACTTTAGAGCAACCAATCCGTAGGCCTTATCTGCGGGCATACGTGGCCTAAAAAGCGTAGGCCTCCAAACACTACTGGCGCCCACTAGCGGCCAGTCTACTCAGTATTCAGTATGGCCTGTGCACGGACTTAGACCCGGATACAGACATATGCATTATATTATTGTAGGGCTTAATATGTAATAAATTATTGTTAAAATATAGTAAAAGCTCTACGTTCAGAGAAACGCTTTTCGATGAAAGAGATTTATAACGTACTGCTTATGCCGAGTCAGATTAATTACCAGTCGGGCTAATAGTATTCTGATAACCCCTCAACGCTCACTGCCTTCATTCCTCCCTCATTCTTTTCGTTTCAGTTGTCCCGACGACTGCCACGAGCTCCAATAACGAAGGACAGTCACTTTCAAAAGCCAGCTAGGGCTCTAGAGGTTTCAGTTTGAGAAGCACTGAATTTTGTAAGCTTACAACAGAGTCGATCTGAGAAGTTCAAACAGTCAAAATAATTAGGCAAGCACAAAGGCAAGCTGAGCAGCTGTTTCGGGGCCCCTTAAGTTGGCCTTGTAATTTGACACCATGACTCTGGTGTTCAAGCTAACCGATGCATGAGGTACGGCCCATACGACCACCAACTTACTTACTTGCATATAGCAACATCTAATGACGCAAGTATGACGTAGTGTGTTTCCGTGGATGGATCGTGGTAAAGTCGTAAAAGTTAATCTAATAATGTTTCATTTCTCTTGCGTCGGTGGAATACCGGAAAATGATATGGAGTTACGAAAGCGGAAATTTGAAGCGCAAAGAGAAACTGTTACCTTAAGAAGCAAGTAATAAACTGCCAGAACGGAATGGTCTTTTAACGTGTTGTGCCTAGACCCGACGCAGTCACCGATCAAGACGAATGTGAAATGCACTTTGCAGTAAATGTAAGGTTGACAGACTGCTTCTTCTGAATATCGTGATTTGGTCGAAATAATTATTTAAGCCGTCAGAGTCTTGCCACCCAACGAGTAACACAGATTGTGTTGGTGTTTTTACTTTTACACTGATAGGCCTATAAGCGTAGACCCAATACAACAATAATTAGTCAGTTTGAAGGATGAGTTGGCTCGATAAGTCACAATTACCGCGACAAGGAAAAGGTCATTAGAAATTTTGATGATTTGGCTGTTTCTCGACAACTTAAAGTTGTCAAAAGTGTTGCAGGTTTGCAGTTCATAATGACCTCAAGTAATATTAGATTATTTATGTATGAACTCATAATTCATTTAAGTAACCCCAGCGATTAAGTCTGGTGAATAGAAATGCAGCCGATCTGTCAGCAAAAGTTTAACAACAGTTTGAATAAAATATTCATGTCGGCTGCAGAACTTCAGTTGTACTGGATTTCAATTGCACTTGTTGAATTCAAACACTTTCGTTTAAACGCTGAATAATTTTGTATTCAAAGACCAGAAACAATCTTCATCTAAAACTTAGTACGTTACATACTTACAAGAGCGTCCGGGAAGTATGACACAAAATAGGTCGGGTAAGGGACTTGACCTACTTTGCAGCTACTGGTTATCATCATGTGACAGCGGAGTAATGTTTTGATCCTATTGTAATCATCGCAGGAATAATGAAATCGTGCGTTTCGGGACGGGAAGGTTTTCTAGTGATGTTTTATCAATAAAAGAAAGAAACCGGTTCACAGAACTAGAGAAAGTTTCAGACAGATCGTCGCAATGGCGTTCTTAGAAGCAGCTAAAGCTGATGGAAAAGAGAGGTAGGTTCAACGGCTTTGGGTTTGAGATCGTGTTAGGTACCTTCGTGGGTTCAGGGTGTTCTTGTGCCCTACGCAGTACATTGAGCCAAGTAAAAGCAGGAGATTCATGAATATTTGTGGAAGTTAAGTTACAGTTCAGACATGAAAGCGCTTCTGCGGTAATAAGACATCGAACTGGCTTTGAAACGAATTCTGTCTGCAGACGCATTATAAAATCGATTCTAACCAGGGGACGTTCGTGGGCCCTCTTTCTACCATTTTGGTTTAGCCCCTATGGATTTCGACTTGGAGCTGATACTGACCAAGCAACCAGGCTTTTGCAGATTTGATTTGATTTAGCATCGGGAGCTGTGCGGGTTTAGCCTTTGTATGGAGCTGAAAATGTTAGATTTACATTACATTATGGTCACTTCAAACTTGAACTACAGTCTTAATCTGTTAGGGAGGTTAATTCAAAGTGATGTTTCCCTGCAACTTGTGCATATCTTAGTCTACTGTGCCATGAAGTTAGTTGCGCCCATTATATAATACAGGTTGCACCTATTATGATCTGTAAACATTATTTTAGCACCTTTAATAGGCCGTTAAAAGGTGCTATATAAAAATTACAAGTTAATATATACATAGGTCAGTATACAGTTTCACGTTTAACCTTACTCTGTGCAGTTCTTTGTGTTGTCAGAATAGATATTCTCAACTGATTCCAAACCGAGTGCGGTTTGTTAGAGAAAAGGGGTAAACTTTACCCATTGCCGATACTTTCCCCTTAAATTTTCTTTCTATCCCTAGGTCTTTCCTCCTTTCTTACTGCTGCCAACCACAAATTGCTTTCTGAATCCAGAACTGCCGTGTTTCTTAAGATAAGTTGGATACAGAATTTAAAAGTTTTTATTTTCCGACCCTGTTAACAGCAAAAAAAATTCAGAGATCCTTCATTTTCTAATGATTTGTATGAGGCGTATGATCGCTTGCTATTCCTAAGTTTGAAACATTTTGCTGTTTTTTTAGGTTCTCTCTTTTACTGCTGGAGCCTGGTGAAATATACTTTCAAGATTTCAGTGTGATATGTTTTCCATTGGGAACTTCAGAGCAGGATTCAATCACACAGTAATTTTATATAGATTCCTGTCTTTCCTGGTTGGGGTAAACTACCATATACAAGTACATGTACTATTCTAACCTAATATAATCAGTACTAATCTAACCTAATCTAACACTCCTAATTCCTATCCTGATTCCTCTTCTTCCCCTTATCTGTCCTGTAGATCCAATTCCAAACACTACCCACCTTAGCCTTCTGCCTGACTCTTGGATCTTGACTTGGAACCAAACTCTTTTTGCCTATCCATTTTCTGTTTTGACTGAGCGCCTGTGAATAAGCTAGTCTCCTTTTGTTGGGTGCTGTAGAAATCTCGTGTTTATGATTACAATAATAAATATTATAGCACCATTATTATAATTCGCCAGGCATAACTTGATGGTCACATCAAGTGAAACCATAGTCACTGGAGAAGTGTGGGTGAAATCCAGTGAGTCAGGGAAACTAGAAGTTAGGCTGTGATGGGTAAACAAGTTGAAAGAGATGAGTCTTAACTTTGGACCTGACTGGGATTAAAGAACTGACAGAATATGCAGAACTAGAAAGTTTATTCCAAAGTGTTACAAGAGTTACAAGAGTCAAATTAGAGCCTAAATTTATAGTGTACTTTATTAAACCTCAATTTCTTTTCATATCCCAAAGTCACCTTTAGAATGTTCCTTTGTTATAACTCTGCTATAACATGGCATTTGCTCTGGGTCACAAAGGTAGCGTTATGGTGAAGTTCTAGTCTCATGAACGTCAGTGGCAACAGACAGGACCTAGTGGTGTGGGCCCGTTTCTTACCACCCTGACCACCGTATTCTCTTTTGTTCGAGTCTTCTTGTCAATGGTTGGGCCACATGCTGAAAAGTGACCTTGTTAATGGGCTCAACCGTTCAAGCCTTCCTATGTGCCCGTGAATTGGCTACCGTAATCAGATTTAGGAACCCAGCTGTGACGTTATCAATATTGTGTAAGAAGTTCTTACTAGTGCCTGAATAAATCTTATGGACACTTGTTTAGTGCAATCAGTGCAATTGTGTAAATCTGATCTGGACGCATCCATAGCATTGTTAATAATAATGATATTAAAATTTGGTGTAATCTGCATTTCTCCGTTTGTTTGTGATGGTGTTTGAATATTTATAACAGGTCGCAAAAAGGAAGGCTCAAGATTTGTTCCAAATCAGTTGTTTTTGACCCCAAAGAATTCAGTCACCCAATTAAGAAGGTAAAGTTGTTATATTGATTTGCCAAATGTCTAAAAACCTTCTGGTAATGATCTCTCATGTATATGTATGTTCTTGCATCTGTACATGTGTATTGCACACTTCATTGGCTTCCTGTCAGTCAACGCATCCAGTTTAAGATTCTAATCCTTATGCGCAACTGCCTTCTAGGCTGTGCTCCGTCCTACTTAACTTCTTTTTGTATTCTGGTTTCCTCGTTGCCTGCCCATGCCTCCCTTCCCTAAGCTACCCGTTGTCTCTTGGTAGTCCCTCGCGTCTGCACTACAACTGCCCAGTCCAGGAGCTTTGCCTTTGTTGGCCCTTCCAGCTGGAACTGCCTTCCTCTTGAACTGCGGCTTCAGTTACTTAGTATCTTTCCTACCCAGTCTCGCAAACGCCTGAAATCTTTTTTGTTTGTTCAAGTCGGGAGCGCCACTGTTTCCTAAGTGGCGCTTTATAAATGTTCGTTTACAATTACAATTTTAGAACCTTTGAAAAGTGCTAACACTTGACTTTTTAAACAGTTATGTTATTGAGTTGGTGGGTCTAGCACAAAGTTTATTACTCTGTTAGATCTTGAGTTAACTGAATTCAGATTTTGGGTACCATCTCCATATGTTTGTGATGATGTTTGAATATTTATAGCAGATCACAAAAAAGGAAGGCTTAAGGGTACCAACTGTTTTGCTTAGCATTAACCACTGGGTTCATTCTTTATGTATTATGATACAATTACTCTCTGTGCTTGAACTTTTGAAATGACCCTGAAACTGACCCAGCTACTTGGCTTTTGCAGTTTTGATTTGATTAAGTGCCTTTGAATGAGCTGGTCTTCCTGATGTAACTTTACTCTGCATTTTACATTACACTCTATTATGTACATTTACATGTACAGATTCAGAGATTTTTTAGTGCTGTTACGTGGTGTGGGCCGCGATAATTAACAGTGCGTTCGATCCCATTCTCAATGTCCTGTGCATATGTAAGCAAGTAATGCTCAGGTAACTAGGAAAGTCCCCACTGGTGGGATGTCGCACACACAGAGCCCAACCAACGGAGTCTTATCCAGAATTGACAGGTGACACAATGTTGAGAGTTCCTAATCTATGTTGGATTGAAGAATTGAAATGCCGACAGCTGATTTAAGTCCTCGGCTACGCTCACTGACTGGCACTCACCCACAGATGGTGGAAGATGCCACGTCTGGATATTCTTCACCGAACCAGGTCCATACAGGACGGGCATTTAACCAGTTAGTCACAGGATCTCCCACTGATGGACAGTTTGATGCCACTTTGAAGACCCTGTCCCTCTAGGACTGTGCCTTGCCATTGCATCACTGAATGTGAGATTTCCCGCTAGCATATAGCGTATGCAGGTCTTGGGCTTGACACTGTGCTAACAAGAACCAGTCATTTGGCAGTATGCAAAACTAAAAACTGTCCAAAATCACATGAAGCAGACTTGAGAAATAACTCTGAAGTGCAAACCCACATAAAGCGAAAGTCAAATAAAGCATACAAGAAACTAATCAGTCAAACTGACAAGTGCATCTATTTCGCTCAGTGAAAGCATTTAACTTGTCTTGCTTCACTTTTCTTAAGTACATATGTAGCTTTTTAAAATTATAAAATTTGATGAAATCTTTTGTTTGTTTTAATTATTTTTAATTTAATTTAACTGTCTAGTTCTCGTATGCTGACATAAAAGGACTAGATCTGTGGAAAGGATCTCTTCTGTCTAAGTAAGTGTTATGTATTTTTTTCTTGTTTAGAAGTGCTATTATTGCTAGAAAGCTATTATTTTAGTTACCCTAATAGCCATGTTTGTTGCGTCTATGTTGGGAGCATAGCTGGTCACCAGTTACCATCTGTGGCACAACGAACATGGTTGTCTGGGAAGCTGTTTAACTTAGGATGAATGCTGATTAAAATTTTGAAATTTAGCAAATAGTGCTAGTAGTTTAAATGTTTGGAATATTTGCATGAGGTAATGTGAGCTTTTTTAGTACCACTAATCTTGATGCATAGCTGTTTTTGGTATAAAATAGGATATTGCATATTGAGGAACATCATTTCTGTAATTTGATTTGCACCAGAAAGCTAGAAGTACAGTAAATAAACTTTTTGACTGTTTGAACTTTTTGAAATGTTAGATTTCTAATTCATCTCGTGTAGGATCGGCAGAGAAGATCGAAGCTTTGTCGTAACAACCAATCAAATAATCGAGATGAAAAGTGACAACATTATTGCACCATATGTCTTCACCAGGGTAAATACCAGTATTAAATAAAATTATTTTTGCATATTGTATCATTTATTTATTAAAATTGTGAACTAGTTTAATTGGGTAACTGAATCTAACGTTAAAGGTTAAGGTTAAAGGCATGACCTGCGCAACAAGTTTACTTGGTCAGCCATGGACAGTTCTCCATCAGTGAGCTCTTCCAGGCCGTGGATGGAGCATTGGGAAGACAAGTCCAGAATTCCAGCTTGACATCCTGCATATAATTTTATTATTATTGTTATTATTATTATTATTTGTTTAAATTAGTTAAAATTGCCTGTATGACTTTGTGATGTTGTAGGATCGTCGTCAGTTTCTGTTTAGTCTAGTTCACAGTAGGGTCGAAGACTGCTTGCCACACATTGCCCAGCTTCTCCGAGCCTCTACGCTGAAAATTGCCGATCAGCAGGCAATGGTAATATCGGATCTTGCCTCAGTTTTTATGTCTGCTGCGTTGGTAAACAACATATTATGCTTGTATCTATTACTATGTTTGTGCCTCTCTTCAGGTAGTTTTGCTAAATTTGTAGTGGTGCTATGTAAATGTCCTGCTAAAAATTATACTGAATTACAATACACTTTAGTACATTACACTGCTTATGTTCTATTGTATTACATTACTTGTGACAATATTTCTTTTTCAGATATCAACTATTGTGCATTCAAGACAGAGTCGACACAAGTTCGACACTAGCCAGTACGTCCAGACTGCATTTCAGCTGAATTCTCTAAGTTTTGAGTCATTACTTGCAGCAGTCTAATCTAATCTTGTATAGCGCCGTTATAACAATGCAGAAAGCCTCAGTTGATGGTCCCTTTGAGTGAAATC
Organism: Norana najaformis; assembly: GCA_964023275.1. NCBI lineage: Eukaryota > Metazoa > Annelida > Clitellata > Crassiclitellata > Hormogastridae > Norana > Norana najaformis. The sequence continues at coordinate 3,913,283 of OZ029916.1, read as the reverse complement.
ATAGTCAGAATAATAATTCTTTAGAGAAGCCGGGTTGAAATTGGATGTTTTTAGCATTCTGGGTTTTTGGTCCATGGTGTCTTTGAAATTTGAATTTTCAACTGCCTCCATCCTTAAGGTAATTTATAATTTACTTGAAATTTGAATTTTCTGTTGCTTCCATCGTGCTAATGTTGCCATAATTTACAGTCACATGCAATTATGATTATGAATTTATATTTGCAATGTGCAATTCTGAATATGAATTTACAAATTGGCTTGAAATTTGAATTTTTATTGCTTCTATCCTTTTGAAGTTAATTTATAATTTGTCTTGAAATTTAAGTCTTCGGTGGTCCATTCTTCTGAAGTTACCTTAATTTACAAAATTGGATTGAAATTTTTATTTCTTATTGGTTCTGTACTGAAATTAATTTTTAAATTGGCTTGGTATAAATGGATGATTACATATAACTTGTGTTGCAATTACAAGTAAAAATATTATCAAGCTTTTATCTGACCCTCATCAACTGTAGCATAGCTTTTGGCTTAAAGCGGAACTTCGTTGTGACCCAAATAATTATATTGCCAATTTGTCTGATATGGAAACATTTTTTTGCTCCATTATCATAATGCTCAAAACATCAGTTACTGTCACATAATCAACTCTGCATTCCAGTACTACATTCCTTCAAGCAGAACTAGTTGAGATAACAATATAAGACATAAGGCCAATTTGTGATCTCTGCATAAATCCAAAATAATATTGTCTATGGAATATGATCTCCATATAATGTGGTACTTGTGATGGCTGTAAAAAGTAGCATAGTGAGATTCCAGCTTATTTAAAATTCTTTCACTAGAGCGTCTGGCATATAGTCTTGTTATTATTATTATTGCTAATATTATTATTTTTATTTTTACTACTACTAGTTTAAATTTGGTAAAATTGCCTGTCACTTTGTGATGTTGTAATAAAAGTCTTTCACAACAGTGTGGTAACTAAAAAAGCTTTGAAAAATCTGATTTTACAGCAGACCTAGTTTCTGGATTAACACCTTTTGCTCATATTTGCATTACTTTTTAGGGAGTTGACTTCACAAGTTGTGCCGTTGTTTCAGACTTAGCGATTTGTATGAAGAGATCCTCTTGCAGATGGAAGGCGAGCGCATTACGCCACTTGCCACAAATCCTGGTCACGTTGTTCTCACCTCAACCAGACTTTACTTCCAGCCATTCAACAACATTTGTGCGGTAAGAAATAGTTTACCTTAAAGAAATACTTTACATTAAAGAAATACTTTACATTAAAGAAATACTTTACCTTAAAGAAAATTTTTACCTTAAAGAAACACTTTACCTTGAAGTTCAAGAGATTCATTGTTAAGCCATGTGATCTGTCAGAAATAGTTTTTTGTGCTCTCATTGTATTCACGCTTTGGGTGAAGGATCTGTCTAGCCGTGAACCATACCTCGTGTGTGTAATATGTATTTTTGTGTAATTTGTAATTTTTAAATTTGTAAGTGCACATTTGTATAGTGCCTCTTAAAGTGTATGTGCATATGTATGTATGTATGTGTTTATGTATGTGTGCAGCCTATGTATAATATATATGTTTTTGTTTGTATAACATGTAGGTATACTATGCGTACGAAATATGTATGTATATGTATCTGTGTGTATGTATGTATGTATGTATCAAGACACAATATAGTGCTTTTTAAGTACATCACAAAAATGTTATTGTGGCATGCTTTACTTTGCGTACTTTACTTTCCAGTTGTTTAATATTTCGTGTTCCTGTAGGTTCCGGTGTTGAAGATTCGTTTGAGCGACATCAAACAAGTGATCAAGAGACGTTTTGCACTGAAGCATAAGGTTCAATATCTTGCATAGAAATGTTTGCATTTCGATGTAGTTTTGATCTGACTCAAGTTCTGACTGCATTATTTTAATCCATACCTCCTGCTGTGATGTCTATCTTTTGCTATGACTGCATATCTGCCAGCAAGTCTTTCTTGTGAGTGTCTTATTGCCTGTCTGTCTGATACTGTGTTGGTAACAATGATTTTTAGACTTGTAATATGTTTTCTTAGAGCAGTATATAAATTTTTGCCATTACTGATGATACTAACACAGACGGGCAGAGACAGCTCTGCAGACTGACAGAGACAGAGTTAAACAGATAAGAAGGTAGACATCTGATCTAATCTAATGACTTCTGTAGCGCCATTACCATAATGGACAAGTCGTTTCTGGTGAAACAGTAGCCAATAATCATAATCAGTTGGAGAACGTGGTCAAAATCTGGCAGACAGACAACAGACAGACGCTTCAAATGGGCACATGATATCCGTTATTAACTGTTGATTTTCCAGCTGCTTGAAAATGTTTGTCGTTATTACAGGGTCTTGAAATCTACTGCAGAGAACGCACAAACAACAGTTGTCCTCACCTCTACCTGGCTCTTCAGTCAGAGGACAATAGAAACAGATTATTTCGTCTGATACTCGAACAAACCGGTAATATTTGAATGTGTTAATGTGACCGTTTTTGAACTGATGCTGTATTTCCACAAAGCTTAAAATTTCATGTAGAAAAGAGTCGCTTTGTTGAGAAAATTTCATTTTAATACAGTTCCCACTGTTTCCTTTATTTATTAATGAAATCCAATCAAATGCGACTGTAATGCCTCAACCCTGTTCATTTTACAGTGAATTGATTGGGTGAGATCCTTCATCACCGCTGCCCGTTTGAAGGGCGTCATGCTATACAAGGTCCCTGTATACAGACCGTGCTAGCCCAAGATTAAAATGTCTTAAATAAGCCACTCAGGATGTGAACCAGCGTCCTCATGCCCAGAGGCACCTTGATGTATGCTTTAACCAGTAAGCTAACCAGGGCAGTAGGTGTGCTGCTGTTGACTGCAGCACATGTGTCTTATCCAAAAAACCCTGTAGTGTACTGTCTGAATGATTTCAGATGTAAAACTTGAAGACATGGAACAGGATTCTATGACCCTACGGTGGCAAAATGGAGTCATTTCCAACTTCGAATACCTCTCTTATCTCAACAGGTAATCTCATTTACCCAGCAGTCTGGTTGAGTCGGGTTTCAGTGTAGTCTAGTGTAGTCTTATTGAAGTCTAATGTAGTCTAGTGTAGTCTTATTGAAGTCTGCTGTAGTCTAGTGTAGTCTTATTGAAGTCTACTGTAGTCTAGTGTAGTCTTATTGAAATCTGCTGTAGTCTAGTGTAGTCTTATTGAAGTCTTCTGTAGTCTAGCGTAGTCTTATTGAAGTCTGCTGTAGTCTAGTGTAGTCTTATTGAAGTCTGCTGTGGTCTAGTGTAGTCTTATTGAAGTCTTCTGTAGTCTAGCGTAGTCTTATTGAAGTCTGCTGTAGTCTAGTGTAGTCTTATTGAAGTCTACTGTAGTCTAATGTAGTCTTATTGAAGTCTGCTCTAGAAAATTTTTTGATAATAAGCAATTATTACCTAGCAACCTATGACATGAACTCCTTGGCCTTTCTTTGCCTCTTTTCTCTAAAGCATTTGAAAGCCAGTCTGTTCGGTCGTGATTAGATGCCTACCTTCTTATCTGTCTAACTTTGTCAGTCTGCATGGCTGTCTCTGTCTATCTGCCTGTCTGTGTTAGTATTATCTTTTTGTGTTGTGAGGTTGTGAGTGCCTTTGAGTTTCTCTTGAAGTGGTGCTATATAAATTTTCGATTACAATTACCATACTATTACAAGTTCTTGACTAGATTTATACTAATCTTTGTGAAGTCTAGTGCCTGCAATTATTATCTTAATGGAAAAGAAAAGTAGAAATAGCTGTTACCTTGATCTTTTTCTTGTGTTGCTTTTGATATCTAGCATGGCTGACCGGAGTATTAACGACCTGACGCAGTATCCAGTCTTTCCTTGGGTCATATCCGACTTTACAAGCAACACTTTAGGTGAGAATTGTTCAATAACTGCTTTACTTATTCTTATCTAGTTTTAACTTTAACTTTAATCCTTAGGGGCAGCCTTGGGTATGAAGAGTTTGGGAATTTGTTTTCTTAGCCTTGTTGTGTGCGGGTGGGTGACCAGTCCTCTCCCTCACTGCTTGATCTTCACCTTGACAGGGTACAATTAGTGTGCTCATTTTTAACTTTAACCCTTAGAGGCAGCCATGGGTGTGAAGTGTTTGTAAATTCGTTTCTTAGCCTCATAATGTGAAGTTGGGTGGCCTGGCCTCTCCCTTGCTGCCTGATCTTCCTCTTGACCATGAACATACTCATTTCATAGCTGAATTTGCTAGGGAAATCTTGAAACGTCCCTGATGGGATTGGAACTCCAACCTTCTGGGTTGACAGTCCAGCATGCTAAGCATTAAACTAATTGTGTGTAGCATTTTGTTGTGTTGAATCCTTACATGTCCTGGTTCCAATGTTGACAAAGTCTTACACGTCTGAGAGTGGACATAAGTGGACATAGAAAAGCCATGTCTTAGATTTGCGCTGAGTGGAGTAACACTGGGCATGATTGGCCACTTGGCGCTGTGGATTTGATGCTGGCAGGCACAGTGAAGTTGAGCAGTGCTGAGCCCACTTAGTACTTGGATGGGCGATCATTTGTGGAATACCACTTCAGTTGGGTGACTAAAAGGGTGTTAAAAGGATCTGTAGCATTTGCACCTCAGCCAATTTATCCTTTTCCCTTGGGAGTATGGAGTTTCTCTAGAGGCATGTAAACAAGGGTCTTACCTTTATCTTAGAAATTCTAACTTTCAGCAGCAGCATCATCATCATCATCAGTTCCTGATGCTTGCCAGGTGGCAGCAATGGATGCAAACAAATTCTCCTGTCCTTTTGGTCCCAAATTCATCATCCATCAATCCAGTTATCTTTTCTAGCTTTACTTAGCGGTCACTTGAGAATCTACTTACTGTTGATGCTGTTATTGCTTGCTACTATCATTGTTAAATCTGTACAGTAACTGAATACTGTTAAGATTTTCCAATCATGAATAGATTATGCTATTTTGATACACTGTATGGCAAGTTTTAGGATTATTTGCTATTTTCTTTGAAGATCTGAATAATCCGGAGATCTATCGAGACTTGAGTGAACCTGTTGGTGCACTTAACAAAGAAAGACTCAACAAGCTGCTTGTAAGCAATTTTCTCGAATTTAAGCACAAGAAAAGAGTTGCGACGGTGTTATTTGTTTTCGTTTTCAAGGCTGATGTTCTGTGATTCAGGGAGAGGTGGGAGGGTAGTTAAAACTTGTTGCTTTAATTAGGGAAACTTCATTTAATTAGGGAAACTATTCATTTAATTAGGGAAGCTATTCATTTAATTAGGGAAACTATTCATTTAAATAGAAAAACTATTCATTTGATTAGGGCAGCTATTCATTACCATTAGAAACATACCTTTTAGCTGACTGGTAGCTACGTTCTATCTGTTGGATAACCGTGTTTCAACGCCTTTATGAGGTTCTTAAAAGGTGCTGTATAAGTGTTCAGATGCATACACGCATACATATATGCTTTCACACATACGTACATGCATACATACATACATACACACAGACATACATACATACATACATACATGTATATATGTACAGAGCATCTCCATGAGGGTCTTAAATGAGCTGTACAACTGTTCTGTTACAACTGCCACTTCATTTCCTTAGGGCTGGAATACTTAAGCAGTATTTAACGCATGCATATTAAATTGTTCCATTAGAATTTGTCAAAATGTTTACAAATAAACATTTTTCAATTCAAACAAACAAACAGTGCATAAATATTAATTAACATTTAACTTAATTTGTAACTAGAAGTGAATTAATATTGAAAGCATCTTCCAAACAAGCTGTCTTGTATGCAGTTGTTATTATAACTGTCATAACTCTGCGGCTGACTTCTCTGTCGCTGTAGGAACGGTACGAAGATATGCCAACGCCAAAGTTTCTCTACGGTTCCCACTACTCAACACCTGGTTACGTTCTCTTCTTCCTTGCCAGGGCAGGTGCGTTCTTTTATTTAGCTGGGTTCTTTTATAAGAGTTTTACAATCACCACCCACCGTAGCTGTCTGACTGCCTGCTTGCCTGACTCTTGGATCTTGACCTGGAACCGAAACCTTCTTGCCCATCAATTTTGCATGACTGAGCGCCTGTGAATAAGTTGTTCCCATGACTTAGCTTTCGTTGGGCACTGTAGAAATCTCAAGTTTACGATTACTATATCACTATTTATTTATTTATATATTTATTTAGTTAATTTATTGCCAGTAAATCTGAATCAGAGCTGTGAGACAAGTGTATGCAGGATTGTTAGATGGAGTCCACTAAGCAGGTTTGAACCTACAATCGTTGGATTATAGACTGAACAGACCACTATACCACAGAGTCAAGGCTTTTGATAAGACCAAGAGCTGCTGATAAACTGTGTTAATGCTCAGAGCTTCTGATAACATTTGAAGCTCTTGACAGGAATCGGAGCTCCAGAGAACCGTGGATAAAACTTGGACCTATTGTTAGAGAACATTTGGAGCTTTTGACTGGAAGCTGAGTATTGATGTACCTGAGAATATAAGACTTGAAACAAATAGGTCATTGATTTCACAGTTGGTAGTTGATATATAACATGAATTGATACACAGTTGATATATGACACGAGTTAATAAATAACAGTAAATAAAAATAACAGTATATGATAAATAACAGTAGTTTATAGATAACATGAATTGATGCATAACAGTAGTTGATATAAAGCTTTAGTTGATAAGTAATAGTAATCACCTATCTTTTGCAGAGTTTGAAATTCTTTAGCACAATTTTTGCCAGGATCATATCACACCACTGGAACTTTTTCCCATTGTTTATAATTTAACTTAATTTTGAAAAACCATAGTGAGAACCTAAGGGAATAAATAAAGGCAATAAATAAAAATTTGTGTGCTAATATGCCATAGATTCAATAAATCAGCCAACAATTCAATCGATTTTCTAGCAAGAGTTCATTCTTTGTATGTTGATTTCTAGCCCCTGAATACTTCCTCTGCCTACATGGGGGGCGTTTCGACAGTCCTGATCGTATGTTTAACAGGTACCGCAAATGTATTATTTAAATGTAAATAATTATCAAGAGTTGATAATTGCCTTGTGCACTGTTGCAGCAGCACCTTTGAAGTTTCCAAGTAAGAACAGATTTTGTCGGTTGCTGACCTATCAGAAAGGCAACAAGTCCTTTGCAGGACTATTTCTCTATACAGCTATTCATTGCTGCTATACAAGACTTTACAGCTATTCATTGCTGGTATATGCAAGACTTTACAGCTATTCAATCCTGATATATGAGACTTCACAGGAATTCAATCCTGATGCATAAGTCTTTATGCAGTTCAGTCCTGCTATGCCAAGCTTTACGGCTATTCTCTTCCACTGCTTGAGACTTTGCAGCTATTCAGTATATTTGTTCTGCAATGTGAGGCTTTACTTTACAACTATTCAGACTATTGTTTTTTTTTTATTTCAGCATAGCAGATGCTTATCGCAACTGTACAAATAGTATGTCTGACTTCAAAGAACTGATTCCAGAATTCTACGATTCAGACGGTTCATTCCTCCAGAACCTAAACATGATCAACTTTGGAGTGCGGCAGAATGGTCACGTGATTGGGGACGTCGAACTTCCTCCGTGGGCAAACCGAAGTAAATTGACAGATGATGTACTTCAGTAAAATGCAGTACAGCACAATACAACCCCACATTTCTAGTGTGCCAGTTATGGTTATGTCAAAGCAATTTATACAGCACCTTTTGAGTACCTCACAAAAAACTGTATGCAAAGCTACCTGACTGATCTAAACTAGTACATTTTAAGTCAATTTGAAAATGTTTGCTGAACAGAGCCAAGTGCAGCAATCTTTTTCTTCAGTGTTCTGCCCTTTGGCAGGTCCAAGAATCCAACAACGCCATTCTTCTCTGTTCTCTGCGCTTTCCTAGACTTCTCTGTAACCCCATCTTCTTTCTTTATCCATCATCCATCCAACAGCGTATTGCTTGGTCTTCCTGGAGCTAAGGAATATGCTGTTGGACTGGATGGTGGATGAAAAGGATGGATGCAACAGTATGTAAATCAAATGGAAGACTTTTCTAAAGGAAGGTCCACCACAGAGAAAGGTACATTCAGCTCAAATTGACGTGTGGAAGCACTACACCTGCATGCTTTTTGCTCTTAGGTCCACGACTTATGGTTACAAAGTTTCGAGAGGCTCTTGAGTCGGAATATGTCTCGAAAAACCTGCACAACTGGATTGATCTCATATTTGGTTACAAGCAACGAGGTGAAGAAGCAGAAAAGGCAAACAATGGTGGGTGGTTATAAGAAGAAATGGGTAAAAATAAGTACTTGTAATCAGGAATCTATATAGCACCAGCTAAAGATAAGCTATAGTGCTGCTTAAAGTGAAAGTGCTCTGATTAGATTCTCCTGATGACAATACCCTGTTAATCAGAGCAAAAAATTAGTTGGCAGAAATGGTAAATACTAATTGGTAGAAAGAAATGGTAAAAATTATCAATAACTAAAATGATAAAAACTGATCTGCAAACACAATTGGTAAACAATGGTTAGTGAAAATAAACAAAAATGGAATATATTGTTAAGCAAAGATAAATAGTGGACATTGTTAAGTAATCAGAAGTGTTGAACAGTGTTTAGGAACTAAATGGTAAATAATGGTGAGTATGCAGATTTAGTAAACTTTGGTAAATAAATAGAATTGGCAAACATCGGTTTATATCTGTAAATGGTAATTGAAATTAATTAAACAAAACTAAAACTAAAAGTTACATGAAAATTGTATCTTTGAAAACTTATTGTTTGGGAATTTTAATGAAAATAATTATAAATTAAAAATTATTTTTTTAGGAAACATTTTTGTCATTTTATTAAGTGCTTCATGTTTCTTGCGATTTGTTTCCAGTGTTTTATCATTTGACGTATGAAGGGGCGGTTGACCTAGAAAGGTAAAATAAGTCACTCTTACAATCGACTGATGTAGTTCTAGTGAAAAATCTGTACGCTTGAAATTTTCTACTTGTTGAACTTTCATTGATCGAATCAAGCGATGTATTTGCGTGATAAAATGTGAACCTTTTCCTGCTGCATTTAATCTTCCATTCCTTTATCTCACTTGTTTTACCTTACCTTTGTTTTACCTTACCTTTGTTTTACCTTACCTTTATTTTACCTTACTTAAGTTGAGGTGATCTGTTGGTTTTGAAAAATAATGCCAAACTCCAGAAATGCATGATTTGGAGAGCCTATCTTGAAATGACTTGTAAAACTGCTGAATGAAGCCATTTTCAATGAGTTGAACATGAATCGTAATCATAAACTCAAGATTTCTACAGCGCCTAGTGAAAGTTAAGTCACTAAAGCTAAAGCTCAATCAAAACAACATCGATAGACAAGAAGGGTTCATTTTCAGGTCAAGATCTAAGTCAGGCAGTCAAATTGCTGTGGTTGGTGGTGTTTGGAATTGGATCTGCAGGATAGAAAAAGGGTAAGAAGAGGAATCAGGGTAGGATCTATGGAAGAGGAGTGAAGTAAGGGATGATGCAGAAATCACTCATGTTTTAGAAACATCTTTCAACATTAGTTCTTAAAAGGTATGGTTCTGAGGTTACATGTAGTGGCAGCATATCCAACATCTGAAAAGCCTTTCCTTACATCTTACATGGCTTGTACTCATTTTTAAAGTGTTGTAACTGGTATAAAATTGAACTCCATATTAATGAATGAGTTAATTTGAGAAAGAAATGTTCATGATTGCTTTTAGTATTACCGATCCAAATGATCGAGCAGCCATCGAAGTTCAAGTCATGGAATTTGGACAGACGCCAAAGCAGCTTTTCGCATTTCCACATCCTCAACGCTTTCAGAAGCCGCGGATTTCTGTGGATGTACCTCATTTTCCGTCAGCTGCAGTCGACCCTTCTTCCAACCTGGAAGCCGACCTTGGTAATAAGAGTAGTTTCTGAAGTAGTGCTAGATGAATATCAGGTTGACCTTGCAATGTAATGCAAACGTAACGTAAATCTCCAAAATTTCTCATTTGCCTGTGATTCAGTAACATGTTACTGTTTGCCGATAATCAAATGAAAATTTCTTATTTGCCAATAATTGAATGAAAATTTCTTTATTGTTATTTTTTACATTTTTTTAATTATTATTATTGTTTGTTGGTAACTGAGTGATTAGTTATTGTTTGCCATTAATTTAATGTAGCAGGGATATCTGTTTTCACAGTAGTTGAACGACAGCAGGAGGCAGATGATGGGTTTAATCTGCAAGTCTGCAAAGAACACAATCTACACAGAGAGTGAGTGTTCATGATAGTTATTGTCTTATCGTCATCATCATCATCACTAGAGAGATCATCTTCCTCAACTTCGTCTTCACCATTTTAATTTTGCCATCATCATCATCATCAAATGGATCGTTGCTATCTGTTTTCTTTTATCAGCATCAGCATCATCATCATCTTCTTCTTCTTCATCATCGTCATCACCATCTTCTTCGTCTTCTTCATCATCATCATCATCATCATCAACACCATCTTTTTCCTTCAGCATCATTATCATCAACTTCATTGTTACCATCTTTATCCTCTACCATCATTATAATTATCATCATCATCGTTTAACAGCATGTGCATTTATTTTATAATATTTTTTATATATACTTTTGCACTTGTGTGTTTAAAAAATCTGTTTGATGGCTTTAATGTTAGCACTGTAACTGATGTCAGATGGATTGCAGAGGGAGAGAAAATCATCTCTACATCACAAGGTACAGTAGAGAAATTTTGCACAAATTGTCTGTTACCTAAGTCTCCTTATCCAAAAATACTTTTATCTATCCCTGGCATTGGAGACTATCGGTCTCAATTCTTCCGCCACAGATTCAGCATTCAGCATCAGTCTAGGTGTTGACATTGCTCATTACAACATACAGCAGTTCAGCATCAGACATTACTCATAACAACATCTGTTATTAATTGATGTCTTACATTTCTTTACATCACATACTGTATGGGTGGGGCTTCTATGTTGATGTCTAAACATGAGCTATATAAATTCTGCACTGGTGTGTGCGATGGCTGAACGTATTTTCTACGTGTACTTGTTGTTTGGTGAAAAATTACAGTTTTTATATCGAGTACTTGAAGCGTACGTTAGATGCATACTGATGATGGTACTGTTCTAGTTTTCTGATTAGATTAGATAGAAGTTGAAAATTTTTGCCTCTGAATTTTGAATTTCAGATGGTTTGCTGAAGATATATTCCGTTGCAGAGGATAGGCAGCTGCTAAGTGCCAGCATCTGCAACATGGTAGGCATTTTTTGCTTTGTTTTGTCACGTGTGGCATTTTTTGCTTTGTTTTGTCATGAATGGCAGCTCACCCTTCCATTTGGGGTTCAAGTCCTGGAAACGTATGATAAGGTATCGCTAATTTTATTTCTAGCCACATTCGATGTGAGCCTCTGGCACAATAGTGCTTTGGTCCATCTTCCTTGGGCAATATTCTTGATTTATTTAAGTATGGTTCCCTTTGGCTCAGCTTAAATTACATTTTGGTGGGGCATGGTAGCCAATTGGATAGAGCGCTCAGCTTGTAACAGGTTCGAACCTCCCTTAGACAGTTACTTTATAGGGACCTTGAGCAAATCCTTCACTCACAATTGCTTCGTGCCTCAGATTCTGATTTACTGACCTTGCATGTGTAATAAATGCCAAACTCTAATAATAATAATTCTCTTTTCATGCTAAGGCACACATGTTTAGATCCCTTAGACAGCCACAGTGCTTTTGGAAGGTCCTTAAGGGCGCTATATAAATGTTCAGAACTTCAGGTGTGTACATGCAATGTTACCTATCGAATTCTAACCGGGTTTCTTGCACGGACGATGATTTTTAACACTGAATTCACATGAAGTGACCGTCAATTAATACTTGATGCATTATGATAATGGTGCTATAGAAGTCTTTAGATTAGATTAGATTAGATTACTCTTCTTAGAGGCAGTATGTCATTTGAAGCTGATGATGGAGTGCATTTCTAAGGTGGCATTTTGGGAACTAGTTTCTTTTTTGAAAGACTATGCATGAAGACCTAACGTAGAACTTTTTCCTAGTTCAGTTAACTGTTCCACGTTCGGTGACAAATCTTGAGGAGTTGTATTGGACAAACATCATCTGAACTTGGTAGACTAGCAGTTCATGTTTTATCGCTACTCTTTATCACATGCACATTTGAGAGGTACTTAAAAGGTGCTATACACACACATCAGATACATACATCACATACCTATATATATACCAGTATATATATATATACACACTCATCACATACATGTGTACTTTCATATATGCATAAGTACCTGTTAGTCTCTGTTTAACCCCTTGTTATTTTAATTCCTGTTCCTGATGGTTTTTATGATTATCGTTTCAGCCACTTGCATCGTTTGAATTGACATCAGATGAGAAAAGTGCGATTGTTGGCAGCTGGGATAATCGAATGTAAGTACGAAGTACTTATCCTCAGAAAAAGTACGATCCATTTGCTTTCTGATATATTGTTTCCAGCGGCTAACTATCGTTCATTGCCTGGTGTTGAACTTCATTTTCGTAAGGTAATGTAAATCTCCAAACGTTTCACAGCTCTACACAAAAGCTTCATCAGTGAGACCAGCTTATTCACCACGCTATATATCGAATGAAGTCCACAAGAGCCCGGTTGATTGGTCATTTTCAGTGCCAGGTCGGAATCCTGTGGGGAGCGAGACAGGGAGACTGTGTGGTGGTAAGGTGGAAATTAAGGGATTGCGATGGTGTAGTCGTAGGATGGTGAAAGGGCAGAATCAGGATAGGAGAGTTGGAAAAGTTTGGTTTCAGCCTGGAGTGAAGTGCTTCAGGAGGGAGAGTAATTGGATGAGGGCATATATGTATTGTGCTATGTTAAGTGCTGGTAACTGTTATTTTTGTTAGGTATATGGCACGGTGGTCCATTGGTAATGCGTTTAGTCAGTGATCATGTGGTTATGGGTTTGACTCCATGTAGCTACCCTGGGCAAGGTCTTTGCACGCACCGTGTCTCTGTCACCAAGCAGTTTAATTTGGTACCAGCATAAGCTGGGAAGTAAATGGGAAGTCCTGTGATGTGCTGGTCCAGGACCTTGGGATTCGTCCATTGCTGGCTCGAGGGCCTAAAAAAAGGAAATGAGCGCCTTCCCTACATCTCAATTGTGGGATGTGGGATGCTTCATTTATTTTACTTGCTATACTTGGTGGTTATTTATTGTCATTTTCTTGTTCAAATTTTAGCTACATCTACAACTTAGAGTACGGAAGACTGGTTAACACAATTCTTGCTCATGACGACGCTGTCTCTCAAGTTTGTCTTTCAAACGATATCCTTCTTTCTAGTTCTTGGGATTCTAATGTCAAGGTCAGCATTTGCTTCTTTAAATCACTCTCGCTAGATTTGTATTTTTTCTTTAAATTGATTAATATTGATTGGTTTTTTGTGGGATAGTAAAGCTGTGTTTTCTGAGCTGTTGGTGAAAGCCGATTTGGCCTGTGGCTAAGTTTAAATAAGTGACACCTGGCCACATCTCTCATGAGGTAAGGTAATTTTAAAATGGCGTTCTGTTGAATTGTTGTGGTCTTGTTGAAGTAAGTAAGTACGTAGTGCATCTTTAACATGCCATATGTCCATCGACTGAACAAGGAATCATAGGCGATTTGCACGTTTGCAGCTCAGGCCGAATATCATTGCCTCCTGGAAAATAAAATGATATTCTGAATACAAAAGAGACACCGATAATTGTAAAGTGAAATGGCAATAATCATCAAAACAGATGGGAATCAGTTTGAGTGCAGTTTTGTAATTTGTTAATTAATTAATTTATTAATTTTTAGGTCTGGAAATGCAGGATTAGCAGCGGGGAAACAGTCAATCTTGACATTCAGGTGAGCTTTAATAAAATATTGTGTCATAACCTGTTTTTTTTATGTAGTTTTCATTGTGCCTGTTTGAGAATGATTGTAGATGGTGTGGATGATTGTGTGGGGGATTTAGATGATTGTGTAGGTGATCTGGATGATTGTAGATAGTTTGGATGATGAGAGATGGATCAGACTGTTGTGAGTGATTAAGATGCATCTATGTATGTATGTATCAGAGCATTTTTATAGATCCTTTAAAACACCTGTCTAAGGCAATGTAAAAATAATAATAATGATAATGATAATAATAATTATTATCATTATCATTATTTTAATTATTATTATATTTTTACTGGAGGTAAGGATGATCCCATCAGAACAAGAAGTTATGCTGGAAGCTGTTTTGTGAAACTGGAAAATATTATTATTATTTTATTTATTGTTGCTGTTGTTATCACTAATATTATAATTTTTTAAAATTATTTGTTTGTAGGCAGAACTGGAGCATGAGACTGGCGTCAACTGTGTGTGTCAGAACACGGACACCAGTTATGTAGTTTCTGGAACAAAAGACGGCCATGTATCAGTCTGGAATCCAGCACATTCCATCTACGCTATCAGAAGTTGGCAAGGTAACCGTTTGCAGTTGATTTTGATCATATTTCATGGGTAAGAAGTCTTGCCAAACATATCCACCAACAACCGCCTTCTGGCAGACCTCTCATACTTTGACTTGGCCTACATATTGACTTTGATATTTGACCTGGCCTGCATATTGACTTTGACTGCAAATTTGCTTTATATGTGCAACAGTCTAGTCGTTAGCATGCTGGACTGTCAATCAGTAGGTTGGGATTCAAATCCTGTGAAGGCAGAAAACTCAGCTATAATAAGAACACTGACCATACACTGTCATTGCAAAGACCACGTGGTGAGAGAGAGGGATGGCCACCTGTGCTCGTATGCCGAGACTGAGAAAAATGAAGTTACTTACCCTTAATACCCATAGATGCATCTCAAGGCTAGATTAAAGGACTGCTCTTCTTCTTCTCCTTCTTCTTCCTGTTCTTCCTGTTGTTCTTCTTCTTCCTCTTCTTCTTCCTCTTCTTCTTCCTCCTCTTCCTCTTCTTCACTTAAAGCGAACTTTGATTGATTGATGCTTTTGTTATTATAGTGGTGCCATAGAGGGCATTAGATTAGATTAGATTTGACTGTGCTCTTGTTGATGATTTTACAGCTCACACTGGACCAGTCTACTCAGTCTGTCTTAGTCAAGGTATGTATTTGTCATCTAATGCTCTCTTCTTTAACACTCTCTTCTTTCTCTGAAATTCTTCTTTTTCTGTTTATTCTTTTAAAGTTATGTCTAAATTCTTCTTTTTCTGTTTATTCTTTTAAAGAGAAATTCTTTTTCTGTTTATTCTTTTAAAGAGAATTTTAAATTCTTCTTTTCTGTTTATTCTTTTAAAAAGAATTTTAAATTCTTCTTTTCTGTTTATTCTTTTAAAAAGAATTTTAAATTCTTCTTTTTCTATGTATTCTTTTAAGGAGAATTTAAAACATTCTGGACTGGTTCGCATGTGCTTAGTTTAGTAGATTTCTGATGCAGGCATAAAATATGCATATTTAATTAATGTTCTGGACTCGAGTGTATTAAGTTCTGGTGGTGATGGATTTTGGGACTTTTGTCTTAGATTTTCGACAGATTGTTTCCTGTGGTGGAGATGGCGTTCTGAAACTCTTTGACGTGAACACTATGACGGAGATCTTTTCAAAGAATGTCAACAACGAGTTAAGGTTAGGAAGCACGCAGTTTCTGAAGCTTCAGTCAAACTAATTAGTTAATCTTTAATTTTATTTCTTTACAGAGGACTTGGCAGTGAATGAAATCATGCTTGCTCTTCTCACAGATTCAGCATTTTTAGGTCTCTCCCCCTTCTCGCACTGGTCTCCTGGTATCCGGACTTGGTTCTTGACATGGCATATTTGGACAGTCCCACTGACCTGACTCAGTGCTCTTATATAAGCTGGTGCCCTGCGCTTAACTTGTAAGTAGCGCTTTAGAAATTTTGAGATTACAATTGCGATTCTCACAGATTCAGCATTTTTATGTCTTAAATTACAAGTTATGTTAATAGCTAGTCGCTTGTGTGGTAGGCATCATGCTAGTTTGCAGAAGTTCCTGTTGAGTTCTGTTGATCACTCCTCCTGCTCTTTGGCGTTTTTCTATTTTGTCCCCTTCTTACCAAAAACCAAGTCTTTATTGTTCTCATATTATTTGTCTGATAGTGCCAGCTTTTTTAGTAATCCGCTCTAATGACTTCTATAGAGCCGTATTCATAACACACAGCGCATCAATCAATCATCACTTCTAGTGAAATCATAGTCAAAAATCATAGCCCAGTCAAAATCCGTTAGGTCAGGGAAATGAGAAATCAGGCAATGGTGGGTAAGCAACTGGGTGACCGTCACCTACCAGACAGCTGGACCACACAAGCATCTAAGACTATTATTATATAGATACCTTTTGTGCAACTGTTTTCTGTTTTATGGTTCTGTGGTTTGAAGCTTAAATTTCTTTAGAACCTGAATGAGTTGAAGCTGTTTTTCTTTGAGCAGATGCGCTGCGTGGTGGTCTGATCAACGCGTTGTAACCGGTTGCTGTGATGGTTCGTTGCTAGTCTGGGATTTGGTTCGAGGAAATGTTCTTCACACTGTGACAGGAGCACATCAAGGTCCAGTTTGCCATGTTTATTAGTTCATTATTTTCAGTGTTTTAACTGATTCTTAATGAAACTGGTAGCTTGTAGTTTGTGTCAAAGTAGTTTCTCATTTACTTCTTCTCACGAGAAGCTTAAAATATATGTAACTGGTTTGCATCTACCCAAGTTTTTAATCAAATCTAATCTGCTGACTACTTCAGTGGTGGCTTGTTGTTGTGGATGTGACACTGGCAGACACAGTGAGTTAAGCAGCCTAAGCCTGGTTAGTACTTTGATGGGAGACCATACATAGAATACCACACCAACTGGTGCCACTTCAGTCCTCCTTCCTTTCAGGGTTGGTAAATGAGCGCATGTGCAGATTTGGAGGCTACAGAGGTGTCCTGTCATTGCATTGCTGTAATTATGTATACATCTCGGCTGAATGATCCTTCAACGTCAGGACCATGCTTCTCTTGAGGAATTTCTACACAGATGTGCTCATAAATGTTACTTTTTACAAGTATCGCTCCTCACTGCTTATAATAACAGGGGCATAGCAACAGATTGTGTAGGTTGTGCAAAGCACAAGGGCCCACGAGGCCAGGGGCCGCCTGGGCACCCAAGGAGCCAAGGCCCGGTTGCTCAATAACTTAAAACAAAATAGCCAAAGCTCAGTTTGCACAAGGGGCCTCGCAAGGGTAGCTACACCACTGTATAATAAAATACTTGGTGTTAGTAGTGGATGTTGGTTGCCCTTATGATTAGTATCTGAAGTATATCTGGCATTGCTTCTGAGGAGTTTCTGTAGAAGTGCATTAAAATTTTTTGTTATTTAACAAAACATTTTTTTATATAGTTCCTTTTAACTCTCAGTGTTACTTTACCTGTTATATATATATATTTATATATATATGATTTGTGTTGATCAGGTGCCATGTCTTGTCTTCACGTTGGTTCTGATCAAAAGTTTTGCTCTGGTGGCAATGACAGACTGGTGAAGCTGTGGTCAAAGTGATCAAAAATTGTGGAGACGTTGTGGCCAATTTCTTTACATTTCTTCAGAAATTAGTGGTATTTATTAAAACAATTTTTAGCATCGCTACTGCGTGCAAGTGTTCAAATCAAACTGTCCGGATGCTTTTGATATCTAGTTTTCGTTTGTGAGTCTTAGAAATAGTTTTTTTGCTCCGATTTTCTTTTTTGCTGTGTTGCCAGCCAGTGGTTCTGATTTTGCGCTTGATGCTGAAGGACTAGAAAGTTCGTACTCCACATTAGGCAAGTCTGTGTACCCAGTAACTCTTGATAATATGATGTATGTTTGAATTGTAAGCGTGAACTCCGTATTTCTTAAGCACGCAAAGATGCAGGAATCCTGTTATTCACAGGCACTTAATCAAAAACAAAATTGGTAACGTACATTATTCTGAAAAGGACTCTTTTTAAAGAGTTACCTAGCTGGTCCAATTCTAAACGTTAATCATTCCGTCACCTCCTTCGTTTTATTCTTCCACCTCCTTCCTTTGGCAGTTGGGATCAGGTTCAGTTCTGAGTGAAAATCCAAAGGTCAGGGCGATAGAAATAGAATGCTATGTTGTTCAGATGTTTCAGATTGCTTTAAATATTTGCTGTTGGCTGCCTTTCTGTCATGTCGACTGACCTTGATGTTGATTGTGGCTTGGCTTTGGTGCAGCGTCGGTTATTAATGCCTTGTGCATTAGACACCTGCGCATTAGAAGTTACTGATTATTATTATTACGTCTTGAGGTTATTTGGTAAGGAAGTAAGTTTATCATTTGTTTGTGTATCTCTGGCATTTATTTAGCGCCTTTTAAAATGTCTGTAAGGTGGTTATTGTAGTGTACTTTCATGATGAACATTCCTTAACATGGAATGATCATAATTAAGGTGGAGTTTATGTTTGGCATTTCAAGGATAAATATACAGTATACTCCTTGCTAGGAAAATTTGTATACTGTGCCATTTCATGTTTGTTTGAAGAAGCGAAATTACATGGACTTTGTTCCATAGTTTCTCTGACCTCTCAAGTGTTGCACCTCTGTCTGGGAAACTGTAGAATTAGGCATGGATGGCTTGAAGTTGACCATTCATTGATTAATTTTATCAAAACTTTCCTTGTTTCCTGTCCCCGCTTAGGACTGCCTTACGGGACTGCTAATCCTCCTGTCACCTGGTAGTTTCGCTTCAGACAGAGAGAGAAGCAAACTTTTTGAACTATCGTATCCCAGAGCATCCTTTCTTCACCTCTGCAGTCATAATCGCTTTCCACCTTAGCACCATGCTGTCTGCTCCGGTCTGGCCCTCTGATTCTGGCCTGGCGCCAAACAGACCCAACAACTGGCTCTTGCAGATATGATTTGCTAGTAGTGCTAGTGATCAAACTGGTCTATCTGATGCAGGTATTATTTGGCAGTGAGATTCATGCTGCAGTGGGCGACCCAATGGCTGTTACTGTGCACTCTGAAAGGTCCTGTTAGAATGTATTATGAGGGTGTGATTTATTGTTGCAGTCACGTACATGTATTATCACAGCATTTATACAGCATATTACAAAACCTCGCAAAACAAGTCTAATATTTCTAAAAATTGTAATCGTATTCTCGAGATTTCTACAGCACCCAACGAAAGCGAAGTTGCGGGAACCAGGCGCTCAGTCAAAACAGAATCAATAGGCAAGGTGGGTTCAGTTCCAGGTCAAGATCCAAGAGTCAGGCAGGCAGTCGGACGGCTAAGGTGGGTGGTGTTTGGAATCGGATCTGCAAGATAGATACAGGGAAGAAGAGGAATCAGGATGGGGAAAATGTGCAACACAAGACGAGCCGAGACGTTTCTTGAGTTGCTTGTGGTGCCGGAGTTCGAAATTTCAGTGGAAGATTGTTCCAGAAAGACGGTCCGTGGGAGATGGGAAAGACCTGTGGGCAAGAGCGAAGTGGGTGGAGAAATGTATCCCAAAAGGGGACATAGTCGAAATCGGGGATGGGAAAGTTCGATCACTCCTTCCTAAAACCGGTTTTTCTCAAACTCATTCGTTACTTCAACAATAGATTCTGGTTTGAACGCAGGGTTCCTCGGTGGAGGGATTGAAGGCGGAGCAGAAATAGCTGGGTCGTCTGTGTGTCTTTTCGACGTCTGCACTGGCTTCCATTCTTCCTTATTCAAGGCCGCCTACAAATAAATTAAAGCAAAGCGAACGTCATAATCTCGTAAACATTGTTAAAATGTCGGACTGTATTTCATGATGGCATTGAATGGAGAAATGCAATCTGGATGGACAGTATGGTTTACGGTGAAAGCCAGTAGGCCCTACTTTTAGGCCTCGAGGCCTAGCTTCAGCCTTTTGAATCTAGGGCTTGTTATTTTTTATTATGAATTTTTAAAATTATTATTTATTTTATTTATTTATTATTATTATATTGCAGTTTTAATCAGTTATTTAAATATTGTCGGAAGCGCCATCGCCAGAGGGCTCATGGCGTGATGGCAACATGGCAAGTTCCGTACAGGCAGAAGGCATTTCTAAATTATTATTATTAATATTATGAAAGTAATTTTATCCGACTAACCACCAAGTAAAGAATGCTTGTTATGACGAGGCCCAGTCCGCCTAGAATTGTCGGCAGAAGAAAACAGCTCGGAACGCTAACACTAGAAGAAAAACAGAACAACACTTCAACACTGTGCGGGAACTGATGTCAAGGGACAGCTGGTAGTCGGCGGACAAGGAAGCTTTTCCAGAGGTACGGATCTTATTATCTGGGAAGCGACTTTACGAACATGTAACTGGTTTTGTATAGCGACCGTATGTCCTCCACCCTGCTCATTTTTCGATGAATTTATAGGGTGAGATCCCTCACCACCGCTGCCCGTTTCAGTGGGGACCACGCTATTTAAGGTCCCGTGTACGGACCGTGCTAGCCATTGCTGTCTGACAGATCTAACGAGTGCGTTTTTAGATCCCGGTAGACTAAAACGTTAGGCTTTAACTACAAAATATGCTGACGTATTCGTTTGAGCAGCTTTATTCATTTACGTATGACTTCGCTTCTGTCATTTCGTTCTCAACTTAAAACTTGCCTGTTTCAAATTGCTTATCCACCATAGGCCTCTCTGTCGTGCGGACTGACTTTCTGGATATCGACCTGATTGTGGCTTGGTTTTGTTTTGCCATCGGTTGATGCCTTGTGCATTAGACACCGGCGCATTAGAAGTTGCTAATTATTTTTAAAGGTGCCTTAGAAATGATTAACATCGCCAGTGTTTGGCAGGCCTACAGTAGCGTTTTATGTTTAAATATAGGCTATAGTCTATTTTATGTATACGTGCATGCTACCATACGATTTATATCTGCGTTTTTATACATACTGTAGGCCTGTTTATAGGCTTACACATGTATAAAAGCGCACCAGTAATAGTGAGGTAGTATAAAGCCGACGTCAAGAGCTCTGCCAGCCATCGGCAAACACTGGATTGGCCTGCTATTTCTCTACTATTTTTCAACTGTGGCAAACACTTTTTGAAATGCCATTGTCGGATGCTGTATAGCTGTCATTTTTTGTTCAATATTTGTTTAAACGCCGCCACTCCCGTACTCGGGTGGTACCAGTCTGAAGCCCCGATGAAGGAGGAGGGCGACGCTATTCATTTTTTGACACAACGTCGCTAACCAGAAACTACTACTACTGCTTGTCTGACTCCTGGATCTTGACCTCGAACCGAACCCTTTTGCCTATCGATTTTGTTTTGACTAAGCGCCTGAGAATAAGCTGGTTCCCGCGACTTAGCTTTCTTTGGGCGCTGTAGAAATCTCGAGATTACGATTTGTGGTGGGGGTAAGGTGAAGTCGACGTCAAGATGGCATTAAACACTGAATGCACAGTTGGCTACATAATATTATTGTAGTAGATATTTACGTGAGCGTTATGAGAGTTCTGATGTAGTAGTTTTTCAGTGGGGGAATGCTCTTCACTATGGCGGTTAGGCGGGTTTGACAGCTAAAATAAACACAAAAAGATCACAACATCAGGCCATGAATCATAGCTTGCCACCGCTTTTGCTTTGCCAGCCTACAAAGCTAATAACACCGGAAAATAGGCCCCCCAAAATTGTTTCTACCAAGGGTTTTCTACAGAGTTTATCTTGAAGTGGAGCCATATAGATTAGCTATTACATTTACAAAAATTACAATTACAGAGGCTTAAC
This sequence comes from Norana najaformis, assembly GCA_964023275.1. Taxonomy (NCBI): domain Eukaryota; kingdom Metazoa; phylum Annelida; class Clitellata; order Crassiclitellata; family Hormogastridae; genus Norana; species Norana najaformis. Next base: position 3,891,366 of record OZ029916.1, on the reverse strand, counting down.
AACAAGCCAGCGTTAAAGTAGGCTACAATAATCCACGCAGCCAGCAATCTCTTGTTGGAAGCTTAATTAAGACCTCTAAACAAGAGCCAATAATGATTGAGAAGATCCACTGGCGGCGCTGTAGGTTTTGCGACATGGGGCCAATGGGAGGAGAGGAATTTCCGTGGTTGGGGTCACAACAATCCCCTATGTGACAAATTCCATTAGCACATTAAAATGTAAAGAAGTGGTCTATAATGTATAAGACATTGCGGGCGAATTTCAATTGGGGCATGACGTCTCTGGCCTCCGCTACAGAACCTTGTTTATATATATATATATATATATATATATATATATATATATATATATATATATATATATATATATATATATATATATATATATATATATATATATATATATATATATATATATATATATATATAATGATTTGTGTGGAAATGGATATATATATATATAATATATATATAATATAATGATTTGTGTGGAAATGGCAGTCTGGTTGAAACCGGGTTCACGACTTTCAGGCATATACACATATACATATATGTATATTTATTATACATATATACATACATATGTATTTGTTGTATGGGACTGACCTTCGTTGTACTGTTCGTTTTCCGTTCGACCGATTTCCTCTCGGCCATTCGATTAGAAAAATGATAAGCGATGCAGGTCTGGAGGCCGAGGTTAAGAAACAAACCACTGCTCGGCGCTGTAACTATATGTGCTTCTGCACATCTCGAGCTCACAGTAATCAGACAGACACACAGACAGACAGAGACAGACAGACAAACAGACACTTCTGTCTTCCTATCTCTCCTCTTCTCTGCTCTTCTTCCTCCCTCTCTCCCTCTCGCTCTTTCCCTCTCTCCCTCTGTCTCTCGAATATGAACAGTGGTGCTGCAGAAGTCTCTACATAACTATATTACAAGATTTGGTTAGATTAATATTAGACTAAACTGGATTAGATTTGGCTACAGTAGACAGGGCACCACGGCAACTGATTGAATAGAGCGCTTGGCTTGTAAGGCGGAGAGTACGGGTTCGAGCCACCTCTAAGACGTTCACTGTGTAGGGACCTTAAGCAAGGCCTTCACTCACAATTGCTCAGCGCAACCGATTGATGCTTGGTTGTTAGACAGTGGCGCTTAATAAATGCAGAAATAACAGACAGTCTAGACTAGAAGAGAATATATTAATAAGAATAGACTAAATTAGATTAGATAAGAACAGATTAAATTAGACTGGGTTAGAATAGATTAGATGAGATCAGATCATGTTATCTATAGGCTTAATCCCTCCTTGACACCAGCATACCTGATTATTTTGATCACCTGCAGTTTATTCCCTCCTTTATCCAGTCAATCAGATGCGGATTCAGGATTCGAAGTAAGTTTGGGATTGCGAAGTAATAGCATAGTCTCGGCAGTATAGAGAAAACCAGTTAGGAAATACGTCAGTCGACCTAGTTATGAAATAGGTCAGTTTCGGACGTCGGTTAGCCCCCCGCCAGACTGCCAGCAGTTATTCTTGAAAGCAAGTTTTGACCGTATGTATGTGTGTTTGTGTGTGTGTAGGTGTGTGTGTCAAATGCATCTATAATGTATAGATATATGTATGTATATACGCAGTATGATCGATGGCAGAGCAAGGATACATGACAGCAGCTGCGAATTGCCAGTTTTTAAACATTCCAGCGACGCCAAGGATGCCACCGAAGAACAAAACTGAAACAGAAGAAAACTCACATTAAAACACTACACGACTTTAAGCAGTTTTTCAACACGCTTCTCACAATCCAGTTTTCACCACCCATTAACTAAGACGTTCACTGTTTAGGGACTGTGGATGGTGGTCATTCTGTCTGACTCCCTCTGAAACTCACTCCAGCTTCACAGTTTTATATGCAATCATCACAAGGAGTGGTAGCGTTTCAGCACCCGCTTCTGGTAACCCCTCTTAGACACTTCATAAAACATCTTGCAAAAGACAGGTGCATCGGCATTAGAGAGTGGCACGGTAATGGGGAATGTGGTAATGCCGCGGTTACCGCGGATTTTACCGCGGTAATGGTGTCAGAAGCGACGGTAATACCGTGGGGATGGAAATACGAGCACGGTAATTCCCGCGGTAACGGTTGTGGCATTAGCAAAACTCCCCACTGCATCAGATAATTGCTTTTTGTTCTAAATAGCTACATTGGTAAGTGCGTACGCCAAGGAGCCGCTGCGCGTGAGGATCCCAGGTTAGCGTCCCTGTCATGGCTTATTTCAGAGATTTAGATCTCGGGCTAGTAGGCCTACGGTCCGTGCACGGGAACCATAAATGGCGTGGCGCCCATTCAAACGGGCAGCGGTGGTGAAGGATCTCACCCGATAAATTCATTGCAAAATGAGCAGGGTCGAGTCCATACGGTCGCTATATAAAACCTAAACATTTACATTTTAAATTGTTCTACCTATTCAGTATAAAGCAATATATTGAAATTCTTGAATATTCACGATTTCTTGAATATTCAGTATGGGTTAAAAAGTGCACGAAAACACTTTACTGCAGTGATATTTGACCTAATAAATAAGACAATCCTTTCTTGTTGCGATATTTGACTATAACCAAATGTAACGATCAAATAAATGATAACAGTTTTGAAGTATATCTGTTATATGACCTATTAAGATTACAATATATAGGGCCTACATATAGTAGGGCCTTCGTGACCCATTCTGACAACAAGAGTCAAGTGGCATTTCCCACATTTTCAGCTTTTCTGTTGTCGAATAGTGAATTCAATTTCGTTTAAATTGGTAGCCATTTATGTAAATATTCCAATTAATGTAGCTCCAGAGATTATGTCAGTTTCTAAAAAATTGGGTTTGCGAATTAAGACTAATTTTGTCAGAGCGAGTCACATATGTGTGAGCATTTCATTGTTTTTGCTTCACTGTGACGGGAATGGGGACGGGGATGGGGACAGACCTGATGGGAACGGGATGGGGATGGAGATACACTTGACGGGGACGGGATGGGGTGCTGATGGAGAAAATTTTTGTCCTCGTGTCTTTGTATGTGTGTAAGTATGCATGTATATATGTGTGTATGTGTGCATCTATGTATGTATATATGTTTGTATATATGTATGTATGTATCTATGCATGCATCAAGACGCTTAATATAGCGCCTTTTAATTAGGCTACCTCACAAAAGTGCAACACTCGCTAGCCCAAGTGCGTGAGGATCCCCGGTTCGCACCCCAATCGTGGCTTATTTCAGATATCTGAATCTCGGGCTGGGACGATCCGTACACGGGGACCTTCAATGGCGTGGCGCTCATTCAAACGGGCAGCGGTGGTGAAGGATCTCACCCGGTCAGTACAATGACAAATGAGAAGGGTCGAGGTCATCCGGTCGCTATAGAAAACCGTGTGCATTTACATTTAAATTTTAGTGGTGTTAAAGCTCATTGAGATAACAAGTTCATCAGTAGGCAAGCAATGCGCAGATCGTAAAATCGTAATCTCGTGTTTTCTACAGCGCCCAACGAAAGCTAAGTCGCGGGAACCAGCTTATTCACAGGCGCTCAGTCAAAACAAAATTGACAGGCAGAAAGTTTTCGGTTCCAGGTCAGCAGTGGTCTGGGAAGTGTTAGAAAGTTGTGTGAGCCAACATCAATACAGTACAGTACTAAGGTGGATAAAATTATACATTATATCCGATATAATCTATAAAGAATAGGCAGATATTTCCGTTGGCCAAAAAAGTTGTGTGAGCATGCTCCTGCCTCGGCGTCACAGAGCCAAAACTTGTGTGAGCATCGGCTCCTTTGGCACCATGGCTACCGGACTCCTGAAGGTCAGGATCCAGAAGTCAGGCAGTTGGACGGCTACGGTGGATGGTGTTTGAAATTGAAGCGAGGAGAGAGGTAAGGGGAAGAGGAAGAACCAGGATAAGATTTTTGGAAGTGTTTTCAGTCTTCAGTGAAAGACCAGCGCAGAAACTGAAAGAGGTGAAATGTTGGTGAGTTGGTAAGATGGATCAGATAATTGTCGTAACTAGAAAAAGATAACTAGATAAGTCTCCACATGCGGATTGCCTAGATATTGCATACTTACTGATGGAACTGACGACGCCCTGCTCGTTTGCCCACAGACCGAGCTCTACTGGATGAGCGTCACCCTGGCTATGGGGCTTCTGGACCGGCGGCGCACTTTTCTTCTCTCCAGCTGTCATCTTGTCTATCGACGAGAATCAACTAATCGATTTCAGAAGAGCTTATGCAAGTGTAAATGTAGCAGTTGACGTACGCGTCAACAACCTAACCGATACCTAACTAACTAAGCCCCCAGTGCAACTGGTAATAATGATCATTAAAAACCAATCGAAAATGCTTAACGGTAGTCACCGCTAGCTTAAAACCGACGCAGTAACAAGAATTCAGCGAAAGGGGAGGAGTGTATTTCACTGTCTTCGAAGCCGAGTCACGGTGAAAAATCCAACAAAATCGAGGCGAAGTACAGCAGGTAAGAATAGGTATAACACACACACGACGGGAATGTCTGCGGAGCAGTAAGCGGAACAGACGCCTACGAGCAGCGTTGGGATATTAATCGATTCTTGGGATTAGGCCCTACACGCCACACGACTGCGGTTGTGTGGTTCTTCTCATTGAGGATGTATGAGCCGACTCAGATGAGAAAGCAACGTAAAAACCTATAACTCTTAACCCATGAATGGCAAACAGGGAACTCCCAGAGCAAATAACACAGCTATGATCTGCTGTAGAATGCGTTGTTTGCTTTCTCTCCTCCTCCTCCTCCTCCTCCTCCTTTCTCTCGACCTCTGCGTGTCAGACAGACATAGACAGACAGAGAAAAGACAAGACAGGCAGGCAGAGAGACAGATAGACAGAGAAAAGGCAGACTGACAGACAGAAACAGAAAAGACAGGCAGGCAGGCAGGCAGACACACCGAGAAAAGACAGGCAGGCAGACAGACAGACAGACACACAGACAGACAGAGAAAAGACAAGAAAGACAGGCAGGCAGGCAGGCAGACAGACAGAGTGATGACGTACCTTATCCTGGAAAGGAGTCTTAAAGAGTTATCTAGCTGGTCCAATTCTAAACGTTAATCATTCCGTCACCTTCTTTGTTTTATTCTCCCACCTCCTCCTCCTCCTCCTCCTCCTTCTCCTCCTCCTCCTCCTCCTCCTCCTCCTCCTCCTCCTCTCACCATCCATTCTAGTTTCTAATCTGTTTCTATAGAACCATTATCGTTATCACAAGGCGTCATCTCATCGGGTCGCTTCACAGTGAAACAAGCGCTTTTGTGAGTTATTTAAAGGCGCTATAGTAATTGTTAACTGACTATGAGTTGAACTCTGTTCGGTTGAGAAGTCAGTCGAAACTAAGGGGTCGTCCATAAAGTACGTATCTCGTTGGCCCCTCTTTTGGCGCTACGCGAAGAACGGTGGCTTTGCATTGAAGCACAACCTCAAGCATTACAGGCAGCTGTCTTTATCGAATTTGTGCGTGAGGCACACAGGCTGTCCTGAAATAGAGTAGTTTGCGTATGACGCCCACAAAGAGGGGTGACCCCCCAAATGGAGACAAGAGGAGCGGGTTATGCTCCAAATTTGGTACCTAGTTATTTCTGTACAGCCTGTACCTTAAACACCAATTTCAGCCAGTCAGACAATCTGTACTGCGTTTGATCGAATTAGGGTTCCTTTGCTTGACGCGGCCGTGTCAAAGTACCCCACCCCGTAGCACAGTCGGCTCTGCATGAGCAGTAGGGTATCCTAATCTAGGCATTAGCACTCCGCTGGAGTGAGGACGTCTGCAAAGGATGCGGGCAAGGGGAGGGGAGGTCCAAAGTAGGTCATTTTTGCGGAAGTCCTCTACGGTCGACACCCAACTACATGTACCAAATTTAGATGCGGACGTCCGCATTGGGCATAGTTTGTTAACATATGGATAACCTAGCTTCCCCTTTTTGCCAAATGATAAACTTTGTGATCTTAATGACGTTTCTAACATCATTGCGGTTTGTGTAGAGAGCGCCACTGATGAGTTTATCGCAAGTGGCGCTATACAAATTTTAAATTGCAATTACAACTTAAGTAGCAGTCCACAATCGTGTTCAGTTGAAGAAGCGACATCTTATGACTTCTACGGTCGTTGACAGACCTTACATTTTCCTTTCGACTAATGCCACCAAAGTCACCTCTAGACCGTTTCAATATTCACAGACTGCTGTATCATAAGCAACTAACACAAAACTCGAGTGTTACGTTTATTTCTATTTAGCTCTGAAGGGTGCTTTTATGCTTGAGCGGCACGAAAGAGCACGACTTACTGATTGTGCTGTGCCTACGTGACGCACGTAAACATTGACTTGTACCTAACACAAAACTCGAGTGTTACGTTTATTTCTATTTAGCTCCTAAGGGTGCTTTTATGCTTGAGCGGCACGAAAGAGCACAAAGACTTCCTGATTGTGCTGTGCCTACGTGACGCACGTAAACGTTGACTTGTACCTAACACAAAACTCGAGTGTTACGTTTATTTCTATTTAGCTCTGAAGGGTGCTTTTATGCTTGAGTGGCACGAAAGAGCACAAAGACTTCCTGATTGTGCTGTGCCTACGTGACGCACGTAAACATTGACTTGTACACGAGGGAAAGTCGATGTTCGTCAGTTTCTTACCTAAGGCTAAGCGGTCCTTAAAATTCCAATCCAAACGCCCTGCGTATCATTTTTGAGCGTTATAAACTCACCTGAAGACCCTGAATCAATCCGATCTATAAATAGCAGTCGAACCATTGGTCATCTTCCGCATTCATTCTCAAAAGAATTTAAACTGGCGCTCCTAGCTCGGTATGTGGCTGCATTTCTTCAAAATTTTAGCTGACAAGCTGATAACTAGGGTGCACTGAATCAAAGCAAATGTGTATCTGAATGCCTTAGCATTCGCAATTGTAGAATGACTCGTTTGCTTTCACCCAACGTATAATGCAATTCCAAACACCACCCACCGATAGCCGTCTGACTGCCTGTCTGCCTCTTGGAACTTGACCTGGAACCTAACCGTTCCTGCCGGTCGATTTTGTTTTGACTGAGCGCATGTGAATAAACTAGTTCACGCGACTTCGCATTCGTTAGGAGCTGAAGAAATCTCGAGTTTACTAATACGTGTGCATATACGTACCTGTATATATGTATTGATGTGAGTGTAAAGATGTATGTATGTAAATATCTATGTACGGATGAATGTATGTATTTATTAATAAGCATGGAGTAATGGATACATGTACGTAGGTATGAACACACATAATATAGCGCCGTTAGGTACCTGCACACCGGATTCTAACTTCCTAGTAGATCAGTAAGTGTTCAAGTGGCCTTACAATTTATAAAACTAGTACACAGGCCAGCATGAGGTCATATATCGGCAGGACATCAAAACAATTCATGGTAATTTTAAAAATACTATGCAAAACTCCACAGTATGACGTTCGTGAAATTATTCAGATCAGAAAGCACGTCTCTACATGCCTAATACTTACTTGCAACACACTCTACAAATAATAGGGGACACGGGTGTAACCACACTTGCCTAAGTCAGCTGCTGCTGTGTGGCAACAGCACATCCACTGTGGCGTGCTACAGGATTTTTGTTGCTACCGAATAAAGTACAATCGTAATCGTAAGCTCAAGTTGTCTACAGTGCCCAATGAAAGCCAAGTCGCGGGAACCATCTTATTTCACAGGCGCTCAGTCAAAACAAAATTGATAGACAAGAAGGGTTCGGTTCTAGGTTAAGAAATCTCCAGCTTACGGTTACAACATGGATCCAAATTTTCAACACAGCTTCTAAACATGACCTCATATAATGAAACTCATTTATTAGGTAGGTTAGGTAGAGTGGTTGTTAATTAGATACACGGCGGTATCAGTATATTCACTTTTAGATACACAACGATATCAGAATATTCACTTTCTCAGGTCGGAAGCACCTCGGTTGAGTTTATCCTCTAACAGGCACTTTATAAATCAGAAATTACAATTACAAAAATCTCAACAAATTACAATTACAAGTATTGTTCCTCAAACACAGTCCTAGAAAGGTACTGCGTAGCTCTGGTTGTATGTATAGCAACAAGTACACTGAAGTCTTGACAGGTTGCTTGCCAACACCCTAGCTTTGATCTGTAAGGACACTTGAACATTTTCATAAGCCGACATAAATTTATAAAATTCGGATCAAAGACTGCAATCCATTAGATGTCTTTTTTAAAATCATGAAAGTAATTTTCAAATGCAGATGGTTTTGTTTAACCAATTCATCTGTTATCTTCCACAAAAATCGTCCGACGTGGATAGCTATTCAGTTCAACATACAAATAACGAAACTGGTACTTTCTTCTTTCATCCTAAAATAAAAAACAATACACTTGTAACTCTTCAGTTAATTATTTTCATCTTTCCTTTGTCCGCTATTTCCCTCCCCTGGGCGACCGCCCATGCCTCTGATTCAGGTGTAACGTCTGGCATGTTCATATTGTTACATTTTTCGAATTCTTGGTTATATCGAACAAAATATAGTAAAATACACAGGGACCATAAATGGCGTGGCACCCATTCAAACGGGCAGCAGTCATAAACGATCTCATCTGATAGATTCATTGAAAAATGAGCAGAGTCAATGCCATACAATTGCTATACAAAACCGTGTACATTTGCATTTATTCCCATTTGGCTACCTAAACAGGTCATATGTACTCCAAATGCCGTGGCACCCATTCAAATGGGTAGCAGCTGATAAATTCACTGAAAAATGAGCAGGGTCAAGGCCATACGGTCGCTATAAAAATCCGTGTACATTTTTGTTTAATAATAATACCTGTTGTACTTCTAGATGAACAGTTGCTTTATTCAGCGGTCCTTCAAGGTAGAACTGCATCTGCATCCGCTTAAACCCATTCACTTCGTACTCCATATGCCTACGACAACAACAAAGACGAAGATGAAGAACAGCAGTGCCTCAAGGTAATGCCAACAGTGGGTATGAAATGTTAGCGACTTCATCTTTCTTAACCTCAGCACTTGGGGCAGGTGGCTAGTCATCTCCCTTGACATAGTGTGCAGGCAATGTACTCATTTTACAGCCGAGTTCATTAGGGGGCCAAATGGAATAGAAATCTTGAAACATCATTCAGCCCTGGCAGGTATTTAACACCCTGACCTCTGGATTGACAAATGCAGCTAACCACTAGTCTATTATATACCACAGCAATCACAGACTAATGTAAAACCATGTGTTAAGGAAAGTGTTAACTGTGCCCACTTTTACCTGTACTCAATTACGTAAATGCATAGTTCAGAATGCAATCAGCAGAAAAAGTAACCTACTTAACGAAACGCCTGCGTCCACGACTTGTCATCTCCCCATATCCTTTAATCGGCTCACCAAGAGCATCAACAATCTGGAAGCACAAATACCAATGTTTTCCATTAGTGGAATAATTACCCATTTAGACGGTAACACATGGTTCATTACAGTTTCGCCCACCTGAGGCCACCAACACCACATCGGATTGCAACAGGAATAGAACAATGCAAGCTCCACGCAGTGATTGTCCAATAAATAAGTAATCAGACGTTGACTTGCATCGATTCACATCCAACATGATGGACAGCAAGTTTACTTACCTCAATCTGGTAAAGTTACAAAACGGCGTTTTTATGTACTCTGTTGTTTTGCATGAACAGAGCTTCATAGATGCGAACAAACAAGGTACACACACAAAACATGAAGAACATGTGGATGTGTGTTAAATGCAAATTGAAAAGACAATTTGGCACAATTTTCTGTTTGTTTCTGACATATTTGCAGGAGTTTATCTGATGAAACAAATTTCGTCGCGAGAGCATTACAGTTTCGGGTGCATACAGGCGAAACCTTCACTTGTGTTTATTACCAGAAGGTAAGGCATTTTCTCCCACATTCGTATTTGTATCACAAAAACTTAGCCAATTTCATAATTTATTTTAAGCAATAAAAGTATTTCGACTGATTACTTATTTATTTATTTGACAATCACTTTATGGACTGATTACTTATTTATTTATTGCATGCAACACTTTATTCCATTGCAAGCTGGGATTACCATACTGTCTGTATGGCTTAGGGTGAATAAAAGCAAAACCTTCACTTTACCCTGTTTATTACCAGTATTCCCAACCCAGTCTGAGAAAAAGAGAACTGTTTTCAACTAACCATTGACAACAAACATTACAATTAGTAGATTTATGTACGTAAGATTCGACAGACACAATTCTGTACAGTTGTCGTAACTTAGTGATGTGTGAAGCTTTTAAAACCAGTTTGAACAGACACACCTGCTCATTCTTACGGCATAATTTGAAGGCTCGTCCATAAACACCACTAGGACTCTGGCCAGAAAATAATTCTCGTCCAATGGCATAGAACATAATACCTAAACACAAGCACAGACATATTCAAATATAAATACTTACTTAGTACTTCTTATGCAGTTCTGCACATCAAACGCAGCTTCTCCATTTATCTCTGTCGACTGCCAGTCTTCCTGCCTCGTCCCACGACATCTCCAAACATCCAAGGTCGTCTTAAATGGTCTCTGGCCAGTTCTTCCTTGGTCTTCCCCTCCTCCGTTTCCCTTCAGGAATCCAGTTCATTGCTTGATTGATCTATGTTCATACCAATTACATGTCCCATTCATTTCAGTCTTCTCTTTCTGATGATGATATCCTCTACATCCTATTTTCTTGTCCTTTCTCTTGTAATATTAAATAAATAAGTCTGTCATCAGTCTGAAATTCAGCAAGTGTGCATCGCAGAAGATACGTAAATGCATAAAAAACTGCACATCTGTAGTCAGATTAGACAAACATTCTAGAGTCGTTAAGTAACGTCATTTAAGAGACGATTCATTTAGCTCTAGTTGTGTACTACTGTGGTCATTTCTCTGCTTACCTGTTACCGCAATTCCCGCGATGACTATTCCAGTGTATGTTGCATCTTTGCTAGCACGAGTAACTGGGAACAATAACCAAAGTTGAGATAGTTCTTAGATTCAAGCAACTTCAGAATCTTAATAACACTATCCGAAACACAATACTTGAGACTACATTATCTGTTTACTCATTCCTAGATAAACTTTGAACAATGCAGAAACAGCTTTTGGATGCTTAATATGTCAATGTGCAGAACTGGGATTGGCTTCGGCTGGCAGTCAAAGGAACTCGTATGCCTCCACGCGCGGTTGAAAAGTGATTGTAACCTGATGGTTAATCACCAGATTATTATTACAATTCCTGCATTTATTAAGTGCCACAATCTAATAACTAAGCATCAGTCAGTGGTGCTAAGCAAGTGTGCATTAAAAGGGTTTGCTGAAGGTCCCAGCAGAGTAACCATCTTAGGGGAAGAGTGCATTACAAGCTGAGCACTCTAACCAATCGACTACCATGGCCCACAGATGGCTGAAGTAGCACTCTCGCTTGATCGTTGTTAACTTGTGTGTCTGGAAACACAGAGTGGGTGCTGGTTGTTACAAGATATACCGCTATGCATCACCACACCAAAGGGGAAGACTTTGACTTCATTATCCATATTAAATGAGAAGCAAATGTAGCAAAACAATAACTGAGTAGCAAAGTGTAGGGTAAGGTAATGCAAAGAGGCCAAAATATACAGTAATTCCTGCAGGAATGAATACAATAATTGTTCATTTAAAATATTTAATTCTGGTTGTGCCAAACCTTTCTCGCCCAATGTGAGCTCCGAAAAAGGCTTGTCTTTCCTTTCAACAATTTCTGTGCTTTTCCTATCATCTGCTTTTTGCTTTTGACGAAGACGTTGACTTGAGTGATAGCAATGGCAAGGTGTTAACGTTACGCAGGGCATGATCACATGTGATGTTATGTTACAACAGCCGAGATGTTTCCATGGGAAGTTGCTTCTGTGCAATGGGTCACTTCCACATCTCAGATGAGCTGCACTTCTCATCCAAGAGCAGATTTCAAGTCGTAGTGCAGAAGTCATGGCTCCATACACACTAATTGGTTACCACTAAAAGGAAAAACATCTGCTCTATATGTAGCCATTTTTATGTACCTCATTTAAGTGTATTTTAACACAATATAACACAGAGTAATGGATGCTAAGTTATATAGGAAATCTACTCTGCCATAATTTAAAAGCCATGTGAATGTGTTTCATAACTCCTGTGCCCATGAGGGTTGGAAAAGGGTCAGTCTAATACCCTGTAGACTTGAAGTTAAAATAGGGTCATTTTATCCCCTCTTTGGTCACAATGGTAAACATTATGCTGCATGTCACTAGCAGTGGTGGTATTCACAGTTACCACGTATAAGTAAGTACACTGGTAAACTTTTAGCATTTGGCGTAATTCATAAAACTCTGGCAACAAGAAAAATATAGCCATATAACTAGTGGGACATCTTCCACAGAACCTCCGGCGCTTATAATCTGCCCGGTATTTCACTTAACATCAGCTGGCAGTGCATACCATGACCATCTGGAAGCAAATAATCTTTACAGGGTAAATACGTGCTCTCAAGTGGTCCGCGATTAAGACTCACAGCCTGCTACCTCTTGATCTTGGGGATTAGTGCCGGGTCACAACAACCACCAATACGCGAACATCTATATATGCAAAGTTTAAGCAAACTGGTGGGCATTTACTAACAAGACTGAAATTCCCTTCGTTGCTGCAAATGTTAAAAATTACTAAGAGTTCTAAAATCACAGTTTAAAACAAAAAATGTTCAAAGCCTGCCCTACGAGCACAGACAATATAACATCCAAAGATTCCACAGTTCAGGACGTAATTGAAATCAAATGAGCAGAATAGCGTCCAAGCCTTTTCAAAGTATTCTATTATAAAATCATTACAAAAATATGCCTCGTTGCTCTAAAATTTAGACTATTTACACATTATTACAATTAAACCTATTACAAAGGAATAAAAAACTGACTTCAATTATTTGGTGGAAGTTGTAATCTAGTCTTTGTAGACTTCAAAAAAGCTTTTGATTCAATAGCACATGAAACATTATGGACAACAATGATAGAAATGGGATTTCCTGGACACATAATAAAGTTGTTATCCAAGCTGTACAAGAAACAAAACGCAAAGATCAAAGTGGCAGGAACACTATCTGGAGAGTTCAGAGTCAGGAGAGGGGTGAGACAAGGATGCGTGTTGTCTCCAAGTTTATTTAACATTCTGGCGGAGAGGGTAATGAGAGAGGCTTTGGAGGGTTTTGACGGAGGAGTGCAGATAGGGGGAAGGCGGTTGACAAACTTAAGATACGCAGACGACATAGTACTAATAACAGAATCTGAGAAGGAATTACAAACACTGGTTGAAAGATTAGACAGAGCAGGAAGGAAATATGGAATGCGGATTAACACGGATAAAACAAAGGTCATGACAACAGCAGAAACCAGGTGTCAGATCAGCATAGGTCAGGAAACAGTGGAGCAGGTGAATACTTTCATGTACTTGGGCTCGAGGATCGACAGGGACAGCGATTGTGGAGCAGAGATAAGGGTACGACTTGCAAAGGGATATGCAATGGCTACAAATCTTAAAAAAATATGGAAAAGCCATGGCATATCACTGGTAACAAAGATGAGGCTCTTGATGACATTAGTATGGCCGGTGGCACTGTACGGATGTGAGAGTTGGACTTTGAGGAAGGAGGAAGAGAGGAGGATAGAAGCATTCGAGATGAAATGTCTAAGAATGATCATGCAAATATCGTGGATGGAAATGCGGTCAAATGAATGGGTACTGGAAGCGGCTGGAGTAGAGAGGAATCTTTTGAAGACAGTAAGGAAAAGGAAATTGATCTATTTTGGCCACATCATGAGGAAGGAGGGAACATGCATCGAGAAGGAGATAATACAGGGCACAATACCGGGAGGACGGAAAAGAGGAAGACCGAGAATAAACTGGTTGGGCAACATCAGGGCATGGACTGGGCTAACAATGGAGGAGATGCTCAGGCTGGTGGAAGACAGAGGACACTGGAGGAACATTGTGCATGATGCGGCCGAATCTCGGAACGAGGAAGGCTGAGAACAGAACAGTAATCTAGATAAACAAAACGGTTGACCGAGCGTTGAATCCAAATGATGGTGCAATTTATAATAAACTTGCATAAGGTAGGCCTAAAGCAAAAATCTTTATGTGATGTAAAGAAATGAAACATTTAGGAAAATAAAGCACTATAACTTATTGCTTGTTGTGAGTCGTTATCGAGGGACTATTCGTTGTCTCTTGTTGCTTTCACCAGAGGTCGATAGACGATCAACAAGACTCAGACGAGAGCGAATTCGCGTCTGCAGTAACTGTTCTTGAACCCCAAACCTTTGCAGCATGCATTAGCATCAAATAATGAAGCAGAAAGGCCATTTTGTCCAAGCCTCAGCGCACGTTGGCCGCACATTTTACCTTGTAGGCCCTATAGCATTGGTCTCCAGTCGTCTTGACTATTGTAACTCCATTCTTGTTGGTATCACTAAATCAAACATGCAGAAACTCCAAAGAGTTCAGAACTCCTTGGCTAGAGCCATAACAAATACTTCTAAATATGAGCATATAACGCCTGTGCTTAAATCTTTACATTGGCTTCCTGTTCAGCAAAGGATTTGTTTCAAATTAGGACTTACGGTTTATAAAACATTGAACTATGGCCAACCACAATACCTGAAATCAATCCTTATTCCCCAGACTTACCATTATTCTGCAAGGTCATCTGATTGTCTTTCTCTTGTCATACCTTGGGCTAGAACTGTTCTTGGTAAACGAGCATTTTCGGTTGCTGGACCAAAATTTTGGAATTCCCTCCCTGTGTCTGTTCGTTCTGCTCAGTCGCTCCTGTCATTTCGTTCTCAAGTTAAAACTTACCTGTTTCAAATTGCTTATCCACCATAGGCTGCCTCTCTGTCGTGCGGACTGACCTCCTGGATATCGACCTGATTGTGGATTGGTTTTGGTGTGCCATCGGTTGATGCCTTGTGCATTAGACACTGGCGCATTAGAAGTTGCTAATTAATAATATAGGCTTTTGCGATCATTTATTCGCACCCATTGCCGCCAAGTGGGTGGTGTCAGGAACTTATGATGTTGTTGTTGTTGTTGCTGCTGATGATGATGACGACGACGTTAGGCCTTTGACATCGGTCCATTCCTAAAATTCAGTTTAAAAAAACGAAGAAGCCTCAAAATCTTTGGCTAGTCTTGGCCTCTCGCAATCTCTGCAGCTTTGCAAGGGCTGGTTCGCATAACGATCGTGGCGTATAGAAAAGATTTTAATCTCTTTTAATTTAAATTTTTGATTTTAATTTTAATATAGAAGAGATTTTAATCTCGTGCAAGCACGGTCCCTACACGGGGACCTTAATTATCGTGGCGCTCATCGCAAAATGAGCAGGGTCGATGCCATACGGTCACTCTGCAAAATCGTGTACATTTATATAAAACCGTGGACATTTATTTTTGTAGCTTCGCTATTGAATCCTCTCATAAGGCATTTCAAAATGAATAGCCTGGTAAGCTTAGACCTATCACAGTGATTGGAGCATTTGGACCGATCTCGAAGCTTGCACATATAAGCCTAATACACAGCAGTGAATTATAATACAGAAAATGAGAAAACAAGAGATAGGCTTATGAGCTGGACAATTGAGGCAAATATTAGCTATTGCACCGACAGTATCAGAAATCAAACTTACTCAGCCGAAAATAAACAGTTACTTGCCCCCACAAGGGCTGCAGACTGCAACAGCGAAGTCTGATGAAAAGCCTTATTCTATAAACGCTTTCCCAGCCTTAATATGAGCGAACTTGCAAAGAAGAAAATAATAGAAGAAAAATCTAGTGCCCGAGCTGTGTCATTGTTGATGTTAAAAAGTTCACTGCAGTAATAAATAAATAAATAATAATTAATACATAAAACACTAACCCCTTCTCTATTTAAGGCCGGAACCTATGGCCTCTGCATAGACGCCTAGATACTTAGCCATGTTTAATTATCTAGTAGCCCTTGACCTCTGATGAACCCTGATTAGGACCATTAACAAGTATACTGATGAGACGATTAGATCTGAGACCAAGACCATTATTGCCAAATGCGCCGACTGATTGCTTCGACCTCTCCAAGGAATTGTAATATTTCCCTATGGTTTCATCTGTAACGATCATCGATTGACTGATTCGGTCATCTACAGGCTTGTAGGTCTAGCTTAAGGTCTAGAATCAGGTTTTAAAAACCAGTTACTCCTTTTCATGTGATTCATATGAGATACAGTATGAAAGACATAGACAAGTTAACCGTAGTCCAGAAAATACCAGATAGGCCTAAATTCTAGTTGTTAGTTTTTTAGTTATTTTCTTCGATCGTAATGCGTTTTAAGCGAATCGGGGACTTTTCTTCGGATTTAGCAAGTTATTCCAATGACAGATTCGGCTTTGCACGCTTCGCCCGAAATTCAGGTCAAAAACCAATTAGCACTCAAACGAGTAGCGGTGGTGAAGGATCTCACCCGATAAATTCAATGAAAAATGAGCAGGGTCGAGGCCATACGGTCGCTGTAGAAAAACATGTACATTTACATTTAAACGATGCTTTTCATGTGATTCATCAGGAAAAAGCTTTGTTCTATAAACAGGAAGAAAGCGACAGAAGAAAGATTAATCCATGCAGTTTCGAATTCAAGCGCAAATATTTGCCAGCAGATATTACCTGTAATAATCAATAAGCCCCATGAGCTTAGAAACGATCTTCCAAATAACTATTGAACAGGCTTCTCATTGCCCAAGCAAAACAACCCAGATATTCGTTATCGAAATCGCAAGCTAAAACAGCAAACGCTCTAATTGGTAGTTTGTGCGGTTTTTGAAGGGAAAGTTGGCCATTTAGGCCCACAAAAGCCTACACGCTTACAAATTAATGCATCACAGTTAGCGGAACGATAGACCTTCAACGTGAACCCAATAAAAACCATTTAAACTATTATTGTGACAGCTATTGTAGCTATTAATAACGTAGCTCGGAGGTAGTTAACCCCGAAATGACCCTATCGATGATAAACAATAAATTCTGGAGGGCGAAAACAAAACCTGAAATTTAAAAATATCCTATGCAGTGTATAATTTACGAAAACGCACAAACCTTCGTAATTCCACAAGTCAGTCTGAATCAACCATGTTCATCTGATTAGGCAACGTAGCACATTTTATCGATTTACTCGCTCATGCGTGACTTCCACCGAAACTCCCTTTTTCAAACAAAACTGTTTCACATGGAATTGTCCAAGATCGAATAATAAATACGTCAAAACATAATTCACTTATTTAACGATCACAAATGCACTAACTTACTACATGTAGCAGTGAATTAATGAGCTAAGACTAATCTGTTTGTTACGGAAACGTAATTTGGTAAATATTTAGGCTACCGGTCAGCTTTGGAGAATTCCAAAATTTTCCAGATTTCAGCGAACATCGAGACTAAATAGTAATCAACTTCACCTATAATTGCGAAAGTGGAAAACATTGGATTCGGTGTGTCAGCATTTCTGACAAACTCGTGATGTATATAAGAAGTTCAGTGAACCGCAAAAGGCTGTAACAGTTTACAAACGATTCGGATCGGATTCAGAACTCCAACGACTGTGACAATCCCACGTTCGGCAGTCTGAAACGAGATAAATTGTGTTTTGGATCCCAGTTATCTTTGCTAGAAGGAGCAATTAAAGATCTTGTCTTATCTTATCGATTATAGCTGAAATTACTAGTACTTTAGTCATACCAAACGGTTATCTAGGCTATACTAGCAGCAACCATGCTGTTTTTTCCTGGTCTTGGTAAGTATACTCTATAGGCCTACATCTGCTGCTCTTTGTTAGTGTAGCCATCTGCTATCTGTTGCATTTATCGTTTAATACATCCATTGAGGCGCTATATAAATGCTGCGTTACAATTGCAATTAAATTTTATAAGTTAACTAACTTAAACTGAATTATTTTAACGTCGCGCTGAAGTATTTCCTGCAAGTTGAGCAGTACATTATTATTATTAGCAGTTGTCTATTCAAAATATCTGTTTACTAGCAGTTACCTTTCCAATTGTCTATTTCAGTAGCAGTTCAACAGCAGTTATCTTTTCACTTGTTTCTTTAGTTGAATTTCAGTAGCAGTTATCTCTTCGCTTGTCTATTTTAGTAGCAATTTAGTAACAGTCATCTTTTAATATGTCTCTTTTAGTAGCAGTTTAGTAGCAGTTATCTTTTCAATTGTCTGATAGTGGCAGATTAGTAGCAGTTATCTTTCCAAATTGTCTCTCTTGTACCAGTTCAGTAGTAGTTATCTTTTCACTTGTCTCCCTTAGTAGCAGCTTAAAAGCAGTTACCTACTTAACTGTCCAAATCAGTTCTACTAAGTTGGCGCCATAGAAGTTCTGCGAAAAATGTATGAAAATATTTATTTGCCGTTTCAGCAAGGGGTTTCACAGTTGTCGGATGCTGCGTGCTTACAATGGCCGCATCGCTGTGTCAGAGCAGACAAACCTCACTTGCTGCTGATGCTGCTCATGCTCCTGCTGCTCATGCTCCTGCTGCTCATGCTCCTGCTGCTCATGCTCCTGCTGCTCATGCTCCTGCTGCTCATGCTCCTGCTGCTCATGCTCCTGCTGCTCATGCTCCTGCTGCTCATGCTCCTGCTGCTCATGCTCCTGCTGCTCGTGGTTCTGCTCTTCAGCCTCATCAGCGACTTGCTAACGAACTGAAAATTCGTACGAAAATCCTGGCTGCCAACTACGTAAGCAAAACGACGAATCTATAATAGGCCTATACTGATGTATGGGGGCATCGGCACAAAGGGTCAAGAGGTCATGACCTTCAATCTAAAAAACAAGGGACACAGGGCATTTGCCCCGCCCCACTTTTAACTTGCTTAATTTTCTACCGGCTGTAATACTGAAAAATAATGATGAAGCGCTTTAAAAACCTATAATATCCTAGAAAATATATTTAAGTGATTTTCGCTCCTAACTCTGGACTCTGAGGGTATGCATATTTATAGTAGGCCTAGGTAATTTTCCGGATGGGCTAAAAGCCTTGGAGGTCTGCCTGGGACAAAGAAGGAAAGGGAAAGGCAAGTCATCGACCCAAGAGCGAACTAACAAATAGTTGTTCGGTAGAAGATGTGCGAATGTGGGAAGGATGAGAACTCAATGAACCACGAAAATCGCGGTGACGAGCGGAAAGAAAGGGCATCTGAAATATTCGGTGACTTGCAACAGTGGGCCGACTGTTCGTCGATAGCTGAACACAGAACATTGGCAACATACAGCAGAGAGCAGTCAATGCTTGGTCTCCCTTCTGGATCCACCTCGCTACATTACCTTACCTTTACACACCCCACACTACCTTACCCACCTAACCTTCATTGCCTTACCTTACCATACCATCCATATCTTACTTCATTTTGGCTTATCTTACCTTACCCCATTCTACCTTACCTTACCTTACCTTACCACATTCTACCTTACCTTGCCTGTTATACTTTACTTTACCTTATCTTACTCTACCTAACTTTATCTTACCTTATCTTACTCTACCTAACTTTATCTTACGTTCCCTTACCTTACCTTACCTTCACTTATTTTAAGTTGTTCCACTCAATGTTACTTTACCTTGCCTTAACTTACCTTAACTGACTTTAATTTGGCTCACTTAACCTTACCTTGCTTTACCCTATCTTACATAATTTGACCCTCCTTCAATAGTGCAGTGGCTTCATTTTTTCCACGTTCTTCTGTACAGTGTTCAAAGGTGAACAACTACCTGCCCTACATGCCCTCTGACCTTGACCTTACGTCGAAGAACGCAGCCACTGATCCAGCCAAGACCTGCCGATTGAATTACGAGGTCTACCGACCCTGCCTGGCCT
Organism: Norana najaformis; assembly: GCA_964023275.1. Classification (NCBI taxonomy): domain Eukaryota; kingdom Metazoa; phylum Annelida; class Clitellata; order Crassiclitellata; family Hormogastridae; genus Norana; species Norana najaformis. Next base: position 3,871,329 of record OZ029916.1, on the reverse strand, counting down.
CTCAGCTGAACGACGACTCCCAGTCGACGAACCAAGTAAGTTATCGCAATGTGTGTGCGCATTTATATAGCGCCTCATAAGCTAAGAACCTGTAAGAGCGGATCGTGGAGACGGCAATTAAGTCATGCTAGCATTTTATTTAGAAGTCGTGAAAGAATTATGATTAACAAAGACAATAGAATCTCACCTTTTCAAGAAATCCCACCCTGATCCATTGAATCCGCTGCCTTCTCATTTATCTCAGCTTCAACACAGCCCACCCTAATGGTTCCTTTCCCCTTCTCTCTCGTCTTCTGGCAACCGGACTATGTTCTTGACGTGGCTTCTTTGGACAACACCACTGACTTGACGCAGCGCTTGTGAATAAGCTGGTGCCCTGCAGTTAGCTTCTAAGCAGCGCTTTAGAAATTTCGAGCTTACGACTACGATTACGACGGAAGGGATATAACATTACTATTGCATATTATTATACACTTCATGATGATAATGATGATGATGTTGTGGTTGTTGTTGATGATGATGATTAAGGTGATGGCGACGATGATGATGTTTTTGGTGTTGTTGATGATGATGATGACGGCGACGAAGACGATGAACAATGGTGTTAAATCTGTGTTGTTTTAACGTCAGACGGTCTTATGTCGACTTCTGGGTGACGTGCAACGACTGACCCACACCCTGAGGGACGTTCAGAGGGCCGTCACCAGATCCATCGGACCCAACTGTCTCGACAGACCACCGTCCGGTAACCACACCGATCTCTCCCTCCCATTCGCCGACTGCACCGCCCTCTGCTTCCAGCAGCCAAAGCTAACCGACCAGGATATCGAAAATAGGATCTCCGGTGTCTTACATGTCGCTGCCAGTTTGAACCTTCTTCTCAGACAAAAGGTCAGTGACTTGGAGGTCAAAATTCACTTGGAGGTCGAAGGTCACTTGGTGGGCAAAAATCGTTGCAAGCAGAGTGAGATTTGTGGTTGGTAGAAGTGAGGAAGTAAAATTTGTGGGGTAAATGTGCCTTCGATGGGAATTAGTCCAAACTAGTGGATGAAAGACCTGTAGGTACTAACGAAATGTAAGGGTAAACGTACCCACAGCGGCAGATAGTCTGAACCAGTGAAGACAATTGGGTAGGGACGACATGTGTGGGGTAAATGTACCTCCATTTACGGATAGCCTGAACTAGTGTTTATGGGTCCTCCTTTTCCCCTCAAAAATTACACCCTGATCGAAAACTGTTTGTAAGCAGCATACTTAGAACTTAAATCGGCGTCATAGTCGGTAGTAGTAGTAGAACCACAAGTTTAATGACATCATATGGCAGCATTGGCCGTTGACGTCCTTACAAATGTTTTAGATGAAAAACAGTTCTGTTTTTAAAAGCTTGGCTTAACTAACAATAAGTAAAGTCAAAAGCGCTCTTACGGAAGTAGGTATATAATGGGGTCACGTGTCAGTTGTAGCAGAATTGATCTTTTCTTTCAGACGAAATTCTCACAGTGTATTCCGTCAATGTACCACGATACAACGTCACGCTCCATTTCCAGCATCACCATTTCCAACGTCATACTTTCCAACGTGGTCGTCTTTGAATACGCCCAGCAGGAGACGGAAGCCATCGCCAGGGCCCTTCAGCAGCACCGCGGCTAAGCTAGGATGCTAGAAGCCTGTCCCAACAGCTACGTCATATGTAAATGTATTCACGTTTTTCTATAGAGACCGTATGGCCTCGACCCTGCTCATTTTTCAATGAATTTATCGGGAGAGATCCTTCACCACAGCTGCACATTTGAATGGGCACCACGCCATTTAAGGTCCCCGTGCATGGACCGTGTATGTAGAATATATGAAACCCATATATTCCCATATGGGGTTCATTTGTATTATGCATGAAATCCTATGGGCCCATATGTATTACTTATAAAGCCCATGTGGGAATATTGTCCTATGGGCTTTACATATCTGATATATGACGTCGCTGTTGGGGTAGGAGCTTTAGTGCACTACGGAAATTGTTTCTGCTGTTTTTTTAAATAAATGTAATTGATTTTATTTAGCTATTCTAGATTTTAAAAAAGATAAAAAATTGAAAACGTTCTTGTCAACACTATTTTCGTTCATGTACAGCTGCTTACTGTCCATGGAAAACGGAGATATGCAGTATTGGTTTACTTAGTTAAAAATTAAGTGTCGTGTAATGTAACGTAATGACGACAATTTATATAGCATCGTAAGTAGCAGGCTACCTCTAGGGTGATTTACAATGTCAAAAGTCAGCCCAAGTACTAAGCGTTATGCAGTAAATAGAATTTCAGCTGCTTTTTGTAAAGAGGTTGACACTTTTGGACTCCTGGATGGATGCCTACTCCTGAATGTAGGCCTATGTGATATTCTGATAAATACTGAGTTGCTGATAAAGTCTTACAGATCTACATTTCCTTATGTTTTACATGTCAGATTGCCCCTAAGTATGGCATGCGGCTACCTGTCACGAATATTGACAGTAAATGTCACTGTTGATATTTGGCAAATAAATTTGCAGTGACAATGACTAACTGTAGGCCTATTGAAAATTTCATGTTGGTGCCATGATCACTTTCCACTCAGCTAGCTGGATGAAGCTGACAGATTTCACATTATCGCACAATGCTTCTTAGATAAGATTTGAATCAATTTCAGCTCACAAATACTGTTTACTTGTTCAGTTTTTGTATAAATTTTCATGCTATCAACACTTGTAAATAATTTGTAGGTTACACTTACATTCAGCCTATGTTGGTATTTAAGTTCTGAGTGCTTTTAATTTCAGAAAATGTTGTATGATGATGCAGTAGAAAGTATTACCTTTTCTTGACCATTTCTCTTGACCTAAACACAAATAACTGTAACAGCTTCTCTGTCTCCTTGTCTCTCTGGTCTTGTGGCAACCATGTGAAGAAAGAACTTGGTTCTTTACATGGTATCTTTGACAACCCCTCTGACTTGACACAGCGCTCTTGGAAAAGCTGGTGTCCTGCACTTAGCTTTTGAGTTGGGCTGCCTAAAATTGTCGATTTACGATTATGATTACATTTTTACGCATTTAAATTGAACTGTTGAATTGAATTAACTTTTTAAGATGAAGTTTAGCAAAGTTTTATCGTAGGTCATTATGAAGTGTTAATTTGTAGTCATTCTTTGTTGCCAGTCATTATGATGATGGAAATCCTAGTTTGTAGTCGTTCAGTCTTAAATGTTTACAAATTATTCATTATTTTGTTCAAATATATGTGTGTGGTGATCGCGTTCAAGATGTAACTCTATTTCTCAAAAGTAGGTGCTGAACATCAGAGCTGGAAGGAAATGAAAATTTTAAAAGTCAGCAGTTCATGCATATACGTTATTTTGTGACAAGCTGCAGCAGGCAGAGTCCAGTGGTGCATGAGTTTAAGTCCCACGGTGGTCTGTCATAAAAACATAACAGTTGTGCAGTGCATTAATAAATTCACTTAGACCAATATGCGCATTTCCTGCAGGCATAAGCTGTTTCACCAGTTCAAATAGGTCTATAAGAAATAATTTCACTTACATAAAAATATAGAGCAACATTTTAAAATATACAGTACGATAAGTATGGACAGAAAGGTTTTCTGAGCACTAGTAAAAATTATGCGGAATTTGAGTCTACGGTGATTCTCAAGTAATCGCTAGGTGGCGTAAGAAACGTTACGTTGACTTGCGTTTTCCGGCGTAGCTTCCACTGGATGCTTAGTTCGCGTAGCTGCTGCGCTGAGCCGTGTGCACTCGGTTAACTGCGCCCCACAAATCGGAGCGTTAGGGTGTTATGAGGGCGGGCGACGACGTCTTGAAAAAGCGGTTGATGTTTAGCATCGGATGGTTTCGTTTGTAGTTCGTCGTTCAGGAATAGTCGTTGCCTCTATTTACACGACCGCCTTCGACAGTAAGACATTCATTCTTTGTCTACCTACGCCTTCTCTGAATCGGTGACGGCTCGATCACGCCGCTTAACTCGCTGCGCACACAGAGGCGCAGGAAGACGAAAGGTCGTCTGCATTATATTTATATGTATATATTCAGTAGAATATTCTCGTATTGACCTAGTTTCGGGCTGCTCCGAACGTATACAATCGTTATTACTCTTCCTCCTTATAACTTTCCTCCGACTTTTCCGCTTCCTCTTAGCTGTCAGGACTCCCTCCCTTTAAGAGCGTTCCTGGGGCTGTTTTATCTGCGGCCAAAAACCCTCCTCAGGGAATCGGGTTTTGCGTTTTTGCTTCCATCCGTCGAATGGCTGGGTTATTCATATTGGCTTGTTTAGCGACGCCTTCGTACCTTAAGATAAATCAGTGACTACATTACAAGGCTATACTTGTAATATGTACTTATTACTACGTTGTGTAAATAAGTATGTAAGTAAAGGCAACGAAAATACTTTTAGGTCAATTAAAGTGGTTGTAAATGTAATTATGACAGGCATTGTGTTCTGTAACTGTGGCCTTTTCCATTTTACATTACATCTTATAGTATTTTTATCCTGTAGCCATGTAATGGCAAGATAGTATGTATCTATGTATGTATGCATCTATGTATGTTCTTCACTGTATGTGTGTTTGTATGGATGTGTCTATGTCTGTATTTATGTATATATGTGTATGTATGTATTATTGTATGTGTGTAGGTATGTGTGTAGGTATGTGTGTATGTATGTGTGTATGGATGTGTGTATGTGTGTATGGATGTATGTATGTGTATATATATGCATCTAGGGATTTAAATATTGTGCCTTTTAAGAACCTCACAAAAAACCCTGGAATCGCCAGGATGGTGTGTTTAGCTGCTATTTTAGTTCATCCAATGTTTGTTTTGCATGTTGTTTGAATTCTTTTTGATGAATATTGAGTTTGGCTGGTCTCACAAACTGATTCGATCTTATCTTGAACTGATTAAGATCTCATGCACAGTGTTAACGATATCACCTTTCCTAAGTTTACTTGTGTGACTAGGTTGATGCTGATTGGTTGGGCATAACGTAATATATTGTAGTGTGTGATTTGTAATTATTTATGTAGCTCCATTTACAGTTTCTTATACTCAGAAGATTGATGGCACCTCGGTGTTATATGGTATTTGATGTGGTTCCAAAATTGGGCATTATATGACAGTAGGCTCACTATAAATTTAAATTATGTGTATATATGTTCAAATATCTGTGTATATACATATGTTTGTGGTATATATATGCAAATATATGTGTATTTACATATATATGTATATTGTAAGTCCAGTGTATGTAGGAATACACTAGAAACTCGTTATAAGATGCTTCTTTATAGCATGAATTCTGATATGATGCGTTCAAAATATAGAGCCAAAATTTAATTCAGCTGTAAAAGTAAGGGGTCATCCATTAGGGATGTTTGCAAAGAGGAAGAGGAAGGGGTCACCCAAATGCAGTCATTATTATTATTATTATTATTATTATTTTTATTATTATTATTATTATTATTATTATTATTATTGTGTAGTGCCATTTTCTTTCAGAATTATTATTATTGTTATGCCTAATGCAGACATCAGTATCTAAATTCGATACCTATTGGTATTTCTGTACGGCACTGCCTTATACATGCGGACTGACCTCCTGGATATCGACCTGATTGTGGCTTGGTTTTGGTGTGCCATCGGTTGATGCCTTGTGCATTAGACACTGGCGCATTAGAAGTTGCTAATTATTATAATTATTATACATGAACTTCAGTCAGACAGCCTATACTGTGTTGGATCTAATTCGAGTCCCTTTGTTCAAAAGCATCTCACATCAAAGTACAGTTAGCCCTGCAAGATCAGCAGTGGAGCCTAATCCAGGCCTTAGTACTCCGCTGGAGTGCGGACGTCTGCAGATGGATGGGGAGGGCAGTGCTAAATGCGGACACGAGGTAGAGAAGAGTTCAAAGTAGGCCATTTTTGCAGACGTCCTTTGTTGACGACCCCCTAATCTATTTATAACGGGGTCTCGTCGTAAGGCGGGTCTTGATATGGCTGCAGAAGACGGCGTTATAAAGAGTTTTCGGTGTAGAATGTTGCACACGGCGTTTTTGGGAGGCTCTTAAAAAGCTCGGTTGCCTTGTGTTGTATGTTGTTGGTTGAAGCTTAAGTGACAAAACTCTTGCGACATATGTGCGACTTTGAGCTCAAACGCCATGGGCTAACACAGGGTTAGACTTTATTGAGTTAAAGTATGCATTGCATGTGTATATTTGCAAGGAGAGGGGGAGAGAGAGAGAGAGAGAGAGAGAGAGAGAGAGAGAGAGAGAGAGAGCACATGGTTTATGACTATGTATGCATTGCATGTGTATATTTACATACAGAAAGAGTCAGACAGATCGAGACAGACAGACAGCCAGAGAGACAGACATGCCGAGAGACACAGAGAAAGACACAAGAGAGAGAGAGAGAGAGAGAGAGAGAGAGAGAGAGAGAGAGAGAGAGAGAGAGAGAACTGAGAGGGAATGAGACATGCAGAGAGACACAGAGACACACAAGAGGGACGGAGAGAGAGAGAGACATGGGGAGAGAGAGAGACATAGAGAAACAGAAAGAGAGAGATGAAGAGAGAGGCGCAAAGTTTACGACTGGATCTTGTATGCAGATACTTAGCGCTGACAGAAGGAATTCAGTTTTCTTGGCCGAACATCAGTTTACTAAACAAACGCTGACGAATGACTCTTTTGTCTGTTTGCTACTGGAATCATCGCTAAGGCTTCAGATTTCGAGAATTCTCTCACGCAAGATTGGTTCATACTTTACATTTGTTTACATTACGATTAGTATTACGTGGTTCATGAATGAGTTTCACTGTATGAGGCAAATTTCATTTCTTGCTTCCTGATGCTTTTGTTATTTTTGCATTAAATGTTTGACTTGACAAATTTCATGCAGCACTTTTTTTTGAGAGATACTTTGACAGCAGTATACAGTATTAAGTAGCTTAGTGCATACTTCATTCATACATATATACATGCATACTTACATGGATACAAGCATACAAACATACATTCATACATAGACAAACATACATAGCCACACATGCACGCACATACATACGTACATTTACATAATACTGACATACATACATACATACATATATGCACACATACATACATACATATGTACATACACATATACATATATAATTACATGCATGCACACAAGCATAAACACAGACATACATACATACATATTTATTTATTTATTTAAAGTACTTGTTACGCGCGCAGTGTCAGTACAGCTGAATCTGAGGCGCGGACGTATGTTCGCTAAGGGCCAAGATGGAGTCATGCAAAATCCAGGGTGAGGTAGTGAGTCTTATCAACTGATTTAAAAGATGATAACGAGGTTGCAAGTCGGGCCTTTTGTGGCAGACGATTCCAAATGCGAGGAGCACAGGAGCTAAAAGCATATACATACATACATACATACATACATACTTAGACACATACGTACATACATACATACATACATGCATATATACTTACAAACAAACACATACATACACACATACATACATACATACATACTTACGTAGACACATACATACATACGTACATACTTACACACACATGCAACTGATTGAAATAGTTCCTTCTGTCAAAAGTGGCAGATTCAGAGAGCATGAGGAATGCCTCCTAAACTAGGAAGACTGTCTTTTTTTCTAATTGTCTCATTACGTCCAGGTCCCAGCCGCTGTACTATGATCTCTCTCTCTCTCTGACTTCATGACCTGGATCTGTTCCTGGTTAATATATTCAACTCCAACTCCGTTTTGTGGAGGGATTTTTTGCTTAATCAATTTAATGATAAACCCACTTTGCACCAATCTGAAGCATATTTGAAAGAGTATTTAAACATCTTGAAATAAGGATTGTATGTATGAAATATTGTATTATATATATTATTAAATTGTATTATGAAAAAACTATCAACTGATGTAATAACTTGTTTTTAAGAAAATGTGCATTGATGCTAGCACCTTACAACCTAGTGCAGTATTTGGGAGAATCTGTTTAAGGCCACCAGTGTGGTTACTTCTGAGCTCTCCCTTGAAACCTGTTGATCTTCTATGTTTTCTAAACGTGTTGGTGTGAATAAAACGACTTCAGTTCTTCTATAAGGCACACATTTTTGTTTGAGGAGGAATTTTATGTCTGAAACCACTTGACACCTTTTAAAGACTTGAACAGCTTGATAGTGCAAGGAAAGTTGATTTAACCTGACCAACACTAGGAAATTCTTTGGTGGCAAAAAATGAAATCGTGATATGGTTGTGTAGTTTCCAATAGAAATAAAGAGGCTGACTTTATAAAAACGGGTGTTTTAGCTCGTAACAGTGTATTTTTCTTCATAGTAAAATGTCCTTTGGTGACGTGTAGAGACCTCTTACAATATCATCTTCCTGTTGCCGGTTTGACATAGTGATCTTTTTTGCTGTCTTTTATTAAACTGATTACTCCCATTTTTATTTTTATTGAATCACAAGCCCTAATATTAGTTTGAGTTCACTGGAATCAAGTAAGCCTGTAACCTTTATTTTGCATTTGGTAATTGTATAGAACGCTTAGTTTAAATATTCAGTAAATCAAACGAGTTATTATATTATAATTATAAGTCTATATTATAATATTTGTTATATATATTATATGTTATATTGTTATAACAGTCTTCCTATAAACATTCGTTCTATTTCTGTTAATTTGGCCCAAGAAGCATTCTTTTTGTTAGTCAAGACTCGTCTGTTCAAATTAACTGGGCAGCCATGTTCACAGCACTTTTGAGAGATTCTTAAAATGCGCTATATAAAAGATTAGACACATACATACATACATGTACTATCTGGGCCCCTCTAGTCATCGGAAATTTCTGCCATTTGCATTCAGTGATTTTAGCACCATCTGCTGCTGTCTAGTGCATTATACAACTACGTGCAGTGCCACCTTGTGTTGCATGTTGTCTGCTTGACTTTTATCTTAGCGCATCTTTATGTGCTCATATAGTGACGTCACTTTCTGCATCTGGCGACATCTACTAACTTTATTTCCCTGTAAGCATTGCGCCACATGGCAACTACATTTCTAGGTGTTGCTCTATCGAATGGCTAGTTGCCAGCCTCACAAGTCCATTTTTAGTGACTGTTGCATATTCTGCGTGTAGCGGCATCTACTGACAGTCTTCCTATTGCCCGTGGCGCCACCTGGTGACTCGGCTTTTCTGTGTGTAGCGCCACCTATTGACTGTACTTGCCAGCGTTACGTGTCTCCATCTGGTGATTGTTGCAGCTGCCTCTTCTTGACGTACATGCACGCGAATCATGAACGCTCCTCCACTAGCCTATCCTCCTCCGGCGATCGGAAATCCCGGATCAGGCCCGAACTGGAACGTCTCCCACGTGCGCCTTCCATCCGGCGTTGGCATCTCGCTTCCACACAACCTGGCCATCGCCTACGGAAGCTTCCACCACCAGCAGCAGCAGCAGCCGCAACATCAGCAGCCGACGAAAGGGCACCACGTGAGTATACGATTGTGTGTGGCTGAAGTCGTAAATATGACTGCTTTTCTGGTGTGCTGGCAACAATTATGGTGACCAGCGGTGCATTGTGTAGACTTGGATGCACACCGCTGTGGTCGTTAAAGTTGTCCTTTGGCTCATGCTGTGGATTGCCTGTTTATACAGTGGGATGTCGATAAAGTGCGTGCGGTTATTTGGAGGGTTTGATTATGTTGCGGGTTTGGTTATGTTGAGGAGTTGGTTGTGTTGAGGGTTTGGTTATGCTGAGGGTTTGGTTGTGTTGGGGGTTTGGTTGTTTTGAGGATTTGGTTATGTTGATGAATTGATTATGTTGAGGTTGTTGGTTATGTTGAAGATTTGACATCGAGTGTCTTAGGGTAAGATAATGAATGCATCGACAATACACTCAGTGTGATTATCAGGCAGTGAGGGAGAGTACTGGAGCCAACCGCCCTCATATGCCAAGGCTAAGGACATGAAGTTGCTACCACTTCATACTAGTGGCTGCCTTTCATTGTTGGTTGGCTTGAGAAAGTGCTCTTCTTTTTCTTCTTACTGTGTGCGGTGGTGCTTGATTTGTCATCCAAGATCTGCAGTATATTTGGGAACCACTGTACTTTAAAACACTGTTTATAAATCACTCTGTTTTGTTTTAAATTATAGGCATGTGTTGGACTGTGCCCTAGGGCAAGTGTTGGACTATGTTTAGGTAAATATTGTAACGCTGAGTGGGCTAGGGAGTTTCCTTCGGATAAATTTAGTGTTTCTGATACGATTAAAGTGCTCACGGTTTTCTACGTCAGTGTGTTTTTGTGTGTACTTCTTACGAGCAAAACTTCCGCTTATCTCGACTCTGGTTGCTGTTGCTTACCAACAAAACCAGCCGCTTGAGACGAGGCCGTCGTTACAATTCGATGCAGAATTTTTGGAACTCTGGCCTTGATCTGGGAAATCGTAAAAAATTGAGTAAAAAGTGGAAACCGCAGAGACGATATACGATAAGATCGTGTAGCTGGTCGTAAGTTACGGGAGAAGTAAGTCACCTGTGCTTTGAGGAGCACCGGAGATAAGATGATAAGATAATAAGCTGAGAAGATGAAGGAAGGCGAACTTCGCAGAAACTTTTTAAAAAGCCAACCCAAAGAGATGAAGGAAACGCACCAGACAGGCAGACAGATACACAGAGACAGAAGGACAGCAAGACAGCTGAACACAGAGACGCAGGAAGGGATCTATATAGAAGGGGAAGGAGAGAGTGAGGTGGAGAGGAAGGGAGAGGGGGATAAAGAGGGAGAGGTAGTGGGGGAGAGAGGGGTGTGTCTATGAGATGTGAGGGAGGATGTGAGAAGTAGTGGGGGAGAGAGGGGTATGTCTATGAGATGTGAGGGAGGATGTGAGAAGTAGTGGGGGAGAGAGGGGTATGTGTCTGAGATGTGAAGGAGGATGGGTGTGGATTGGGGATGGAGGGTTAGGTAAGTAGAGGCGAGGAGGAGGGAGGAAGAGAGAGGGGTGTGTTTGAGATAAGAATGTATTAGTTGATGTCTTCTTATAAAAGCTCTTCTTGTCTAAGTTGTTGTGATTTCCTGCCAAGTGATATATACAGGGGTATGTTGAACTTTGAATAGTTGGCTGTCGGCAATTTGTAATTGAGGATCTTATTGCTCTTTCGCTTTCTCTTTCTCTCTCTCACTCTCTCTCTCTCTTTATCTCTCTCTCGCTCTCCCTCCCTCCCTCTCTCCCTCTGTCTGTGTCTGTGTCTGTCTTTGTCTCTGTCTCCTTTCTTTCACTCCTTCAGTCTGTGTCTGTCTGTCTGTGTCTGTCTTCTGAATGTCCGTGTCTGTCATCTGTCTGCTTGTGTCGCTCTCCATCTTTTATTTTCCCTATCCATCTCCTCTTCGTCTTCTATCTGCTTCCCTGCTAGTTTTCCACGTGGCAGTCAGCTGAGAGCTGCTGCCGCCGCTGAGCCTGAATGAAACCCTGTTGCTCCCCAGTGCAGAGATCATGCAAAGTTCAAGCTAGAGGCGATAATGACATTCTTGGCGCTTACGAAGACGACGATGATGATGATTATGATGGTGATGACGAGAGGACGATTGGAATAGGAATAGAAGGAGGCGGGTGAGAGGGAGAGACTGGTTGCAAACCTAAGAATAGTCTAATTTTTGGACGTTTTGAGATGGTCCCTCAAAAGGAATCAGTCCGTGGTTAACGTCGAGTCATGCCGGTCATGTTTTAATTGGTTAACGTTTCTTAAGTCAGAAATAAATTATTTATCGACTCCAACAGAGAGAGAAAGAGAAAGAGAGAGACAGACAGACAGACAAAGAAAGAGATAGAGACAGACAGAGATAGAGAGCCAGTCATCTCGATATGACTGACGGCTTCGATAAATAAACGTTAGCAGGGGAGACAAGCAGGGCTTGCCGCCGAAAGCATTGACCGTCAAGCGCTCAGCTTCCCATTATTTCCCCCTTGTGTCCTATGTCGACCGGTGCCGATTAACTGACTAAAAATGAGCAGGGTCAAGGCCATATGGTCGCTATGGAAACACCCTTACATTTACATTTACAGCTGTAAACACTGTGTACTTCATGCCAGTGCTTCAACTAGGAATTTGGATTTCATCCGCTCGTAAGTGATGGTAGTGCTTGGAACTCATGCCTGGTGATCACAATGGAGACAATGTTACTGATGGAAGTGAAACTGGTGGTAGTGCGGCTGGTGGTAGTGGAACTGGTGGTAGTGTGTCTGGTGGTAGTGGAACCGGTGGTAGTGGAACTGATGGAAGTGGAACTGGTGATGGTGTGTGGTACTGGTAGTAGCGGAACTGGTCTTGGATATGATTCACTTTGAATTGTAATCTTCTCATAATTATATCAATTAGGCTTCATGAAACAATGACTCATTACAATTTTTAGTTCTTGCGAAATTGCCGCCTCTGTTTGATAGTAAGTAAGTAAGTTAAGCAGCTGTTAACATGTCACGTGTCCATTGGCTGAGCGACGAATCGTAGGTGTCGATGAGTCACAGCGGTCAGACAACAAAAGTAAGACGGAATTTTGTGAGTAATGTACACAGGGTGTCAACTCCCGATGGCTGGTAGAGAATTGCAAAATCCCTCGTTGCGAGAATTCATGCGGATTATCTCTGCAGCTGTCTGGGAAGAGACAAACGGTTTTGGAATATGAGCCTAATAACTAAATTGATGTCCTAAATGAGATTTAGCTAATCATTTTGTCATTAATTAATTAGTCTGCTACCCAGTGACTTTGTAGGCAACGTTAAATAAAGACTGGATATATTTAAACACTTGTATAAATAAATAGATAGATTGATTGATTGATTGACTCTTTTATTGATCCCAAATTTAACATATCAGGTTACACGTAAAATGTACAGTTTGCCAGGATAAAACTGGTCTGTGTGTTAATAAATATATAAATAAATATATGTTCGTTTGGCTGAATGTATCGCTTGATGATGCCGCTGCTAACCTTGTTCGTTCCTTTTTCATAATGCGCCGGGATTTAACATGACGGGTCGGGGAATCAAACCCCGGTCGCAGAGGCGAAAGCCGTCGCGTTAGCCGCTCGGCCACACTCTGCTGTCATTGGTCCCGGATGAGGGACTCGGCGCAGGCGACGTCTGTTTGCGGAGACTGACAAATGGATTGGCGAAGGGAGCCTTCGAGTAGACTTTGTCGTATGGAGCCATTTTTTTCTTCAGTTGTTTACCAAGTGACAGCAGCCAAGAAGGCGAAAGTTGACCCCACGTGGCTAGCCGCTGCAGCCGTACGGGCCAGCCATGCAGCCGGAGGCAGCTTTCCTAGCCGCTGGGCGTTAAGATGGCGAGGGGCAGAGGAGCCGCCAGTTTGTGGCGCGCGCGAGTGTCAGGCGCAGCGCCGTCCGTACGCCGGTCGGAAGCTTGATGTCTCGGCGCCGGTTTCTGCGGCTTCTGAAGTGGTAGGAGTAGGAGTGGAAGAGGTTTAAGAGGAGGAGAGGAAAGAGGAGGTGGAGTGGGAGTGGAAGAGGAAGAAGAGGAAGAAGAGGAAAAGGAACGAGAGAAGGGAGGAAAGAGGAGTTGGAGTGGGAGTGGAAGAGGAGGAAGAGGAAAAGGAATAAGAGGAGGGGGGAAAGAGGAGGAAGAGGCGCAGGAAGAGAGGGAAGGAGGAGGTGGAAGAGGGGAGAGGAATAGTTTAAGAGGAAAGAGGAAGAAGAGGAGAAAAGGCAAGATGATGAAAGTAAGGGAGAAAGTGGAGCAGAAGGAATAGGAAGGGAGGAAAGAGTTAGAGGGAAGAGAACAGAAAAACGAAGAGGAAAGGAAAGAAGACGAAGGCATATGAAGATGAATAGAAGCGGAGGATAGAAGAAGAGGAGAGGCAGGAGGAGGACGAGTAGGACTGGCAGGTGGAGGAGTAAGTGGAAGAGGAAAGTGGATGACGAACGAAGTGGGGTCAGGGAGATAGCATCCAGCCGCCGAGTCGTGTAGTAGGCCAACAGCGCTGTCTGTAATTAGACTTTAAACCGAGCTGTTGACACGACCCCCAATTGGCTGCTCCCACGTCTGCATAGGTAGGGCCAGGTAGGCCTCTACAGTCCGTAGGTCCGTGCGTCCGTCCGTCCGTCCATCCGACCCAGTTAGAGTGCCTAAGCCCGCAGCATTGACTGGCCTGGCTACGGCTTGGCCTGCCTCGGCTGGGACGCTGTTCGGGGCAGCTGAGAGATAGTAGTTTCTGGTTATCTCGTCTCGGAGGCGGTACGGAGTCCAATAGACTCGCAGTCAGCGGCGGATTCTAGATTAGGGACGACCTCCTCAAACGAGCTTTTGGGTGAGTTAACTGAATCCGATGTTTGCCGCACGGTGCTAGAGCATCGTCGGGTGTTTGCTGTGTTTGCCGATGTAATTATTTCTGTGTTTGCTTAGGAGTAAATTTATAATCATAGACAGTTATCCTGTTCGAAAGATTGATGTCGGTGTCGAACGCGGAGGAGGTAGTTTCGGTCGGGATGACGAGGCTCGGTATGGCTGATGCGTGGGTTGGGTTGCTGAGGAAAAATCCACTGGTTCGGAGAGGGAGAGAGAGATGGAGACAGAGACAGAGAGGCAGAGGCAGAGGCTGGGAGAAGATAGGAGAAAAGCAGGCAGGCAGGCAGAGGCTGGGAGAAGATAGGAGAGAATCAGGCAGGCAGGCAGGCACAGACACACAGACAGACATACACTCACAGGCAGTCAGACACACACAGACATGCGGACATAGACAGAAGTAAACACAGAGGGTAGTGTTAGGCGTAGGAGTGGCATGCAGATGGGTCGCTAGTGGGTGGGAAAGTTAGGATATGGAGATCTCAATTTAAGATGAGTCATACATATAATAATACATGGCTAGAGTGACAGAAGAACATCTGGATTGAACAGCCTGGAGGTCGGCCTCTGCGAGGGATCTGATGATTACTGGGTTGGATGGACCAAGGAATGACTGACTGATCGGCCGTTGGATTGGAGTCGGATCTGCCTTTGATTTTTGAGCTCGTATTCCAAGTGAAACTGGAGACAAAACGGAAAATCCCAGATGTATGTGGCCTGTCGAAATCTTCTACTTTTGAGAAACAGCTGTGCACAATACTTAAAGAATGCTGAAGTTGAATTGTTGGCTTTATAATATGTTCATTATTAATATTTTCATTTAAGTTTTTATTTGTTAATTATTATTATTATTTATTAAATTTATATATATATATATATTATTAATAATATAGTTTGTTATTTTAATTTTTTGGAGCATTTTATAAATCAGCTTTTATTTTTGCTGTGTTTTATTTGTTTATTAAAAAATTGCCCAAACAGAGCATAATCGAGTGTTGCAAGGTGGAAAATTGGATTCAGCATTTGATCCACAGTCTTTGCAGAAACGCAAACATGACAGTAGTATTCAGATAACAGGATCATTTGTTAATTTATAATTGGCAGTTAATGAATGTCTTCTTGTCTGAAAATAATTGTTTCTGGCTTTCTCAGTTTCCTGGCTGGGTGCTTTCGGCTTTATTAAATCCTGTACACTGAATTCTACAGTCATGTTAGTTGTTGCTATTGATTGAGCAAGACCAGTGAACGTTTTACGGCAGCTGTGATATATTTATTCGAGTGCGCATAGCAAAAGCCTCGCCAAAATGCGTGAAAATATGGACATTTCTGTCTGGCTTGTCATGAAAATTTCTCCATATCTTTTTGAGTAACAGAGTTTGAAGTGCTGAGCTATGTACCTGCACCGACGAGGAAGTGTCAGGTTTCGGTAGAGTTTCGTACCATAGGAAATTCCAATTGTTACTCATTGATAAAATTGCTTAGCAATTACGCTTTGCTTTAGTTCTTTCAGCGGAATGATATTGTTTAGTTTGTTATTTATATCAGTTTTCCCATGTTTTTCTCAGGCATTTTTGTTGAGTGTTTTTTGGAAAGTGGCAGAATTTTGCTATTCGGTTGTGTCGTGTGGTTGGGTGTTGAGATAAAGTTTGCAAACTTACAGTTTCAGAAGTGCTCTGAATAATAGAGATGTCAAGAGTTGTGTTGATGTGTTTCACTAGGATAAGGTTATTTGTTGAAAGAACGTTGAAGTGTAGAGACTTGAACTTTGTGAATTTACCAAGTCAAAGTGTAAGAGACACTTACTGGATGGAATTTGGTTGCTGCTGGCTTGGTATTATCTACTCTAGTTAACTTTTTTTGATGTGTTGAATTATAAGCAGTATCATCATCATTATTAATATTATCTTCACCACCATCATCATCACCATCATCATCTTCATCGTCATCACTTCCACCTTCACCACCATCATCAACATCTTCGTCATCATCATCACCATCGTCTTCATCGTCATCACTTCACCTTCACCACCACCATCATCATCTTTGTCATCATCATCACCATCATCTTCATCGTCATCACCTCCACCTTCACCACCATCATCATCATCTTAGTCATCATCATCACCATCATCTGTTATTGACATAATCAACCCCATTATTGCTACTACTATTATCACTACCATTATTGCTACACTACTACTATCACTACCACCCATCATCAGATGCTGCACTTGCTTTTTTACTTTTGGCTACAAAATAGTGCTTGGTGAAATAAAATATTGTGTTGTCATCATTATCATCTTCATCATCATCATTGTCAGCATTATCATCATCAGCTTTATCAGCATCATCTTTGCCAGTCATCATTGATATCATAATTCTCAGCAGCAGCAGCTCGATCGTCAATAATCATCGTCTTCTTCATCACCTTTATTGGAAACATCAGGTCAGCAGCAGTTGGCATCATCATTATCATCATCTGCAGTCATCATCGGTTGCATCCATTTTGTGTCATCATGATCACCATCCTTGTTATTTTCGTAATTGGTGCAGCTATTACTAAATTATCTCTTGTGATTTCGTGGGAAAGGATCTTGCAGAGATTAGCAGAGGTTACCCAGTAGGAAGTAGAATGGGAATTTGCCATGACCTCTGGCTTGGTGGCCGATTGGTTAGAGCGCTCTGCTTGTAACGCGGCGAGTACGGGTTCGAGCCTCCTCCTCTGAGACGGTTACTGTGTAGGGACACTGAGCAAGTCTTATTTACAGTTGGACCAGCTGTGAAAGTTGTTTGCTTTTCCATGGGAAGCCAGTGCAACGATTGTATGCAGTTCTGTGTTGTCTTTTGTTTGAGAATTTTTAAGGAACATTTAGTTTATTACTGTTGGTCAGGTGCTATCTTTACTTGTTCTTTTCTTGCCTAGGAACGGTTTCTGCCTGCGTTTGCGATTTACGGCGGTTTCATGCGTTGTCATAATTTCGTTTTGAGGCATTTTGTGTCGGCATTATACCTCGTCAGCTGCAGACAGTTAACGCACCGCAGGCTCTGATTTGCTTCTAAACACCATTACCACTTGCCTGCCTGCCTGCCTGCCTGCCTGCCTGCCTGCCTGCCTGCCTGCCTGCCTGCCTGCCTGCCTGCCTGCCTGCCTGCCTGCCTGCCTGCCTGCCTGCCTGCCTGCCTGCCTGCCTGCCTGCCTGCCTGCCTGCCTGCCTGCCTGCCTGCCTGCCTGCCTGCCTGCCTGCCTGCCTGCCTGCCTGCCTGCCTGCCTGCCTGCCTGCCTGCCTGCCTGCCTGCCTGCCTGCCTGCCTGCCTGCCTGCCTGCCTGCCTGCCTGCCTGCCTGCCTGCCTGCCTGCCTGCCTGCCTGCCTGCCTGCCTGCCTGCCTGCCTGCCTGCCTGCCTGCCTGCCTGCCTGCCTGCCTGCCTGCCTGCGAATTTGGAAGACGAGCTGATCGGATTCTCCCTTAAGAATGGCAGGTTAAGATTGGATATCATGTTAACAGTGAGGGGAGATGGAGTCGTGTGTCCAATGATGTTTGCTTGTTGTGTTGTTTGTTTACGACCGTTGGAACCGTAAACAAGGTCTATGTTTGCTACGGAAGATTTATCCTGCATTCAGCTAATTGGGTGTTTTCGACCTTGAGCGGGATATTTTGGCATCTACTGTTCCCTCTTCCCGCCTCACATCTGCATTTCTTCTGGTGCTTTTCGATCGTTGGTCTGTGGGGCTGTCGCTCTTTCTTTTGCTGTGTATATGTCTCTGTTGTTCTCAGTCTCTCTTGCCCTGTGTGTCTCTTGGTGTGTCTCTCTCTCTCTCTTGGTGTGTCTCTCTCTTGGTGTATCTCTCTCTCTTGGTGTGTCTCTCTCTCTCTTGTAAAATATGTACACTGTTGCTGGGACGATCACTCGGCAAGGTAGAAGACTACCAACCCTGCCTTATATGCCGAGGCTAAGAAAATGAAGTTGCCAACGCTTCATACCTATGGCTGCCTCTCGTGGCCTGCTCAAGGGCTGATCTTGAGTTCTATCGTCATGGACCGCTGTATAGTCAAGTACGTAGGGGTTGATTGCGAGATTTGCCGGCTAATGGAGCCATGTGATTTTTGAGGCTCAGGTGACCTTGGTTGTCAGCAATGGTCAATTAATTTCAATTAATTTGTTGGCTGTCGAAGCAGCTGCTTTGACAGAAGACATGTTGCTTGTGGCCAGGCTAGCAGGCCCCGATATCAGCTACAGGCTGTCTCGTGGACCTCTGTACTTGATAGAGGTACGCGGCTGTCTGTAAGTGGCGGTGTTACATTCGCCACCACTCATAGCCACCCCTCTTAGCCCCGTTAACAGGATAGGGTCGGATTTGATTTAGGGCCGAGAGGATCAGTGAAAGGTCAGAGCTTACTTTTGGGCTTGACGAGCCATAAGGTGTGCGGATCTGTTTAGCCACCACACCCTGCTTGGTTGACAGGGTTTTTCTGTTGGGCTGCTGCTTCTGTGAAGTGTTTAACCGACGGCTAGGGAGGGTGGTTAGGCGGGAGATTAGGTTTGCTGTAGTTTTTTTAATCTGTGGTGTTAAATACACAGAGAAGTGGTTCAGTGAGTTCTGTTGTGAGTTGTGCTGGATTTCGGATGAGAAGAGTCGGTCTAGCGAGAGACTATTGCTGTCTCCCTAGGGTTTGTTATGTTTGCATTTGTCAGGACAGGCTGGATCTGATTAACTGGGTTGCTGGCCTACTTGCAGTCTCAGACACTCTTTTATTTGCTCAATTGTGGTTGAACGTCACTCTTGCTTGCTTAATTGAGAGCTCGATCACGTGAAACTCACTGGCTTTAGTTAACTCTTTTTTTATTCACGTGCTCGCTCACTCACCTGCGCACTTGACACTTCGACTCGCATTCACTTGCTGACTTGATCACTCGCTTGCAAATTTACTCACTTGGGAACTTGCTTACTCACTCACTCGCTTTCTCACTTGCTTTTATTCAGTTGCTTGCTAACATCACTTATATCACTCACTCACATCGCACTTGCTTTCTCACTCACTTGCTCACTCGCTTGCTTTTATTCACTTGATTGCTGTCGTCATTGACATCACTCAGTCGCATCACACTGGCATTCTCACACTCTCATTTACTCACTCTCCTTTATTCACTAGCTCGCTCGCTCACATCATTCACTTACTTGCAATGCCATTCACTCACTCACTCTTTTGCATCACACTCGCACATCATTCGCTCATTTGATGGCTCTTGAGCTATTTTTGGAGAAGAGTAGCTGCACTTAGATTGGAACGTACAGGGTCCGCCGTTGTACCACTCCCATCTGTTGGCTCATTCAAGTGATGCATTAGCGACCTCTTCTGTTACAGACCCTGGCCACACTACAGTGCTCTATATAATCGTCACTGTTGTTGCTGTTGCTGCTGCTGCTATAACTACTATAACAACTAGTACTACTACTACTACCACTACTACTAGTACTACTACTACTACCCCACAGTGGAAAAGGCCTCATGGTCTATCCAGAATCCTTTTCATGCCTTTTTCACCATGTGAAGTCCAACTGACAGCTGTTATCCCTGTTACTTTTCACTGTTAATACTCTACAACTGGACACCAACTAAGCACAAACCTTCAAATTATTTTTCTCTTTCTTATGCTTAACACCATAAATGACGCTTGATCCCTAATAGTAATATTAATATTTTAATATTAATATTTTAATCAGCTGCTAAAATTCTTATTTTTTATTTCCTATTTTTACCTCAGGAATAATTTTCCCTCAGGAATGAAAAAATTCTCCAGGGAATGAGAAACTTCTGGGACGGCTAGAAATTATCAAGATAAGGCAGAGCAAAAGTACCATGGAAGGCAGTAGCGTTAAAGCATTGAATTGCAGTAGCAATGTGTTGGAAAAGATATATTTTTTCCCCGAGGTACATATGATCCCTCTGGTTACAAAAACTTAAGGAAGCATTATTCTGGGAAGGCTAATCTTTGCTCATAGCTATTTCAGTCTGAAAGGTACTGCAAAAAGCAACTGCATTGAAGCATTGGATGGCTATAGATAAGCACTGGTGGAGGAAAGTAGTTTCCCTATTGTCTCCCAATATCTGTGCAAGGCAGGAGCCAAGTTGCTGCTGAAAGTGAGGCCATTTTGAATTATTGGTCCCATAGTTTCAAAAGCCAATTATTATTAATAGTACCCTAATTGAAGCTTAGTACTTAGTACTGTTATAATTTGTTAATATTATGTTACTGTTGTTACATTAGTAATATACAACTCCCCTTCTTCCTCTTGTCTCTCTTTCCATTCCAATCCCAGACAACACCCACCGTAGCCGCCACGCTGTCTCTCTGCCTGGCTTCTAAATCTTGACCTGGAACAAAACCCTTTTGCCTATCAGTTTTGTTTTGACTGAGCGCCTGTGAATAAGCTGGTCCTTGTGACGTGGCCTTTGTTGAGCCCTTTAGAATCTTGGGATCACAATTATGATTACAATGATATCACTGTTATAATTTCTGTTACTTGTAAAAATTGTTGATAGCCGACAACATGGCGTACTATTTATTCTGTAGCAGAATCATCCAAGTTGCTTTTCTTCAGTCTGTGCTAAGCACCCGGAACAAATCTTGCACGAGTGCCTGCTAGCACAGGTGGACCGTACATCCCACCCGTACAGTGTGAAATGGTGGGGTGGGCGTAGCAGTTGCTATTCCTCAAGTGAAAAATAAGCATAAGGGATTGATAAACAAGTGGGGAAAAAGAGCCATCCCAGCGAATGAGGCAGCATCTGTCGTCCGCTGGCTGTTCTGAACTCCGCGGACTAATCTAGGTCTTCAGACGATGCTGCTGCTGCTGCTGCTGCTGCTGCTGCTGCTGAAGTGCGGGGCTGGGCGTTGATCCCGAGCTTAAACTGGTTGTCATATGGATTTGATCTTGTTGAGGCATTAGACAGAAATAATCTCGCTTCTTTGACAGGTTTTGTTTGGCGCCTGACACTGGAAGAGTTGTGACTGAATGACTGACTGATTCGCTGATTGACTGACAGGTTGGGTGGCTGGCTGACTGACTGATTGACTGACTGACACAGTTTGAATGCCTGACGGACCGACTGACCGACTCACTCATTCGCTGACAGGTTGGGGGCTGACTGACAGATTGAGTGATTGATCGATTGATTGATCGATTGATAAATTTTTCGATTATTCATCGTTCAATCACCAGTGTCAGAAATAGACCTGCAGGTGATTAAAGCCGCAGTTTCATCTGTCGCGGGTGCAGCGCTATAAGTTTTTAAAAGAGTTTTTTTGCATTTAAAACGGAGCTTAGGAAGAGGAAGGGATGTGAGTGCGGGGCTCCGGCCGGATGAGGGAGGGACAGAGGACGTTGCGGTCTGTGGCATTGGGCCAGCTGCTGCTGCTGCTGCTGCTGCTGCTGCTGGTTGAGGAGGCTGTGCAGCGGTTTGCCTGGCGGAGATGCGGGCTGCGCTCGTTATCTGGCTGTCTGTTGATGTCTGAAATACTGTTGGATTTCTTGCCCTGCAGTGTGCAGAGAGATCAAGGAAGGCTGGATTAGCTTGTACTTGAGCTGTGGGCTTTACGGCGGCTGGTGTTGCTGAGGCTGCTGTTCGGAGGTTTAAGATGCTCTTGAGGAATAGGAGGAGTAGGAGGAGGAGGAGGGGGAGGAAGAGGAGAAGTGGCGGTGGCGGGGAGGGCCGAATGAACTGTGCATTTGGAGCGTCTTATGTAACTTGCCTTTGCGTTGACTGTCAGGGTTCAAAGGGTAGGACTTAGGCAGGGAGACAGCGGGGCTGGGATTGGAATGTTGGGAGAGTGAAGACAGGGAGACAGCTGAATGATGAGACAACGTAATAGAGGATAATTGTAATAAAACAATTTATATAGCGCCGTAGAGGAGGTGCAGATATAGTCATTGTGGGCTGAGGAGATAGTGCAAGAGGAAATGTATGTATGAATGCTTGTGGTGTGCATGTATGTGTGTGTGTCAGAGTATATGTATGTTAATGTGTGTTTTCTATCTATGTATGTATGCATGCATTCATCGCTCAAGAGGGAGGCACATACCAGCAATCCAGCAGCTAATGATGATGTATGTATGTATGTATGTATGTGTGTATAATTACATATATCTGAAAACTTATTATATTTAACACCCTTTAAGGGCCTTTTTGAAGCCTTGGGTTTTTGGGGTGGGCGTCTGAAAATCGGTGGAACTTCCTCTTCCTGTTTTCTGATTTAGTTTACTTGATATCGGATACTGAAAATGATCATCACCCAGGATGTTGCCGTTTGAAACCGCCTGATTATCCTGTACAATATTTGATGACCGACTGAATCGCATGTGATGCACTGCATGCAAGATATGAAGGGTAAAGACACAAAGGAAGATTTTGGCTGTGCTGGATTGACCAGATAAATGAAGACAAGCTAGACTCGGACTAAACATGAGAAAACAATGGATACAATATATAAACGAAATGAATGGAAGGTGTTTATTAGCACACATAACTACCAATGGCTGGCATTTTGACTGATGCTGCTGCTGATAATGATGACGACGACGATGATGATGACGACGACGACGATGATCACGACGACGATGAGGACGACATTTGAGGAGCATACTAATCGATCTTGGTCTTGTGTTGTTAAGTCGAGAGGAACTTTCTTGAAGAGGCGCTGTATAATTAAATAACAATTACACTCAAAGCAGGTCATCAGCATCATACTCATTATTCATTGTCTTCATCATCATCGTCGGCGACGGCAGTAGCAGAAGCATCAGAAATTCAGATTTTCATTTTCAGGCATACATCCATTTTTATTCGTTGAGTTGGTTTTTCACTCAGTCATTCATTCAATCGTTCAGTCATTCATTCACTTAAGTTTGTCACTCATCCATGCACACAGCTATTCATACACTGGAAATTGATTAACCTCAAATGAAAGGTGCTATATGAATGCATGGACATGCGCACATACATCCTGTTGATTGCTGATAGGAATGGTCTTGTCAACAGATTAATATGGGTGGAGGAGCCGGAGCGGATCTGTGACGTCGTCATGTCCGCCGTATCAGTTGTAATGGCGTCATTCTCTTGTGTTTACGTTCCCGATGTTTTGTGCAGATGTTACGGCTGGCTGGCCACCTGGTGACTGACGACTTAACTAGTTCGATTAGGGCAGCGTGCGTGCGGCGCAGCGCAATGCAGTGAGGCGTCGTTGCCTCCTTTACAATATGGATTTTTCTTAGTTAAGATTCTTTTGAGTATATTTCGTTGATTGACGGTGTCTCTCAGTCGTTCCGTCTGTCTGTGTGTCTGTCTGTCTGTCTGTCTGTTGTCGGTCTCACTCTCTCTTTGGCCGCGGAATTTGCATGACCTGAAAAACCGCACGTCCTGAGATGCTGAATATTCATGAGCGGAGAGTTATGCTTAAGTTCACTATTCTGGTGCAGATCACTTGGATACCGTAACTTATACAGCGCTTTGGAGAGGTACTTAAAATGGCGTTTTACTATTTGCTCTAATGCTTACATCTTAATTACCTACATACATACATACATACATAAATACAGACAGACAGACAGGCAGACAGACGTGCACACACTTACATACACATGCATTCTTGCATGCGTGACATTTATCCGGGCTTTTGTAGTACATCAGAAACCCGATATAAAGCTGTATTTGGGAGCCATACTAAGGACCGACTTATAACGAAATCATGCTATAACGAATTTATTTTCTATGGATGAATTAGTTTTGTGACATTGTCACCAGCTGTTCTGTATAAGAATTTGTTAGAATGAAACATGTTGTTTTGAGTGACTGGTATGATTAGAATTTTCTGCCTTGAGGCGTCAATAAGTGTGCTCTGACACTAGACAGTTTGGCTACGAGAGCTGTAGAACAGGTGTCCATGTGAAATATACACGTTTTGCTGTAGGCATGTTCGACTACTTACATCCAAATCTATCATCAGGTAAAATTTGGTGAGATTGGGTAACAGTCCCCAAATCCGGACCCGTACCGAGCGTTTCTTGTACACCCCTTCGGCCGACCCTTAAATTTTTTAACCCCATGAATGGGAAAACACCTGAAGAGCTGGATTCGAAGTGCGTTGTTGGGCGGTTGAGCCATAGTATTTAAGGTTCGTGGCCTGAAAATACTTTGACCGCAGGCGATCAATATTAATGAATGATGAATATTCATAAGTGTTGGTGCATATTTATGACTTGAGTAACCTGTGCATGTCTGGTCTTGACTGTTGGGCTTTACGTGTGTAATAGGACGCCGAGGATGCGCCCAGTAATTTGTGCCGAGGTAAGTGCCGTGATTTTATGGATCGTTTAATCGTTTCGGATTGAAATTTCTTTTTGTTTTTTTGTGGGAGTTGTCCCATTGAAGTTTGATATCGTTCATCAGGGTCGTGAGGTTAATTAATTAGCAAAGCTGTTTTTGGTTGAGATGTAAATACAAGGATTCTAGTATCGCCCCTTAATAGGCCCTGCCCCTCCAGGTCGGCTATTCAGTTATGTATGTATTTGCATGTATGTATGCATGTGTGTATGTATGCATGTGTGTATTTATGTTTGTGTGTATGTATGTATGTATGTATATTTATGTATGTATGTGTATGTATGTATATGTGTATCTGAATGTTCATATTGCATATTTGAAGAGCCTTTAAGTTACTAATTTGTGAATTTATGTATCCTAAGATCCAAAGGTAAGTATGATGGCAGCTCAGCCTATACAAATACAAAGCTATTTTCAGTTAAATGTGCTGACTCTTCCCTCTGGAACAATTGGCTCATGATGATCATTTAATGCTAAGTAAACATTTATTTAAAAGACACATGCCTTCCTATCTGAACACAGTATTCATTGGTCAGGTTTGTTTTGTTTCTTACTGGATTAATTTTTCAGTTGTATTTTATGTTGGCTCTGAAATGTTTTGTTACGGTCCAGTTAGAGTATTTTTGAAATTGTTCCTTTGTCACTGTATGTTGTGTCATTTAGTAGGCAACTCCGTTAATAGTGACTACTGTCCTTTTGGGTCTGCCTTAAATTGCAACCTATGGCAGAGATGTTTTGTATATTGTTAGGGTGTTTTCACTGCTGGGTTCAATAAATAAATGAATTAATAAATGGATGGATGAATAATGAATGAATGAATGGATTGATGCATAAATGGATGGATGGATGGATGGAGGGAGGGCGGACGGGACGGATGGATGGATAGATGGATGGATGGATGGATGGATGAATGAATGAATGAATGAAGTTGCTTGAATGGTGTTGATTAGTGAGCTTTACTGACGAAGCACAGATGTTGTGTGGGAAGAGAAAATAGCAACAACTGCTTCTCATTGCCTACGTGACAACGTGCCACTGAAGCTACTCTGTTCGGTTAGCTGCTGGATTGCTGGTATGTGTTGCAGTTACTAAAAAATCTACTAGGTCATGTAGCTGCTTGATTGATTACTAGTGCTGTTGCTTGTATCATTCAACTAAGTCATCTCACTATTTGACATGATCATGTTGCTATTCACCTAGGTCATCTCAGCGTTCGATTAGGTCATCTTGCTATTCATCTAGGTCACCTCAGCGTTTGATTAGGTCATCTTGTTATTCATCTAGGTCATATCAGCGTTCGATTAGGCCATCTTGCTATTCATCTAGGTCACCTCAGCGTTCAATTACGTCATCTTGCTATTCATCTAGGTCATCCCAGCGTTCGATTAGGTCATCTTGCTATTCAGTCAGGTCCGCTGATTGCTTTTTGGTTGTACCAAAAGGTCAAACTGTTCTTGATGAACACAGGCTATGGTGATTGCTGAACCTAGATTTTGAGAATTTCTTCCTGCAGCTCTTTTATGGTCAGTCTCTTGTGTCATTGCGGTTTCAGCTTAAGACTGAGTAGTTGTTCCTCGATTTAACGACATCTTATGGCTTTAAAGGCCGTTGACGTTGCCCTCCTCCTTTATCAAGGCTTGGGACTGGCACTACCCCAAACAAGGCAGTGGCGGAGTTAACTTAAGACTTACCTTCCACAGCTGGTTTATCTACCATAGTTTCTGTCTCTTTCTCATTTGACCGACTTTTTGGCATAGATTTGATTGCAGCTTGGTTTTGGTGTGCCATCGGTTGATTCTTTGTCCATTATACACTGGTGCTATAGAAATTGCTATTTATGCGTTGTATCTATCGGTTGCTTCTTGCTTTCGTGGGAACTAGGCATTACGATTTCTGTGGGTCACTGATACAACTGCAGTGAGCTTAGGATTGTGTGTTAGGGTCATTTATGTTGTTTAGACCCAGCTTCCCTCTCTTCCCCTATTGTGATTGTTAACCATGGGGTTTCGTATGGGGTGACAGGACTTCCTTTGGAACGGACTATGACTGTGGACAGTGGTTTAACCTGAATTGACGATCCACTGATGCTATGTGCATTGTGAATAGAGTCAGTAGATTAGACTAGTTTGGCAGAGATTAGATTGGAATATTTTGGGGCACAGCAAACTGTTGGTTAGAGCACTTGGGTTGTAATATGGAGAGTATGGGTTCGAGCCTCCCCTTAGACGGCTACTGTGTGGGGACCTTGAGCAAGTCCTTCACCCACAGTTGCTCAGCGCCATTGATTGATGCTTAGTCATTATACATATGCAGAATAACAAAAACAACACTTAACATCTTAGATGAAACTGTTGTAGCTGTTGAGATAGTTGGTTGTTGGCGATTCAGTAAAAAATAATCAATCAAACAACAGCAACAGCAATGATATAGATAGGAACAGATTAAAATGGAGCAGATAAGAGTGGATTGGACTGGAACAGAAGAGATTAGATTAGATCAGAATAGATTAGATGTAGGCTGTAGTCGATCCCTTATGGTGGAAAAACACAGCTGAAGTTGGTAGCTGTGTTGCTTCTGCTCCTTGAGTCTGTGTGGATGGCTGTGGTCGGTTAGCAGGTGGTTCCCGGGTTAATGCCATTCCTCCAGACACGAGGCAGAGGTGGAGGGAGTGTTGGTTGGGTTCTGGTTGTGGGAGTGAACCCTGGAGAGGAGGACTGTAGCTGGTTAGTGGTCCTGTCCTCCTCTGGGTCCCCCATCGTCTCTCTTCTTCTTTTGAAGTTGACTTGTGTTGTGTGCCGTCTAAACAACAAACCTCCACAAATAGCACCTCAGACAGACAGGGGCAGACAGACAGACAGATGTAGGCTAGACAGTGAGACAGAGATACGGACAGACAGACAGGCAGACAGACGGTGCCTGAGACAGCAAATGAGACAGACAGACTGGAAGAGAGACGGAGACAGACAGACAGATGTAAGCCAGAGAGAGAGATGGAGACAGAGACGGAGAGACAGAGAGATAGAGAGACAGACAGGCAGACAGGCAGATGGTGCCAGCAAAGGAGAAAGACAGACTGGGAGAGAGAGAGAACCATACAGGCTGACAGAAAGCCAGACAGGGAGACAGACTGACTGATAGTGCCAGAGCAGATTAGTAGACGTGCAGTTAGAGATAGGTAGAGCAGCGCCAGACAGATTCTGGGGAAGCAAGGTGGTCA
This sequence comes from Norana najaformis, assembly GCA_964023275.1. NCBI lineage: Eukaryota > Metazoa > Annelida > Clitellata > Crassiclitellata > Hormogastridae > Norana > Norana najaformis. The sequence goes on along the minus strand of OZ029916.1, from coordinate 3,843,307 downwards.
CCCTAACATGGCCTGGTGACCCACCCACTTCAGGGTGTTGATTATTATTCCAGACTATTGCTCCATCATTTAGATAACCCTATCCGTCTGCGTCACTCTTTCACCCTTAGCTGGGTCTGTCTGTCTGTCTGTCTGTCTGTCTGATATTAATAGAAGCCAGTGTTTTTGTATGGCGGCGTCTTTCTGCTTTTGTTTTTGTCTATTTGTGTGTGTATGTCTGTCTGTCCATCTGTGTCTATTGTTGAGCTTTGAAGTTTTAGTGTAGATCTTGGCTGACCACCTTCGATGGTCAGCATCTGGTCAACAGCTGTCTGGACCTAGTTTCTCTCCTCCTTTGGGCCACGCAGGGAGTGGGCCGGTACCAGAGGCAGGCCCACTGAGAGGAATGGGCTTCCGAGCTGGCTGCGACTGGGTGTGTGAGGGTGTGAGTGCTGGGTGAGTGACGGGTTTCGGTTCCGTTGCTTATTTGGTCTTAATTACGCCGCTGGAATTCAGCATCCTCCTACCGAGAAATATCTGTCTGGAAATCCCAGTGACCACCAATCTGCAGTTAAGTTCAGATCTCGAGTTTCAGATCTTGAGTCTCAGAGCTTGAATTTCAGATCTTGAGTTTCGGATCCTGAGTTTCAGATTTTAAGTTTCAGATCTAGAGTTTGGCGTGCCGAGTGTCAGCATATAATTACATGTGCTCGATATAGAAATAATTGCATGAATTCGTCCCAGTAATTTTATGAAACAAGAAATCCTTTTACTGCTATTTATACGTGACCTATTAAAGTGCTCTTTGAAACATGAACTCTTCGCCTCTGCTGGATGTCTCACCTGGCCTTATTTTAATTATCTCACCTGGCCTTATTTTAATTACACTGAAAAATCGCGCAAACATGGGGTCACTCAGCACGAGTTTGGTTTTAGGTTAGAACTATTTATACAGGTGCTTCATGTTTGTTGTGGTAGTCTAGTGGTTAGGGCGCTGAACTGTCAACCTAGAGGTCAGGGGTTCATGTTCTTCAACGGATTATGATTTTGATTGCAATTTTGACTTAACTACTTTTGACTTTTCTACTTATGCGTTGGGCATTTTGATAACGGTGCTAGAGAAGTCTTCAGATTAGATTAGATTGTAATTGTTACGATGGTAATATATAGGACAGAATGGTGATTCAAGATTTCTATTACACTTACGCCCTCTAGCTGTAAAATGAGAACATCGACAGCACAGTGTCAGTGATAGGACAGTGCAGCAAGGGAGAGAGAGGGCTGTCTACCTGCCCTTGCATGCCGAGGCTAAGATGATGAAGTCATTAACTCTTCAGAGATATGGCTGTTTCTTGGCATTTAACACACTGGTACTGATCTGAACATACTTACTTAGTACTTAGTACTTAGTCCAGGTCGATGTGCAGGTCTGCACATCAGAAAATACAACTGAAAAATTAATCCAGTAAGAAACAAAACAAACTTAATCAATGAATACTGTGTTCAGATAGGAGTGCATGTGTCTTTTAAATGAATGTTTACTTAGCATTAAACAATTATCATAAGCCAATTGTTCCAGAAGGAAAAGTCAGCACATTTAACTGAAAATAGCTTAATATTTCTATAGGCTGAGCTACCATCATACTTGCCTTTGATCTTAGGATACATAAATTCACAACTTCTCCATTCATCTCTGTCAAGCGCCAGTCTTGCTGCATTATCCTATCAATGACACTGTGCTGTCAATGTTCTCATTCTACAGCTAGAGGGCGTCAGTGTAATAGAAATCTTGAATCACCATTTCTGCCTTGCCTCATGAAATCTACAAACACCTCAACCCTCGTCTCTGATGGCTAAGGCCAGTTCTTTCTTCGTCTTCCGTTCCTCCATTCCTTCCCTTAACTGACCCAGTTCATCTCTTAGTTGGCGCTTCTCTCTCTGTCCGTATGAATTCTCTGATCATCATATGGTTTATCTAAATAAACCAGGTATTGTGTTATTGCTAAGTTTTTGGATAAAGCAAATGTTTAGCTATAGCAAGGTGATTTGTGCCTTCAAAAGAATTCTCAAGCCTTTGTGTGTGTATATATGTTCTGCTTATACAAACTTAGCACACACACACACACACACACACACACACGCACGCACACGCACGCACGCACACACGCACACACACACACGTGTATTTATATGATTGCATGTGTAGACATGATTTGAATGCAGCCAGGTCGTGCTGGGGTCCTTTGATACGATTTGGAAGATCGCTGTTTAGGCGGAGCTGGTTGGTATTGTCAGCTGGAATTCTTTAGAACTAGCAGCTGCTGTCCTAGTAAACAATGCGACCTTGACCTAAGGGGAGGCTCCGAAGATCGTCTGTAGGGCTGTCTAGGGTGATGATCTACTGCTGGGATGATCGCCTGGAGGGGTTTTTAATGGGGATTCTTTGCCGAGAGCAAAACCATTTGCCCCAATCTGTGGTTTGTTTTCTGTCATCTGGTGTAATTTTTTGATTCTCCATTCCTGTTGCTTTCTTTTTATCTCTCTGTCTCTCTCTGTCTCTCTCTTGCTCTCTCTCTCACTCGCTCTCTCACTCTTTCTCTGTCTTTCTCTCGCTCTCTATTTCTTGCTCTCTCACTCTCTTTCTAGCTCCTTCTGTCTCTCTTACTTTCTCCAGTTCTATTTGTAGTCCTTGTGTCAGTCAATCTGTCTGTCTGTCTGTTTTTGACTGTCTTGCTGTCTGTCTGTCTGATTATCACTCATCTTTCTCATATCTTAGTCTTTACATCACTGTTTGACTCGACTGTCAATCACTTTGAATTCCTTTCAGTTTTCTTCTCCCTCTCCATTGCCTTCACCCTTTGTTCTCAATTGTATTACATTGGTCTCTACGTCACTGCCTGACTGGCTTCATTTTAGCTAGGCTGTTCTGTTTGCTTATATGTCTGCCTGCCTGCCCGCCCGCCTGTCTTTCTGTCTGTCTGTCTGTCTGTCTGTCTGTCTGTCTGTCTGTCTGTCTGTATGTCTGTCTTACTTGAACTCATTTGTTTACGAAGCCAATCTGTCATCTTTGATATTCATCCGTCTCACTTGAGATTGGATTAAACGGCTCCAGGCCTTCGGTGGGTTTTATCGATGCCACCCTGCCACTGCATCGTACCAGATGAGCTGGCACTTGCCACTTTGGAATCTCAATCCTTCTTCATTCTCCGGATTCAGAAGCTGCTGCCTCCTTTCATCTTGTCATCTCGTTAGCTGACGGCCTCGAGATGAGCTGAGATAACTTGTCCAATATTTCTCCCTGGGGTCAGCATCTGTAAATATCTCTCACCTGCTCATGTTTCATTCTGTGTACACCTGATGAATGTATACTCCTGGCAGAAAATCAGGAACAAATGGAAAATCTAGAACCAAATGGAAAATCAGGAACTGAACGGAAAATCAGAATTATATGAAAAAAATTGAGAACCAACTGGGAAATACGATCAAGGTTGAAATTAGGAAGTGAATTGAAATTCAGGAACCAAATGGAAAATCAGGAATTGTGTGAAAATGCAGAAAACGTATGGGAAAAAATTGGGGACTAAATAGAAAATCAGGAAGAGCATTGAATCTAGAAGAACAGTGAAATCAAAACTGAGATCCAAATCGAAATTATTTTAAAATGAATTATACAGAAAATCACAAACCAAATGGAAAATCACGAACCTGATGGAAAATCAGGAAGAAAATTGAAAATCACAGACCAAATGTTCCAAAACTTCACCGAAGTTGTTGTAAGAAACTGCTAAACATTTTAGAATTAAATGAAGCCCACAACTGAACTTGTCTAACAACTTGTTTTGCTCCCACAAATCCACAATACATCATGTGAGCTAAGTCATCACAACATATATCATATGATATATGTCATCGTGACTTGGGATCGTGACTTGGGATCGGATTAGTCATAATTCATTGTGTCTTGGCCTGAACATAAGTTTTCCTAAACAAGACAGCTGTGCTGTAATACTAGTACCATAATCAGTGCAATAGCACTATAACAAAATCAGTGCAATATTGCTATACCACTAGAGCCAAATCACTGCAATAGTGCTAGACCCAAATCAGTGCAACAGTGGGATCACTGCTATAACTTCACTGGGTGTTTGTTTGCTTACTTAAGTGTACTTGTGTGGGAAGAAGCATTATGTATGTGTGTATGTATGTATTTATCTATTTATATAGCACTTTAAATTCTCTCCATACCTGTTAGTATACTTGTCTTACTTGAGTCTGTAGTTTTGTTTGGTGCAGAAAACTTATTATTTTTATTATTTTTTTACCTGAAGTATATATGATGTCTCAGGAATTAAGAAATTATTATTTCTTTTTGTACCTGAGGTAGGAATATTCCCTCAGAAATGAAAAAAATTATGTTAAATAATAGAAATCTTCTTTCTGGAAATGACATGGTGGCGGCAAGGATGATGATGATGGTGGTGGTGATGCTAGTGGTGGTGGTGATGAAGATGATGACGATGAAGATGGCGGCGGCAAGGATGATGGTGATGATGATGGTGATGATGATGATGGTGGTGGTGATGATGATGGTGATAATGATGATGATGATAATTTGTAATGTGCATGAAGTCACAGAAACGTTAATCTGACAACTGCTTCTTTTATATTGCCATCCACTGCATTTACGTACTTTTTCGTTTGACTGTGTACCAGCTCTTCCGTTTGGGTGAGTTGGAAAGCCACTTGAATAGAATTTGCTGTCTAAACGGACTGCACCCCGGAGCAGTTCTATGGGAGGTGACCTATTCAAGTGTATTGTCTTGCATTCTATTTGCTATGTTGCATTGTATTAAGCTATGGTGCGTTTTACCATAGAGCAGGTTAATGTTCTGGCTGACTTTTGCTAGACCCAGACATCATTTCGTTCCCTGAGACGTAATACTATGATTCCACTAGCACTGCTCTATTGTATTGTGTGTGTATTATATTTCTGTCTGGCAGTTTAGTGTGCAGGATAACTTTTCCCATGCCTAGGCTTCGTTTTTCGCCCTCTGGCTTCAAAACCTAGATCCACCTGTGTGGTGACCGTTACAGAGATTTGAATCCATGGACCACGAGTACCAAGGCGAGCAAGCAACCAATCGGCAATCATGCAGTGTTTTGAGCTTCTAAAAGGCGCTATATTATATGTATTAATACGTACATACATTCATACATACATACAAGCTGTACACACATGTAGGCTTATACATACACACATACACTGACACATACAGACACATAAATACGTACGTACAGAAAATCTTGTGGTTGAGTGTGTTGGATCCGCATTCGAAAGTTGATTGAAAGGCATTTAGGACCTAACGGAAATTCAGTTTTCTTGTCACCGTCTTCCTCTGTCTGTATGCCACTCTCTGTCTGCCTCAGTCCGTCTGTCTGTCAGACTGTGTCGGTGTGTGTCTGTCCGCGTGTTTGTGGCTGTACATTCCACGCCCACTGTTTGAAGTAACGTTTCCGACAGTTAGGCGGCTCTCTTCCATACGCGGGAGGTTAGGGCAGCTCGATTTGTTTTCGCTCCACTTTGTTGACCCCGCCGTCATTTTCGGAAATAGTTCCTCTAATTATATTCCTTAGGCAACTTCATCCTATTTCGCCCTTGCGTCGTCCAAACAGCCCCCCACCTCTGGGTCCGCGTCGGGTACGAAAGATGCTTTGGAACTGGTGCGGCTTGATGTGTCCTATTAATCGATAGTTTAGGGTGCGCTTTACGTCTGCTTCGAGTGCGCACCGAGTGTCATCCGAGTAGGCGTAGACTCCGAGCGGTCTGGTTAAATGATGCGTTCCTGCTTAACTCTTGGAGTAGGCCAGGTTTTCTCTTGGGTGATTTTGGCATTCGCTCCGTGTGTGCTTGGAGTGTGTATTTGCGAGTGTACATTCGGTTACAATGGAGTCTTTGTGAAAGTGACAAAGATGATATGATCTCAATGGTCTGGATGTCTTTACAATCTGGTGACAACTGGTGTCAGTGTTTGCAACTACCTAAATGGCTTAATAAGTGTTAAACCATCCCTTAACGATTACGGTGATGATAGAGGTAAACATTATGCTGTTGTTGTGACGATGGGAGGCTCTGAAAAGAACTGTGCAAAAATTTCTCTCACTTCTATTTCTATTTCTTCAATTTCTGTCTATTTTCTATTATTTTAATTTTATTTTTTCTATTTTTTTTTCTATTTTCTGTTTCTGTCACTTCAATTTATATTTCTATTTCTTCCATTTCTGTTACTCCCATGTATGGAGACTTTAGATGGCGTGGCGCTCATTCAAACGGGCAGCGATGGTGAAGAGTCTCGCCCGATAAATTCGCTGAGGTCGAGGCCGTGAGGTTGCGATAAAATATGTTTATTTACATTTTACATCTACATACTACAATTACAGCACTCGATCTGTGTTCCTTACATGCTACTAATTATGCGCAGAGCATACTCGATGCGTGCTCGAAAAGCGGACATGCCAAATTCCGGTTGTATGCTAGTTAAAAACCTCTGCGCCTGATGAGCGAAGCTGCCGGTTAATTAAGTGGTGTAGCTAGATGCTAACTTTGGTGATCCACAGTGCGGCGCTAAAAACGCCGATAGGTTGACCTCACCCCCCCCCCCCCCCTCCCCGCTGCGTTGCTACGGGGCAGCGCGTGTGGTAATTAATCTTGCGAGCCCAAGAGAGTCTCCATAATTCTGTGTTTTTCGCCGATGTTCCGCCGACGCCAGTATTCATGTGCTTACGGTGTTGTAATATTTTGTCGATTTCATAGGTGGTCTTACGGCGCTGGAAATTAATTTGCAAAGGTCAGTCAACTTTGGCAGTTTCATCAGCAGATGTGTGTATCTGTTCGGCCTATTTGTAGGGAGTCTAATTAGTGTGTGTAAGATGATCGGGAGTTTCAGACATTGCTCTGTATTTGTATGATGTGTGATGTTTGTTGATATAAAAAGAAAATGGGCATCATATTTCTGTGTGTAAGGATGAATTTATATGTAGATAATGGTTTTATTTGTGTGAATATATAGTTTTATATATAGGCCTAGATATATATTTATAGACATGCATATTGATATGTTTATTGAATTATTTATAGATGTATAATTTAGTATGTAGTTCCTGGCAGACGTCCTGTGTTTGGCTGGTGTTCATTCACAGTTGCTGGTCCTCCATCTGGAACTCTGTCTACCTTGTCACATTTGCAACTGTCTTACTGTGGCTGTCGTCCGATCCAAGCTGAAAACTTATCTCTTTCAGTCGGTTTATTGCTCTTAATGTTTCATTTTTCCCGGCTTCAATGCGGGCTTCTGAACTTTGTAAGCGGGGAATAATTAAGTTATAGTTCTGTTGTATTGTATTGTATGTAAGGCGGGATGGTCAGCTGTCAGATCTGTTTGGCTGTAGTTCTGGATTACTGGATTTGTAAATAATAGGACAGTCAAATCTGACCTACTGAATTCTGTAGCGCCATTATCATAATCCAAGAGGCATCAAACTGCAAGTGAACTATAGTAGCCCACTAGTATGTTACCTCTGGTCAGGGGCCGCCTGGGCCCCCCAAGGGCCAAGGCCCGTTTGCTCAATTACATAAGGCAAAATAGCCAAAGTTCAGTTTGCACAGGGGCCCCTGGAAGGGTAGCTACGGCTCTGCCTCTGGTCTTGGTTAAAGCGTAAGTTTTAGTTCTTGTTGTGAATTTTTTTGGACTTTCCTGTTTATCTAATCTAAGACTTCTATAGCGCCGTTATCATAATGCCAAGGGCATAATTCATATTATTATTAGTAGTTGCTTCAAGTCAGAATCAAATTTATGATTATGAGAATCGCATGGTTTATAGCTTATAACCCTTGAAGCATTTCGTTGTGGACTTTGAGGTTTATCGGATTTATCAGAATACGGGTAGTTGTGTAGCATTTTCTAAGAATCTTGGAGTTGCTGTTTGATAACCTCTAGTTTGAGGTTAGAGTTCACCCACAATCCAGTAATAATGATCATGTTGCTGGAGAATGTCTACAATGGCAGTCTCTCGCAAACACGTAAAACTGACTAATCCCTTCCTTGGTTTACAGTTAATGTCTTTTGTGGTTCACACGGGAATCAGAGTCCGTATTAAAAGAAGGAACTCTGACAAAGCAGTCACTGAGCAGTCACTGAACAGTCACTGAGCACTGACATGAGTCACTGAGTCACTTAAGCCCCAATTTGAGGTTTGCATGATAGTCTTGTGATTAGCATGGTGGTTTGTCTGCCCACAGGTTGTTGGTTCAAATGCCCACCAGGAGGGAAAGATATTTTAAATTTGTGAATGTGGCTGAGAAAATCCTCACTAAGTCGGTAAAGTTAATTTGCGAGTAACGCACTTGGAAGGCAAGTCATACTGCTGCTGCTGCGGCTGCTGCTGCTGAAGCTAATATTATTATTAATAATAATAATAGTAATAGTAATAGTAATAATAATTATTATTATTGTAATTTTTATTATTATTATTATTATTAATTTCTAATGCACCGGTGTCTAATGCACAAGGCGTCAACCGATGGCACACCTTAGCCAAGCCACAAACAGGCCAATATCCAGAAGGTCAGTCCACAAGACATAGAGGAAGCCCCCTATGGTGGATAAACAATTTGACAAAGGTAAGTTTTAGGTAGGCATAACATAGCGGTAGATCTGACCGACTTCTTTGCATACTAAATATTCATTGTTGTGTAAGCTGTCAAACGGTGCGTCCTAATTTAAAGTTTAGTCTCTTTATTTCTGTTTTATTTTAATGCCTGCAACAGAAGCTTAAATATAACACATTCCACTGGGTCCACTGTGTGTGTCGTGTGCATTGATTATTATGCTCATGACCAAGTGATGTAAATATTAGTCGTAACGAGATTTTTAATGGAGATTTCATCAACGAAAGCCTCAGAGAAGTACAACTGCATTTCAGTTTACAATCAGGACCCCCTTAGGCGCAGTGATCTAGGTCCAGTCATAGTTATGGTAAACTTTAACACACGATTTGTCAACAGTAACCAGGAAAGACCTAAATGTAATTGTACACGTTTTTCTATATCGACTGTATGGCCTTGACTCTGCTCATTTTCAGTGAATATGTAGGTTGAGATCCCTCACCACTGCTGCCCGTTCGAATGGGAGTGACACCATTTAATTTCCCAGTGCACGGATCATGCTAGCCTGAGATTGAAATCTGTGAAATACAGCCACTATCAGTATTTGAACCGGGATCCTCAAGTACTGAGACGCTTTGATGTAAATGTTGGCCAGTGTAGCTAACCAGACCTACACTTTTACAGAATTGTAAAGTTTTTACCATTTGTGATAGAGGCATACGGTTTTCACCTATTTATTCAGCAATTCCAGCCCAATCCAGTGCAATTTCAGACTCGGTTTTAATGTTTTTGAATTTGTGAGGGTTTTCATAGGCACAATGAACTTATTTGTAAGTGAAAACACTCACTGTGCATTATCATTGAGAAGGTCGGATGGTGAACATAAGAATCTGAAGCAAATAGGCAAGTATTACAGCAGCCAGCTGTAACAGTCCTGCTTCTCACAGCCACCTGAACTGGAAAATAAGTGGAAGAAGTCTTGCTTTTGATTTTGTATCTTGCTTTTGTATCTGACCGCTTTAGCCCCCCACACCTACGATTCCTGGCCCAGCCTATGGACATATGATGTGTCAACAAATACATTACTTATTTACTTTACTTAAGATGGTTCCAGTTGGAAGAACCCACCATCCCTGTGAGGTTACAGGGAAGTCCCAGACCAGGTAAGAGGCAGATCACCCGGTTAGAGGACCAAAGGGAGGCACAAAAGAAGGCAGGGGAAGGACTCACAAAGGTAGCCGGGAGCCTGACATGAGATAGCTCTTGCCCGATTTTCAATCTCAGCTAATTCAATTTTTTATGTTTTCAGGCACTTTTTCAGCAGCTGTTTCATGTGCAGATGTGAAACTTTACAAATAGCTTCAACTGTTGTCTAGTTTCATGAATTAAATAATAATAAAAATGCTAACAAAAATAAGACACACTGAAGAATGATATTAACGCTGGGGAGCTTCTGAACCTTAAACTGAATCCAGGACAAAATAGGCAGCCAGTGAAGTTGGTTGAGCATGTAATGAGAGAGACTGTGGAAACTGAGTTATCAGCTTCATAGCGGAATTCATAACTGCAGACCAGACAGTCGTGATGTTTATTTATATAAAAAAGAATATGGGCATCGCATTTCTGTGTGTGTAATGGTGGATTTACATGTAGACACTAGTTTCATTTGTGTGAACATATATTTTGATACATAGATATATATATTTATATAAACAACTCGCAACAGCAAAGGGTGGACTGTCGTAGTCAACACGACCACATTTGTGTTTTTGTTTCTTGTACTCTAACGTCCTTTTATTTAGCGCATAGTCTCCTCAGGCCCTAGGCATTTAATGCCTCTTTCCCTCCTCTACCAAAGACATAATGTCTAACTGAACTCATACTGGTTCCGGACTTTGTAGCCCATCCTCTTAATCTCGAATGTTCCAATAATTACACCGCATATCGACGCATGAACCGTAGGAGTAAACTGGGTCACGTGGCATAGCGTCTGTCTCGGGTGATAGCGGCAGGAGCGAGTTAGCTGAAGGAAATCGTCCCAGAAAGTCCAGAGAGTCCCAAGATTCAGTGCCAGATTTCAGGCTCGGATAGGAAAGGGAAAGGCATCGAATAGCAAGGAGTAATCCAGCTTGGCAAGCTGGTGTTATCTTGAGCCAGATCATGTTAGCTGAGTCTTTGCCGGATTCAGCCAAAGGCAACTACACAGCAGCAGGAATAGGTTTTCGTTGACTGCTAACAGAATCTGGTTACAGAGTTTACTATTATTATTACCTTAACTTAACAGTGGTGCATGATAGTCTAGTGGTTGGGATGCAGGATTTTTAAGCAAGAGGTTGGAGTTCAGATCCCCACCACTGGAGAAATAAGTTTCAAGATTTCTGATCCACTTGTGCCTACTAGCAAATTCACCAATAAAATGAATACATTGACTGCATGCTGTTGGTGGGAAGAGCAGGCAGCGAGAGAGAGGATTGGCCTCCTGCCCTCATATGCCAAGGCTAAGAAAGTTACGTCGCTAACACTTCATACCCACGGCTGCCTCAGGAACTGTTCAGGTCATCCTCTGTTATTTCGGCTAGCATAGAGAACACCTTTGATTTGTTTCCCTTGAAGCGGTGGCTCTGTATAAATTTCTAATTACAATTACAATGGTAGTTGAGGGATGAAGATTCAGGTGAGTTCGGGAAAGACCGTGTAAGTTCAGGTGTGGAGGGCAACCATATTTGACAGTGAGCCAGGCTTTCGTAAGTGTGTTTCACTCTGAACTGAAGAATTGCGGCTGTTTTTGAGTTACTTGAGCACATCAATAGTTTGGGCTGTTGATGGCGTCTTCTTGAATTAGGGCAGTACGAGTGTTCTATTATGGTTTAATTTAATTTTGGATAGCCACCTCTTACCAGTGGCGGCTTCAGGATTGCTTGCATGGGGGGGGGGCAAGAGCATTTGTAGAGGGGCACCACATTCGGGCAGTCCACCATGTATGGGTCAGGTCTGGGGGCGCTGGCATATAACCAAGATGGTTAGTGGTTCGCAACATTTTGTTTGATGAAGGGGCAGGCTTGTCCATCTGGTCTGTCTGTTTTGCTATTAAACGTAAAGGTAAAGGTAACAAGAGAAAGAGTGAAAGAAAGAGGACAAGAAGATAGAGGTAGAGGTAGAGAAAGAGAGAGAGACACACACACACACACACACACACACACACACACACACACACACACACACACACACACACATATACAGTATATATATAGAGAGAGAGGTTTGTGATGTGATGGGTTAAGGTTACTTGCCTATTATAGGAACTCTTCAGAAGTATAAAAGTGAAGGTAAATAAGCATATTACCTTCAGTTTTACACTTCGGAAGATTTTTTTGTAGAGGCATGTGCTCAACTGTGTTATCTTTAGTTTTATACTTGTGAAGAGTTTCAGTAGAGGTATGTAAACAATTATGTAAACAATTGTGTAGGCAAGTGTAATACCTGTACCGTTTTTTATTCTACCATTCATCTGCCATCAGATACTCATGGTTAATTCATCTACCATCAATAATTTGCTCTGCCTGGTGCTATATGAAGATATGTTTTACAGTAAATGAAGTTATGGTATGTGCATCCTTTTCATCTGTTTACCGTTCCCCTCCCATGCGAATATGTTGTTGCCATTCTAAATTACACCTATTTGGCTATTTACACAATTACAGTCCAATTGGGCGCAGCCAGTGAGAGAGGCTTCTTCATGTGTGTGTGTGTGTGTGGTTAATGTTTGTCTGAATTATGTGCATTTGATGTGCCATTCCGGGTTCAAGACGGGTCGTTGCCAATGCGGATCAGTTGCAGACTGGAATAACTAAGGTTTTAACCAATTGATGACTCCAGTGTATGTATGTTTGTGTGTATGGAAATATGTATGTATGGATGTATGTATGTATGCATGTATGTATGTATGTACGTGTATATGTATGTGTATGTATGTATTTATGTATGTATTTGGCTATTTATGTAATACCTTTTAAGAACCTCATGGCAGCATTACGTGTTTGATAGAACCAAGGTAGGTAATAGGCAAATTATTGATCTATTAGGTAGATAACAGGTAGCAGGCTATAGACAGACATGGTGTGTAATGTAGATAATTGGTTGTTATAATTTTATGGTATTTAAGGCTGATAACAAGTTGTTATATATTGATATGGTATGTAATGTAATGGTTATGATTATACTGTGTAGGGTAGGTAACTGGTTGTTATAGTTGTGGCATGTAAGGCAGTTAACGGGTTGTTATAATTTTGTTATGTAAAGAAGATAGTTAGTTGAGTTGTTGTAAGAGCTAGTTGCAAATGATATGGCTGTTTTGATTATGGTGCATGGGCAAATGGGGGAAGGGTTAAATGACTGAGCTAAAATGACAGCCAGAACAATGATATTCCTCATCAGGCTTTTCGGTTTGGCTGAGTTTTAAGAGTTTGGTCCTGTGAAAGAATTTGCTTCATAGTGAGAATGTCTCATCGGACGGGCGGACGGACGGTATATAGACAGACAGAGGTGGAAATAAGATTCAGAGGGAGCAAGCGAGTGAGAGATCGAGCGAGAGAGCGAGCGTGTGCGAGCAAGAGAGAGAGAGCGAGTGAGTTGAGCGTGCGAGCGAGATAGATAGATAGATAGATGGAGACAGACAGACAGACGGAGCCAGAGACACAGAGAGAAATGAGACCGTGTGAGTGAGTAAGGTGAGACGTGACAGATGCATCCTGTATCTCATTTATTTTGGAACTGGTTCACAGAAAGTCAGATGCTTAGCAATCTGTAAAGTGATGTAATCATGGGACCCCAACCGATACCTTTGATGACAGATCTGTGGCAGGGTTCACAATTATCAGGGGAGGGATATGTGTATGTATGTGTATAGATAAGTAAGCACTCGCGTACCTACACACGTACATACGTATGTATTTTTGCATGTGACCGAACAACTGCTAAATCTGTTTGACCTCGGTTGAGGTGACTGTTGTTGACAATAATTTTTCTTACATTTCTTTGGTGTATTTATCTAATAATAATGATGATCATGATCATGACGATTATGATGATCATGATCATGATAATCATAATGATAATGATAATGATAATCATAATGATAATGATAATCATAATTATGATCACAATAATAATCATAATAATAATGATACACAGTGGCTTTCCGTAGCACATTTTCTGTGCCCAAACTTGACGATTAGTAGCCGTTCGAGACATTATTGCTCTTTTCCAGTAAGTTTTTAAGCCGCAAAGGATCGTATGTACCTCGGAGCATTAAAATTAATCGTAATAATAATTATTGTGGCAGCGCAAGCCTAAGCAACAATTTATAGATCCCATCAGCTGATAAAGAATAGGTTGTGCAAATGTTAACCATATACAGAGTTGATATTTTGATAATAAAAATGCTTCTGACAATAATAAAACGATAATAATAATAATAATGATAATGATAAAAGTGTTTTGTTATAAATAATAATAAGAAATAATAATAATGTGATGACTTCTATAGCGCCTCTGTAGTAATGCTCAGGGCATCAGTTGATGGATGTTACTGTGCAAGCCAAATGCCAGGCGTGAGTCTGGTCGTTAGCCAAGAGGGTTTGTATAACATTAAATATCGTCATGCATTAGCACGCTTGTCACGTCCTAGCCTGACCTCGGCTGACCTCATTTGAACTCGATTGACCTGTTGTAGACGACATCATCTGATCGCCAGTGCAACAGCAACAGCAGCAGCAGCAACCACAAGATGCCGACGGCCAGTCCGAACACTCCGTCGTCGCAGTCATCCTCGCAGCACAGCTTCAGCACTTCCGGTGGCGGAGGAGGGGGCGGAGGAGGAGGAGGAGGAAGCAGCGGCGGAGGAGGATCTGGAGGAGGAGGAGGAGGAGGAGGAGAGCAGCTGAGCAAGACGAACCTCTACATTCGCGGCCTCAAACCAGACACAAGCGACAAGGACCTCGTAACGCTCTGCCAACAGTTAGTCAGCTACTCTTATTCAGTCATTCATTCATTCAGTCAGTCATTCATTCATTCAGTCATTCAGAGAGTAATTCATTCAGTAATTCATTTGTTCATTCAGTCGTTCAGTGATTCGGAACATTTATATAGCGCCCCTTCAAGTAGTATACCCAGAAGCACTCCCAGCCCAGCTCTGGCAAAAGAGAACAGTTTTAACTGCTAATGTGACGACTTCTGAAGAGCTGTTATAAAGCAGAAGGAATTTAATCATTTCTTATGTAGTCTAATCTAGTAGCCTGCAATAGCATGATAATAACACACAAGGAATCTAGTCTTATCCAATCTTATGGCTGTCAGGGCTGTTAACATTTACTTCACAATACCTTGGTTAGTTAACATGCTGTGATTTAGCCTGTGTGCTGTTAACATTTTAACGTTTCGAATACGTGGTGACTGTTTGTGCTGCTGTTAATTTATGCAGATATGGAAAAATCATATCAACCAAGGCGATTATAGATCAGGCCACTGGTAAATGTAAAGGCAAGTTCATGTTTTATGTGCAGTCGCTGGCAGGTCATGTTTTCTATCTTATCCTACTGATGGTAGGAGAACTAGTCTCGCGTTTAAGACGACTTAATTGATGATAAATAGACCTATCTGTGGTTATTTGACTGAGAATGATTAGGTTTAACCATTGCTATTTTACTGAGAATTATTAAATTTTAAGGTTAATGATTAGATTTAGCCACAGTTATCTTAAGGATAATGATTAGATTTAACCCTGGTTATCTTAAGGATAATGATTAGATGTAGCCATGGTTATCTTAAGGATAATGATTAGATTTAACCATGGTTATCATAAGGATAATGTTAGATTTAACCGTGGTTTTTGTAAAGTTGGTTTGAGTTTGTCAGGGTAAAGTAATCTTTAACAGTCTTTACTTAAACAATGATGGTATAAAAGAGAGATAAAATGATAAAATTCTGCTTTAATTAGAATGATTACAGTTTTCATTGGTTATTCTTATGGTAAAACTTTCTTCTATGGTCTTCAGGTTATGGTTTCGTTGATTATGACTCAGAAAAATCGGCTGAAGCAGCTGTAAAAGCCTTACATGCAACTGGAATACAGGCTCAGATGGCTAAGGTGAGTTTTGGAATGCAATGGCTTAGGTGGCTAAGGTGAGTCTTTAACTGCAATGGCTCATTTAGCAAAGTGGTCATGCCCTGTCAACTTAACCAGTGATCTCCACCTCGCTATTTCAGAATTTTATAATTTTGGCCAATATGTAGACAAATATGTCTCATTAGGCCTCCAAAGTTTTAGACCTTGATACCTAGAAGTTTTGTGAGATTTGATGCTTATAACACACCAGGGGTTGCCCAATTTTCAGTGTCTCAGCTAATTCAATATTTTTTTGTTTTCAGGCCCCGTGTTTTCAGCAGCTATTTCTTGTGCAACTGTGAAACGTTACAAATAGCTTCAACTTATGTCTAGTTTAGGGAATTAAATAATATTAAAAATGCTAACAAAAATAAGACACAGTGAAGGCTGAGGAGCTTCTAATGACAGGAAAACCTCTTTCAGCATAAGAGCTCATTAGGTGGTGCTTGCTTGTGCCTGATCCGCTTCCTAACTCTACTTATATGCTGCTACAGTATGATAAGACTGCATTCTGAGGAATCTGCATTTTGAAGTGGAGTTAGAGTTTGGATTCTATGTTTTATGTCTTTGAATACGTTATAAGTGAGTTCCTGTTAACATATGTGATACAGTGAGGGGGTATGTCCGGTATGTGTTACAGTGTGTTTAAAAGCAGTACTTTAGATATACATACTGCAAGCATGTCCGTTAGTAATTGATCTGCAAGCTTTGTAGCTTTATGTATTTCTAATGATTGTGAAAACATCACGCGCTTCCCTATCACCAACAGAGGCCGAGTTAGAGAGGGAGTGTAACGTATTATATACACTCCACTGAAACTTGGTGCTCTAACATTCTGCCTAATTATGTTGTATTATGCACATACATACATACATACATACATGCCTATACATACACTTACATGCATGCATGCATGCATGTGTCACCTTGCACACGAAACACAAAGTTGAAAAAGTAAATTTGCAAGAAATGCGCTCAGAAGGCAAGTAGGCATAAAGTGGGTCAAACTGAAGGTGAGTAGGCATCAGATGGATCGAACTGAGTTCTTTGCATGTCTATATTCCTTGTTTTGTTAGCTATCAACTCAAAGTCCTTATGTAGAATTTCACTGTCTTAAGTATTATTATTTTAATTTTATTATGATGCCCTTCAACAAAACTTAATTGAACATGTCCCTTGGTGCCCTGATTTGCATCGATTAATATGCAAATGACCAAGTTATGTAAATATTTGTCTTAGCCAGTTTTTTATGGAGATTTCATTGACAACAGTCCTTGAGACATGTGAATACATTCCAGTTTACTATATGCATTTGTGACCTTTAGACACAGCGACTACAGTTGAGTCATAGTTATGGTAAACTTTAATGAATGATTTCTCAAAAGTAGCTGCAAAGACACCTCCATCTTTAGAAAATTGTAACTTTTTATTATTTGAGATAGAAACTTGCAGTTTCTAATGACACCTAATGATTCAACAATTCAAGCTCATTTTAGTGCACTATCAAATCCAAGTTTGATTTTTCGACTTTGTGAGGGTTTTCTCATGCATGGTCATACATACATACATGCATACATACATACCAGGTACATACATGCGTACACAGAAACATAAATACATATATACATACATGCACAGTATCACATGCTTACAACTTCCATACCAGTATCCTTATTATTTATTTATTATTGTTATGCATTTTTACTTTATTAACAGATATTTATATCAGGGAATATTATAAATTCACCTCAAAAGTGCTGTACGTTGTACCCTGAAGACTCGTTATAAGACGCTTCGTTATAACAGATTCTGATATGAATCGGTCAGTAACGTGGATCCCAAAATTAATTCACGCATTGAAACTAAACTTGCTACAACGCTACCACATAATAACGAATTTCTGGTGTATTTCTTCCAGCAACAAGAGCAGGACACGACGAACCTTTACATCGCAAATCTGCCTCCGAGCATATCGGAGACGGACCTCGAGCGAATGTTCCAGCCGTACGGTTCGGTGATCTCGACCCGCATCCTAAGGGACAACAACGGAATCAGCCGAGGCGTCGGATTCGCGAGGATGGAAAGCAAAGAGAAGTGCGAGCTCGTCATTCAGGCGTTCAACGGAAAATACTTACAAGGTGTGTGAGCTTCTTTCACGGAGAGTACTGAACTTGGAGCTACTTTAGGAGTACTTGTTGTTCCAGAGAGTTTACACTGCCAAGTATGGTACATTCTGGGGAACACTGGGGAATATGTACAGGTGTGTTATATCTTCCAGGGAGAGTACTGCACTGGAGGGTACTTTAGGAGTACTTTCTTGTGCTGGGAGTGCTTGCTCCTTTATGCTGGTGAATAAGTACTTGCAGGATATGGTAGTCGTGGACTTACAGTGTGGTGCTTTGAACATAGGATGACGGGTTGTCATCTAGGATTCCATCCTTGGATTTTGACCAGACTCACCGTGGAATTTGGCTTGCACGATGATTTTGCTTAGCAGCAACAATCAGCTGATGCCTTGAGCATTATTACAGTGGCTCTATAGAAGTTCTTAGATTAGTCTGATTTAGGAGTACTTATTGTACTGGAGAGTTAGCATTCCCTGGAATGGTACACTTGTTTACACTGGCAAATACTTGAAGGTTTTTTACCTCTTCCAATTAGAGTACTGCACTTAAGCCAACTGTACATACATACCTACATAATCATACATACATTCATACATACATACATAAATGTATACAATGTACATACATGCATATATAGATACATACATAACACATACATAGTACATGCATACATGCATATGTACCGATGCATTCACTTTAGATTACTTTAAATTACATTACGTAATGGTATGTCACTTGACTGTCGCTGATCACAGGATACAAAGAACAACTTACGGCAAAGTTTGCCGACGGTGGAAGCAAGAAGAAGCAGCAGTACCAGAACAACCAGTGGATCGACCGGCAACAGGAAGTGAGTAACAGCAAAAAATGTGATGCAGTGCAAGCAAATACTTGTGGAATATCACTTAAGGAAGTTGCAGGGTAATGTTGCGTAAAATCTCTTTAACTAGGTGCCTTTTTGAGATTCCAAAAACATGTTAAATTAATATAATGAATACAGATATTTGGGTGGGTGGGTGGGTGGGTGGGCAGGTGGATGGTTGGATGGATGATTTGGCCTGTGAATGTGTTGGATGAATTGGTGGGTAGATGGATGGGTGGATGGTTGGATGGATGGATGAAATGGCAGGTGGATGGATGGATGTTTGATTGGATCGGTAGATAGATGGATGGATGAATATATGGGCGGATGGTTGGGTGCTTGGATGGGTGGATGGATGGTTGATAGATACGTGGATGGGTGCATGGATGGTTGTGTGAGTGGGTGAGTGTAGGGATGAAAGTGAATATGTGGATGAATGGATAAATGAATGAATGTCGAAATACACGCACACACACACGAACACACAAACATGTTGCATATATGCAACAGAAAATGCCATAAAATGGCATTAAGTCCGTTCTTCTTTCGTTCTTCTTGTAAGTAATTATGCATTTGATGATATGCGTCCGGTTATAAGTATTTATGTGTACAGTATTTTCCCTAACGGTTTAATTGATGTGTTTGTTACGGATGTTTAATCAGTAATTACCAATTTTTTGTTTCTAGGCTCTTAGTCTGCATCATCCATACGAACACCTAGCGATCGCTCCAAATGGGTGAGAGTCAGATTACGTCTTCTTCTTTAGTGTTCTTGTGGGTTTGAGCCTATCTTGTGCGAACCCTGTGTACCAACCCTGGACAAGTCGTTTATGTACATTGGTCCCTGTTACAGAGCAGTGGAATTTGGTACTGGCACAGGCTGGGAAGTAAACAGTTAAGTCCTGCCCTGTGTCCATGCACGAACGACCTTTGAACTTGCTCATTGCTGGCTCAAGAGCTGAAGAGTGGGAAATGAGGGCCTTCAGTGTTCTGCATGGAATATGAGAGCTTTACTTAATTGCTTTTAATGGCTTACTTAATTGCTTTTAATGGGTTACTTAATTGCTTTTCATAGGTTATAATCTGCTTTGGATTTGCGTCGGGGTGTGCAATAGACTATGCGTATGTACATTCATGCATGCATACGTAACCGATCAGTCAAGCGCTCTTCTAGTAATGCAAAGTGTCCAGGTTCAAGCCTACCCTGAGATGGCTACTGTATAGGGACCTTGAGCAAATCCTCAACGCACATAGTTGCTCTTATTAAACACAGAAATAATAATAATAATAAATGTAAATGTACACGTTTTTCTATATCGACCATATGGTCTTGATCCTGCTCAGTTTTGAATGAATTTATTGGGTGAGATCCTTCACCACCGCTGCCCATTTGAATGGGCGCCGCGCCATTTAAGATCCCTGTTTATGGACTGCGCCTAATCCGCTTTCTAACTCTACTTATATGCTGCTACAGTAGGATAAGATTGCATTCTGACGAATTTGCATTTTGAAGCGGATTAGAGTTGGATTTTATTCTTTGCACACTTAATAAGTGAGTTCCTGTTAAGATACGTGATACAGCGGGGGAGTATGTCCGGTATATGTATTACAACATGTTTACAAGCAGTACTTTAGATATACGTACAGCAAGTACGTCTGTTAGTAATGGATCTGCAAGCTTTGTAGCTTTATGTATTTCTAATGATTGTGGAAACATCACACGCTTCCCCATCACGAACAGAGGCCGAGTTAGAGAGGGAGTGTAACGTATTATATACACACTCCATTGAAACTAGCATTTTGCCTAATTATATTGTGTTATACACATACACCCACACATACATACATACATACGTGCATTATATGCATTTGTCCTTGCATGCAGTATATGCTTACTTACATAAAACTTACATGCTTACACATACAAGAAGAAGGAATTAAGATGCTTTTCGTTGTTATTTGTCAGTTTAAGTCCAGCGCTGATGACGTCCCTGAGCGCAATTCCACGCTATGCCACTCTGGCTACATCACCGGTTAACAGCTACCACTTACCACCTGGCAGCTGGATTCCGTACCCAGGTGGATACCTCGTCCAGGCTCCAGTTGCCACCGTAAGCATTCGTGATGTGCTGGTGGTTTTCTACAGATGATTGTGGTGGTGGTTACTGTATAGAGACCTTGAGCAAGTGCTTCACTCACAGTTGCTTGGGGTCATCGATTGTTGCTTAGTCATTAGATGGTGGTTCTTAGTAAATGCAGAAATAATAATAATGGTGATGATGATGACGATGACGTTTTCTATGATGATGGTAATTGTTGGTAATGGTGGTTGTGTTGATCACGATGATGATGACGATGTTGATGGTGGTAGTGATGATGGTAGTAATTACTCGTTTGCTGATGATTGCTAGAATTGGTGGCGGTAGTGATGATGATAGTGATGGTGATGATGGTGGTTGTGATGACAATGAAAATGATATAATGGAGATGATGATGGCTGTGTCTTATATGGTGTCAGATGCTTCCGAGCAATCTACATCCAGGTTCGACAGGTCCTGCGATGGATCCAATGATGTTGCCGCATCTTTCAGCGCAAATGAGTCAGCTCCACATAACGCCCCAGCAGGTCAGTCATCACCTCAACCCAATCACTCCTCACCCAAGTGATTCCTCAGCCCAAGCTCTTTTCACCCAAATCATTCCTCAGCCCAAGCACATTTCACCCAAATCATTCCTCAGCCCAAGCACATTTCACCCACGTCATTCCTCAGCCCAAGCAAATTTCACCCAAGTCATTCCTCAGCCCAAGCAAATTTCACCCAAGTCATTCCTCAGCCCAAGCATTTTTCACCCAAGTCATTCCTTAGCCCTAGCACATTTCACCCAAGTCATTGCTCAACCCAAGTACATTTCACCCAAGTGATTCCTCAGCCCAAGCATTTTTCACCCAAGTCATTCCTTAGCCCGAGCACGTTTCACTCAAGTCATTCCTCAACCCAAGTACATTTCACCCAAGTCATTCCTTAGCCCAAGCACATTTCACTCAAGTCATTCCTCAACCCAAGTACATTTCACCCAAGTCATTCCTCAGCCCAAACACATTTCACCAAAGTCATTCCTCAGCCCAAGCATTCCTCGCCTGAATCAAGCATCATTTGTCAGGGAACCTTTGCTGTGGTCTGTCCAACTTTATGGAATAGTTTGCCTAGAAACCTACGACATGAGCACCTTTGCCTTTCTTTGTAGCTGGTTGTAAGCAGTTGAAAGACACCATGTTCGATCATGGTTTGTGCTCTCAGGGAGAAGCCCTTTGATCAGATTCTCTGAATGGGTGCTACATAAATTTGTATGAATTTACAGTTGCAATTATTCCAGTCACTGCTCCCCTCACTCGTACCTTACATGCCCACACACCCACATCCACATACGCATGAGCCCACGCACAAACACACATGCAGACAAACACACACACACTTGCACACACACTTGCACACGCACACATGCATTCACCCACACAAACACTGCATCATAAGGTGCAGTGACAGTTTCTGAAACTTGATCAGACAAATCAGTTGAGGATTTTATTTCGCACTTGCATATGACACAGAAACAAATCCGAGAAGGGGAATTGCCCTTCTAGGGTTGAAGAGTCTCTGGCTGATATGGCAGCACCTCAGCCGTCTTGGCTCTTATATTCAGCCCTTGCAACTGTGACCCCAATCTGGTTGGATAGACAACGTGATTTCTGTAAGAGGTGCTAGATAAATTCCTAGGTACATATGACCAGATTAATCACTATCAAGGCAGGTGCAATTATCCAGCGAGTGAATCACAAAACCTATTGTCAGAAGTGTACGTGCCTATGTTATGTACGTGTGTATGTATGTGTATGTATGTATTTATATATGAACATATATACGTATATATGTGTGTTGTTGGAGTCTCATTGTCTGTAGGGTTTCAAATGATGAAGACGACCAGTTGTTCCTTAAAAACTCTGCTTCTTCTCACGTTTGCTTGAAATCAGCTCTTCAACAATTTCTCGATCACTTTCAATTTTACAACAAATGCATCTTTTATATAGTTTTCCCCTCACTTACCATTCCTCTGACACTCCTTCATGCAGACCTTCCTACACTCCTATCTACAGGTGCATCTGGTAATGTTGCATGTGGCACTCAACCCAACAAGTAACCTTCCTACCAAACGTGCTACCTGTTACACTATATATAAAGTTTTCCTTAGTTAAGATACTTAAAACACTGAGTGAAATTCTTGTCTCTATATGAATTATTTGTTACTAGGTGTCTCTAACTGGACTATGGTCACTTTTGGATCTGTCTTTTGTACCCCATTAACTCATTTACTTTTTGTTAAACATGTGCTTTTGTCAGTTTTTGGGATCAATAAAACAAAAATGAATGAATGCGTGAAGATGAATTTATGTGTGCTTGTATGTGATGTCAATTTATGTGTGCTTGTACACGATGGTGTAGTGGTATGGTCTGTGCCTCGTAACCGAAGGGTCGTGAGTTCGAATCTGCCTCAAGCCACTGCGTAGCGACCTTGGACATGTTGCTCACCCACAATTGTCTGTGAGGAAGGCAGCGGGATACCACCTCACTCATCTCATCCCTGGATGGCATAAAACCAATGGACCTACTTTCGGGCAGAGAACTCATCATCACCATTGTATATATGTATGGAAAATATATATGTAGAGCTTTTATTAAAAAAAACTCAGAAAGCTGCTGGCAGTGGTGGTATATGTATAATACATGTATATTTAAATATGTGTATATATGGTTATATGTTATTATGTATAATGCGTGTTTGTATATGTATCTGAATGTATATATGTGTTAGTCAGTTTGTTTGTTTGTTGTATAGGCACTTAATATAGTGTCTTTTAACAATAACACAAACATTGAATATATATATATATATATATATATATATATATATATATATATATATATATATATATACATATATATATACACACTAGTGTTGTGCTATAGATTATTGTTGCCTGATGTTGTTTGTAGTATATTTCTGGTCCGACCGGAGGTCCCCAGTATGTTCATGTGGCTTTTCCTCCACCGCCAATGCAACCGTTGTCATTAGAGGTCAGTCTGGACTTAAACCTGATTAACATTTTTTTCACCCTTTTTTATCACTGCTTTGCCGTCATTAGTTAAGATTCACCATATTGTTGTTGTTGTTGTTCTTCTTCTTGTCATAACCTTGCCAGAACTTGTGTGTAGAATGTGTACATTTACCACACACTGTCAGTGGGAAGATCAGACAGCGAGAGGGAGGATTGACAACCTGGCCTTTTAAGCTGAGGCTATCTATAGCAGTGAAGTACCCATGGCTGTCTTGTGGAGCTACCTTAATGGACTGCTGATCTTTAGAAAATTTGTAATGTACACAGTTACACAGAAATGTAAATCTGAGGTGTGGCTAGTGAGTTCCTGTAGGTCTCCAAATGATTCCGAATATGAAGGAGATGCAGCAACTGAAAGCACATGATTCCACAACTGTCCCAAACCTAGACTATAGCAGTGGGCTGGTATCAAAAGAACACAACTGCCTGGAGGGCAATATGGAGTTGGCAATGTCTGAAGCAATGATGGGAAGCATGTATTCAGGGCTTAAAGGTCAAGCATACAATTTTTAACTTAATGTACCATTCAGCAGGAAGCCATTGGAGCTGATGAAGGATTGAGAAAGAGCTTCAGCTAGTGGTGATTGATTGTACTGCATTTGATTTTGAAGCAGAACATGTAACAACCCTAGCATTAAGTTAGAAGAGGATACACTATACAGTACAATGTACAATATGTACAGTGCAGTCTAGTTGAGAACCAGTAGATGCACAAGCTACTGTTTTAGCCGTGTCAGCAATCAGGGAATGCATAGTGTAATGAAGTACCTGATGCGATGGAAACAAAATGTAAATGGAAGATGATTGTGAGGTCATAATGAGTTAGTCATCAATAGTTTTAATTTTGTCTGAATATTGTAACTGTAATTGTAATTTGAGATTTATAAAGCACCTGTTAGAGGATAAACTCAACAGAGATGAGATGCTTCCGACCCAAAAAAGTGAAGTCACTGTTAAACGGTACAGTCTTCAGGTGCCTGCGGAACACTGAGAGGGGGAGAGAAAGGAGCTCAAGTCGCAGTTCTCGAGGGAGACGATTCCAGCAAGTGGAACCAACATAGGCGAAGTATACTTCCTGCAAGGTCAACAGATGAATGTGAAGAGAAAGACTATATATGATGATGGGTTGGAAAAAGAATTGCCGCTCACCAAGTTGTTGCAAGTGGAAATGCCGAACTTCCCATAACCGGGATCATTGACTGTGCTGATGGAATATCAGTACACAGACACTCGTGCTTTTGTAATTTCCTGGCGATAGTCGCTATCTCACACACCACAGGATGTGATTTACTGAAATGATGATTTCATGATCGTGCTTTTTCTACTGTCACAAGCGCTGACACACATGCAGCTCTGCCTTAGTCTGATAAGGACTGTTTGTGGCTGACATGGGGAAAGTTTATTGGCAAGGCCAAATCTGCGCACTGAAGTGGTCTTGCGGCCCGGTGGGATATGTGCTGGGGTCTTACTGCTCTTTGGGCTCCACTCCTATGCCTAGTTTTCTTATACTTCTGGCTGAAGAATACAGATTTTAAAACAAATAGTTTTGTCTCTTGTACCTTGTAACATGGAGAGTTCAGGTTTGAGCCTGCTCCTCGAGATGATCACTGTGTAGGGGCCTCAAGCAAGTCCTTCACTCACCATTGTTCAGCACCATCGAGTGATGCTTAGTCATTAGATAGGGCGTTTAATAAATGCAGAAATAATAATGCCTTGTTTGGCATCAAGAGTAGCACAGTTTGACCCAGCATTCTTTCACAAACTCGCCATCAGAGCAAGCCGTTAGCTGCGCTTACCAATAAGGTCTATACTTGCTTTGCTAGCTTGCTGACCACCGCTACGTACCACCACAGCTTTCTGGAAGAGGAAGAGTCCTACACATTTCCGAGCGTATTTTCGAACTTTCACTTATATAAGCTCACTCCTTTCCTGCAAGTGGTGTAAATTTCTGAACATTTTTGTACTTAGAATTGTAATTTGTCTCTGAATATTTCATAATTATTACTGCACTAACAGACTCCTTTAGCAGCAAACAGGATTCCCTCTAACCATCATGTTTCAGTCCCAGTCTAGTTTTAAATTTCTTACCATCATCTTGCAGTTTGAACTTTGATGAACTTGAAACACTGGGACTGAGAATGAAATGATCTGTTGCCATATGTAGGCATTTTAAAGTCATGCCAACCTGCGGGCCAGTTGAAATGATGCCCCGGACCAAATTTATTATAATTATTTTTATTACTGTTGGGTAATGGAAGATGAGAAGAATAAGATGAGAAAGAAGAATAATAAGACAAGGATGAAGAGAATGAAGGTGAGGAGGTGGAAAGGATGCTTTTGTTGTCTGACCACTGTGACCCACCCACGCCTACGATTCCTCGCTCAATGGATATATGCAATACTTACTTACTTACTTAGTTTCAGCACTGAAGGATTATGTTACAAAGGAGTGATACAGAATTATGTAAGGGAAGAAGTTGACCTCAAATGGCTAGTATTTGCTGATGTTTGATTATTGTTTTTATAAAATGGGAATGGATTATATCCCAAGGATAAGACGATGAAATGATGCGAGAGAGACTTGTTTCGTCATCCATATGTGCACTGTTGATAAGCAAATTGTTATCGCTCTTTAGGATCCGGGAACTGGTGATGATATGCACTTTCCATCTCATTATTCTCATGCGATGGCAAAGTAGGACAGAGTTTAGGAAATTTTTTGGTAAGTTCTGTGGCTTTGTGGTAAGTTCTGATAATTTGGTAAGTCTTTGGTAAGTTTGTGGTAAGTTATGATAACTTGGTAAGTTCTGGGGTTTTTGGTAAGTAGTGAGTTTTTGGGAAGTTCTGAGTTTTTGGTAAGTTATGAGTTATTTGGTAAGTTCTGAATCTTTTTAGTAAGTTCTGAGTCTTTTCTATTTTGGTTGATTTGGATGGCAATTTCCAGGTGGGATAGATAGCTCTTGTTCGATAGATAAATCGGTAACCAAGTGGAGTTTATGTTAAAGGATATGCTGCTGCTTCATTGTGATACCAATAAGGAAGATTTTCAGTTTTGAAGAATGGTTTTTTCTTTCTAATTATAGGAATTGTTTTAAACTCTGTGGAAGAATTCTTCATACCTTTCACCTAATCTTGTAACTAAACTAATTTTTTCACTCACATAATTTTAAAGCTAGTTTTTAACTTCTGTAGTCCTGTTAAAACTGTACAGAAGGCAACAATCGATGATAATTAAAGTGAACCAGGGCGTCAGTTCTGATCTCAGCTTTCAAAGCGTCTGTTTAAAATTCGTGTTTTGTTTCGTTGCAGAAGAAGAAACAGAAACAGACAACAACGGGGTTCAGAGAACCTTTAGTTCTCTTTCTTCTCTGAGATACGTTGACTTTGGCAGAATTCGTTTGGGTGTTGATGACGTCGAATCGGGAATTTTTGGGACGACGATTCGCTTCTCTGACGATGCATTGTGCGGAAGAAAAATTTGAATGAGGCTTTTTTCTTTGTCTACGGTTCGTGTTGCATGCAATTTGCCATTGCCTTGATGTCCACTGTTTTCTGATTGAAGAGATTGAAGAGATTTTACATTTTACGTGATTCGCAAGACCGTTTTTTTGCCAAAGTCTGATCCGCGCCTGCTGTCATTGTTTTCTCTTGCGTACTTTTTTTTGATTATGTCGAGTGTAGCAGCAATAACGTCTGTACAGATGCGTCGCTGTGGCTGTCTGGGATCCGTGGAACTGTTAGCGGACGAGCCGCGGTCTTTACTTTTTACGTGCTTAAATGAATGTCTTGGTTGAAGGAATAGTACACCCAGCAATGTAATGGATGTTCGGCTGAACTGCTGAGATTGGAAATAGGAGGGGCTATTGATCGTGTTGTAAATGGAGGTGGAGGGGCTTGTTGATCATGTTATAAATGGAGGGGGAGGGGCTTGTTGATCATGTTATAAATGGAGGGGGTTATTACAAGAGTCAGTTCACTGTGAATTTTCATGCTGGTGAAGCTGCCAGTAAGTTACTTTCCATTTTTTTTGCTACTGGTTTTTTTGAGCCAGCTTATAATTTTTTGCTCTTTTGAGTCAATGAAAAACTACTTGTTTAGTGAGATTGAAAGTTCTCTGCACTTCTGAGTCGACAACCGTTTGTTTAAGGTTTATGAATGGTTCTCAGATCCAGACTTATATTCAACGATCTACTGATTAAGATTATACAATCTTGTCGAATTCTGGTTAAGCTTTTGTTTATGCCTGAAATCAGATTTTGAACTTTCCTAAGAGAAACTGAGTTTGTTTGACCTCGGCACAGAATCGCATTTAGTCGATTATTGAACTTTTCTTGCATTCATTTAGTTTCTTCAGTCTCTTGTGATAGTGTCAGGCTTCCATATATCTGATTTGGTTTTTTATTCTTATTCATCACTTCAGATTTTCGCAAGTGGTCCTGATGAATAATTTTGGTAGCTCCATGGTATGAATACATGACTGTTGCCAAATTGGTTTTCAGATTAATTAAATAAAAATAATTTGCTTGGCTGCCATTTTTGTTTGGCCCTTGGATGGCCACCGGTGGCACAGTGTGGGTGAGCTGTGAACGTGGATTAACCGTTCAACTTGTTGTGAATAATTCTCGATATCTGGATTGTGTATGAAATTAACAGTCGATGATCTTTCTGTTTCTCTTTTTTGGTTGTGCATTTAAATTTCCACATTCTTGTTGTCGTTGTGTCGTTTTTTTCTGCTACAATAGTCTCTGCTTAGTTTTTTCAGGGCTTGTCTTTGTTGCTCGGTAGACATTTGTGTTGTCTTCGTGTTTTGATGTAAAGACGACCATTGTGAACTGTGTTGGTCTCAAATCCACATTGTCTTCCACGTGGAAGTCTTGACTTTCAGGGCTCAGTACCATCTGCGATTTATTGTGTAACGGCTCCTAATGACCTGGTCAACCACAATCATCTTGTTTACAGAATGCTTCCTTTACAAGTATTTGCTGAATTTCCTGCTCTACCTTACTTGCTTAAAATTGTAATTAAAATCGTGTACATAGGGTTTTATTCGATGATTTTACATGTAAATTTCTATGGAGTATTCAGAACAGGGTTTTTGTGTAATTTATTTAATTATCTGTTGAAACCTGATCAATATTTAATTGCTAGGTCTGATAAATTTGATGTTGTCAACATTTTGTTAAATATGTCTCCTAAGAGCTGTAATACAACCCTAGAAATTGGATTTTGGATTTCCATTTATGGAGATCTGTTTTATGGGATAAATTTGATTAAATTTGAAGACCTGTTACGCAGGTGTAAGTTGGGATGTTTCGAAAAATCCAAACCTTGTAGAAAAAACAGATCCATAACACAGTTGCATTTCAAATATGCCCTATGCATTTTCCATGATTAAATAGAATAAATTTTAAGACCACTTATTCAGGTGAAAGCCTGGATTTTTCAAAAATCCAAATTCTGCAGGCAATTTGTAGATCCCAAAAGTATTTGTTTTTCGACTTTACAATCACGTTTCAAGTCCCAGCGCATTATAGGAAACAGACTTTCTGTTGTTTTGCCTTGTAAGCCATAGAGAAAGGTTGTTTGAGTGTTGCGCATGTCCTGTTTTGCGCTTCAGCCAAACGACTTTCACCTCCAAGACTATTTTTTGACACTGGCAAAAGCCAATTGTGACATGGTTGCTGACTGGTAGAGCACTCGGCTTGTAACACAGAGAGTCTTGGTTTGAGACTACCCTGAGACGCTTTCTGTATAGGAACACAGAGCAAGTTTTTTACGCACGATTGCTCAGCACCATCAATTGATGATTTGTCATCAGAAAGCGGCGCTTAATAAATGCAGAAATAGTAATAATTGAAAATAACACTTGACCTCAGATGTGTTTAATTTTTATTCATCAGAAATGTGACAAGAACTAATAAAAGAAAGAGACTGAAAGAGACGCTGTATATATTTACGACTATTGAACCCTAAGAACTTTGAGATAACCATCATATCTTACCCAAGAAATGAGATTTTTTAGGACTCAGGTAATTGCTATCACTGTCATTCAGTGCCATCTGGTGTTACATTTTCAACATGTGATAAACTGATGCAGCAGCAGATTTAACGTTGAACTGTGATGCTATCTGGCCTTATGTTAACCATGTCCTGCAACATAGCATGTTATGGTAATAAAGTTTTAACATAACATTAACATTTGTACATTACGTGTGCAATCTTACTTTAGTATGGTAATGAAATTTTAACATAACATTAACATTTGTACAGTACCTGTGCAATCTTACTTTACACATCACGTAATCTTGATTAGTAAAAACTGTGATCTGTCGTGTTATGCCTTTGAAATGTTGCGGCTATGCTCAGAATTGCACTCGCAGCACTTTCACATGTGCGATTTCACATGTGCGCCTTCACCTGTGCGCTTTCACATGTGCGTTGAGATTGAAAAACATTGAACTTTCAGCTGAACTCCCTTAGATGCGATTTCTCGTGTTATGTACATGTAGTCGGATGTTTAAACAGTGCAAGTCATGGTTACTCAAGAAAAAGGTTGTTTACGCATTCAACTTGGCAACTGAGGGCTGAGTAAAGTGCCAGTCTTTGGAGTGTAATCATTGGTTTCCAGATTTTTGTCCACTATTTTCACGAGTTGTTCACTTCTTCATCGAATTATTATTGTTATTTTATTAGTAGAATGTCAATATTTATTGTTATTAATGCTTTAATGGTACTTTATTTTTCCATAAGGAAAGGTTGTCTGAATGTTGGATTTTTGCACTTTAATTGAAGTATCCTTCAAGCCCATGATCACTGCTTCTTGTAGGATAGTTATTGAATGAGGTGTGTAGAAATTATTATTTAATTTGACATAATTTTTATGACGATTGTTTTGATTATTAAGATGAATTTTTTAACTTTTTTATCTTGCAAAAGGTTTATCTCCCAGTGGTAAGATGAAACGTTTATGATAAAGAGATTTGTCTGAGCTGGAACGGCATGCAGTTGCTTACGACCGGCTAGTTTAGTGTCTCGTGAAAAGCAGTTGCATTAAAGCACCTGATTATTTATTTTGTCATTATTATTATTATAATTATTATTTCTCAGCTGCCGTTCAAGATGGTTTTTGTTATGATGCATTTTGTGGGAAAGAAGCTAAATACCTCAAAAGAATAGGTTACTTCCAGTCAAACCATGAATTTTTCCTACGATGGCCAACGTGTCTCAGCGTGCAAACTTAGCTCTTGTTATCAGCCATGAAGACTGCTTTCACTCCTATCATCTATCAGCCTTTGGAGTTTTTTATCCATGTTGTCTTTTTTGGAATTGGTGTCGTTAAACGTTTAAATGTTCTTCGATTGTGTTATATAAAGACATAATTGACCACATAATTGGAGTGTTGGAATTAGCTGCTGATATGCGATGTTTGTTGGTGATGAATCATGCGGTAGATACGTTGTCGTTCAGTGTATTCTGGATTTCATTGCAGAGCTCGAGATGAATCATGGGAGTTGTTACACTTTTATATTTGCTGTTGCTATGTCTTGTGCTGTAAATTTGATGTGCTGACGCGTTGTAGCTGCCTTCGATTGTTGTGCTTTGTTTGTCGAATAGATGTAGTTGGCACAATGTAGAGAGTCCAGGATTTTATGAAATGTCTTTGGAATGAGTCAAACTTAAGAATGTTATAAAACAGATGGAAATATTTGGAAGGAAAGGTAACGTTATGCCGACAATTTAGGTTGTAGTTGTGCCTGTAAAAAGGGGCATGTTTGAGAAAGATCTGAATTGCCTGTATCTCAGGTGCAACTGTAGCACGCGTTGTCCCATCGTTTGTTGTTGACAATCTTTGATGTGCTGCTCACGTTCGAAGTTGCCTTTGAAGTTGACTAACCCACATTAGCCTTGTCTTGTCAGTTGGGGGCAGCACTGAGGAGTCTTCTTGAAAAGGCGCTATATAAATGTGCACTTACGATTGTGATTACTATTGATAAGTTGAAAACAGACTAGTCTACGGTGAAGCACAGTACGTTCCCTCTGTAGAAGGCTTATGGTTGTTGACGTGGGAACTTTGTAGATTTGCTTATGCGTTGAAAAAGATCTGTGGGTATCCAAAAAAATATTATCAGTCTACTTGTGTAAATGAGGTAACGAGGTTGTGTAGGGTTTTTCTGTGTAACGTTTCTTTTTCTGCTTCCGTTAAATTCCGCTCCCTGTTTCGTTGTGATGGTGGTTTGCTGCATGCCTGCTACTGCCATTGTCTGCTGCTAGCTTTTTCAAACACTCTTATAGTAGTAGGAGTAGTTGTCGTTGTCGTCTAGTAGTTGTGATGTTGTCTGTTGCTTTCAGCTTTTGTTTTAGTCGTTTCTCGCTTGCGTTGGTCTCTGTGTTTTAAAATGCCTTGAATCGTTAGAAATGCTTTTGTCGATATTTTGAGGGATGATGTTTTGTACAGAAATCCTGAGAAGCAGGTGCAGACGAAGGGGTTTTGCTCCTTTTCCTGTTCTTTTTGAGACTTTGCGTCATAGGTGTACAGTGTACAAAGAAACCATGTTGTAGTTTTGACAATTTGAGATTTTGTTGAATTTGTAAATAGCACTTTGTAGCTTAGAATAAATTGGCTTGAGATTATTTTTGATGTTCTGTCTTACCGTGCCTTATTGATTAGAGATTACAAGGACGATCAGAATGTTGATAGCGAGGATTTAAGGATAAGTCTGTGTGCATTTTGTACTATTTCGATACGAGATTAATAATTGCTCGCCCATGCAGTGAATTTAATTGCATCAGTGTAATGTATTCTGAACGATTATTCGGTTATGGTTACTGACATCTGACCCTTAGAATGAACTTGGTTAATGTCAGAATGAGATTATATAAGTTGTGTCAACGTGATGTATTCCGAATGGTTATTCAGTTATGGTTGTCTGACCCTTAAAATGAACTCTGTAATGTCAGGATGGTGTGTACTGAATGGTTTTTCCTTCAAGAACGGTTAGTTGATAAGATGTGGTGAAAGTGAATTGATGGTGGAATTTTTGGTACGGCAAAACTATCAGTGTGTTTATGATGTGGTCTTGTTTTCCAGTGATGCTTTGAGATTTCTCAAGACTTGAGACAGACTTTGGCATATATCTCTAGCAGAATATAAATGGAATTTCATATAGCACCTTTTAAAATCTCAATTTCAATGTTTTCGTCATTCGATAAAGCTGAGTTGGTTAGTTTTACGGAGATCAATGGATTCGGTTGATTATTGCACATAATTGTGTGTCACGTGCTACTGGGTTGAGCGCCGAGCGGTCACCTTGAAAGCTCAGTGCTTGTGGTTTCAATCCTTCTCCCATGAGACAGTTACTGTGTAAGGATTTGACTCTGGTCCTTCCTGCACATTGGCTCAGAGCCATCCATTGATGCTTAGTCACTAGACTGTGGTGCTTAATAAACGCAGAATGTATAATAATAAATTATTATGTTGTTTGCAGCCAAGTTGGCTTTTGTTTCTGCCTTAAGTTGCATTTCAGGTGATGCTTATAAAGTAAACTGTTTCGATGTGTTGCAGGCTTTTAACACACACCATAGACCTGAATATCAATCAAGCTTAAGCTTTTTACCACTTGTTGTGAGATTCAAATCTTCACAAGGACATAAGGATACTTAATGATTTCCCCTTCTGCTGTTGGGCAAGAATGATCATAAACTAGGTACATTGACTGCACTGTGAGGTACCAAAAGGCGCTATATAAAGTGTCTGGGTAACTAACTAAATAGCTAAATTTTCATAGTGGTCATTAGAAGGTGTAAGTATTGCCACAGAAAAAGGGAAGGACTTTGACTGTCGGTGGTAGGATTAGGCAGTGAGGAAGAGGAATGTCCAGTGCCCTTGTATACCAAGGCTGAGAAAATGATGTCTGTAACATTTCTTGCCCATAGATATGAGGTTGGCTTGAGAAAGGGACTGATCTTCTTATGTCGTGCCATGTCCTTATGTTTCCATTGCTGTGAATTGCCTTGCTGTTTTGGAGTAAATGCTTTTTGCATTGTGAATATTTTCATTTCAATTTTGTTGAATCTGAAGTTGTGCTGATGTTTTAACGAACTATGTTATTCATGATTATTAATGTTCATGTTTATTAATATTCATTGCATATTAATAATCTGCATGACATCTAATGATGTTAACAATGTTCTGTTTACATGTAGGCAATTCTTGGGCTCCTGTAAGGTATTGCTTAAACATTTTTATAGTGCCCTTTTATACCTCTCAAATATTAAAAGATATATTTGAAATATTTATTAAAAAATGGTAACAAATTATTAAGACATTTTGTATTGAACATACTAATAAAATATAGTGAAAACCACCAGTTTGACAGTGAAATAATTATAGAGCTGATGCAACCTGGGTATATATCAATAATAATACTAATTACTACTAATTATTATTGTAATGAGAACTTGCTATATATGATGATAATAATAACTTTAATGATGATAATAAATTACTATAATAATACTACTAATATGCATATCTTGAAATAAATTTAGTGAAGATAATTAAGTCCGGAAAGTTGACTTGAGTGTTGGAAATTACATTATAATTTTTAACGCTGGTGATGATTTTTCCAGTTTAGATTTTTATAAGGATCCTATTAAGTATTGATTGTATTTAATAAAATTGTGTGAGATTTACATGCTTGTCCAAATTTATGTGCCATAACGTTTTAATTTATTAAAATCTTTAAAATTTAACTGACGTTTTCGAACTCTTGGAACACGTCGTACTATTTGTTATGCCAATGCTGAAGTCATTCTAATGTTTGCAAATATTCTGACTAAATTATCCGTGATCTTTAGACTTAATGACCTTGGCGATAATTCGAGAGAATATGGTAGTTGTTATGGTTTCAATTTTTTGAGAGAATACGGTAGTTGTTGATTCTCGTTCAGTTTCAGTTTCACATGATATGCTGTTTGTTAAGTAATAATAATCAAGGGGTGTAGAGCTTTTGAGATTTAGTTGTTTGGATACGTGAGTGATATCAGAATTGATAAACTTCAGAATTAGCGAGCTAGGCATCAGATTTTTAATTGGCAAGTGAAAATGAGGGCATATCTTTTAAAATTTCTCCTGAAAATTCACTTAAGCATAATTTGAGGAAATGAATTAATTAGTTAAAACCAATAAAGATTGTTGATCCGTTAAGAAACATTGGCTGATTTCAGTAGGGTGTGGTCAAACCTCATGCCCTTTGTTACATACTCGGCAGTGTTGAGAAAGTACAATTGCCTTAGATGGAAAGCTTGTTGAATGATCCAGCCAGCAAGCCCGTAAAATTTGATGGACCTATATGAGTGATTTAAGGGTCCCATATAGGAATAGGGGACCCATACGGGCTCGCTGGCAGGGTTAATTGTATCGAATGCTTATCAGGAGTTGCTCAAATTCCTGTGTTCAGGACTGTCTTTCCAGCTTTCTTTCGTGGATTAGGTTTTTGATCTATTTTTCTATACGTGGAATGGATGGAACTCATTTGCCAGAATTAATTATTAATTAATGCATTAATTATTGTGCGTTCTTGGCGATAGACACAGTTTTGATTTAGTCAGCATAGCAACTGCACTCAAAAGGAGGAATTTAATTGTTTCTCCTTTAATTGGGTTTTGCAGTTTGCATGCGATTTCTGCATTTTATTTTAATTATTGGCGGTGTTTTTGGAATTGCTGTTTTTGGCAGTAGTCAGAATGCTATGTCATTTTCGAAACCTTGAAATTTATACGAAAACTTTGATTTATTTGTCTTTTGTGACTGAGCTCGTGTAGTTTAACAGGGAGAGCCCATGGAAGTGGCCTTCGTAATTGCAGTACCCGTATGTATAGTGCTATGTTGAGTTGGTGGAAGCTACTGTTTGAATAGGGAAATATTTTAGTTGATAGAATATTTCAGTTTAAGTGTTTCTGATGTTTCAAACGCCAAAATATTTGCAGCCCGCTATGTTGTATTTCACCAATTGAAGTCTTTGCCTTTTTGACAAATAATTCTGCAGAGTTGGGAGAATTTTTCGCATGTGAATAAAATGTCTCTGTGACAAATAAATGTGGAAACCTGAGAAATTGAATCTTTAGCCATTTTGAATTTAGCCATTAGTTGGCTTGAGCCGTTGGTTGACATTAGCAGTGAGTTGACTGTTCTCATTAAGTTTAACTAATGGTTGACTTCAGCCATTGATTGAGTTTAGCCTTTTGTTGACTTGAGCTTGTGATTGATGCACCATCGGTGGACTTTAGCCTTTGGCTGACTTGAGCTATTTCTACTTGACTTGAGACTTTGACTGTAGCCATTAGTTGACTTTTGTCATCAGTTTTAGCTGTCGGTTGACTATATCTGCATTGACTGTGCCATTAGTTGACGTTAGCCTTTTGTTGACTTGAGCCATTGGTTGATTTTATTGTTAGTTTTAGGTAATGGTTAACTTTAGCGTGTGTTTGACTGCACCGATGGTTGACTATCCTTTGGATTACTTGAATTCATTTTTAGTTGACTTTTGCCTTTGCTTAACTTGAGCCATTACATGACTTGGGCCATTGTTGCTTGAGCCATATGCTGAGCCATTAGGAGTTGGATTGCTACTGTCTCAAACTTTTGCGCTGCAACCGAAATATCCATCAACCGCAGGACGATGCATGTCGTGCGATGGCTGTTGTCAAAAGAAACCTGTCTTAAATAATGGACTGTCCTGTTTTACCTCTAACAGAAAGAGAAACCGGTTCGACTACTGATTTACCGACCAACTCCGATTCGCATGATATTATTTATACCTGATGATAGTTCTCGACATGAATACTCGAACGCGCCTATTCCCGTCTTCTGCAAACAGTCCGACGATTTTCTACGATTTTTTGAAAGTATGCGATTTCATGTATTTCATGCACACACATCGACATCCGCCATTTGTAAATGCTATGCATTGCTGCATGTGACCTCCGGCTAGTGATATACACTCCGGGATTACAAATGGCGGATGTCGATGTGTGTGCATGAAATCGTATACTTTCAAAAAAAATCGCTGGATTGTTTGCAGAAGACGGGAATAGGCGCGTTCGAATATTTATGTCGAGAACTATCATCAAGTATAATATCATACGAATCGGAGTTGGTCGGTAAATCAGTAGTCGTACCGAGAAACCAAACAGACCAACACGATTACGATTACAATCTATTTAATCTGATACCATAATGGTAAGTTGCGAATGTTCTGGAGGCTGATTGAGTATCCACCCACTGTCAGACGGTAGCTAGGAGTATAATTATAGCCTTAGCTGGGAGAGACGTCCATCTGTGTGTATGTGATGGTGTACGCTAGCGCCATTTGGCGAATGATATAAGAACAAGGGATTTGCACTCGTGTGCATAATCATTCCCAAGTCTGTTTCGTCCTTACACTCAATACTTTAGTCCTCATTTCAAATGAGAATTCTTTGTTCTCTTCCCCATATGCACTGCCGAGCATTTTTCCAAATTAAATAGCATCTGCCAGTCCTGTGCCACATTCTTCTTAAATCTTGCAGTATCTCCGCTTCTTCATCCACCACTGCGTAGTTTTCTATCATCTGCAGACTTAGAAATTTTAGATCAAATCCACTCATCTATGTCATCAAAAATTATGAAGAGCCGTAGCCTTGGCCAAGCACTGATCCCTTTGCCACTCCCCTTAGCACATTTGTCCATCGAGAATGTTTGTCTCGTTTTGTCTTCTGTCTGATAACCCGCTTTTTATTCTTATTTTTGCATTTATTGTGTGCGCACGGTCAGTAAATCTGATTCAGGCACAAAGCAGTTGTGAGTGAAGGACTTGCTCAAGGTCCCTACACAGTAACCGTCTAAGGGGAGGCTCGAGCCGTACTCTCTGCTTTACCAGCTGACTGCTCTATCCAGTTCATGTTAGTACCTGCCCTTTCATCCATCATGCTTGCAACTTGGCCAGTCTCACACAAGATACTTCGTCAGATGCTTTGGCAAAATCTAGGTAAAATACATCTACAAGTTTACCTTCATCTATGTATACTTGCATAAAACTTTTCAAAGAACTCTAACAGATTTGCCAAAGACGAACCACCTGTTAGCTAGTATTGGCTACTAAGCAGTCTGAAACAGCGCAGGCTGTTCCCCCTACAAATCACACCCCACCCTGCAGATCAAGTTAAGATGTGACGGATATCAGCTCTGTCGGTTGGTCAATGGTTGCAGCTGCTGGCTAAAGACGAAAGCGACTGTCAATGCGATGGTCAGCATCGTTGTCCAGCTGCGACTGGACATCGCACTTGGACAGCGTTGAACCATGGAAGACGCGCTGTTGCGAGCGCTGAGGATCGCCATCGACATAGTCTTGGCTGCTGTGTCGTTGGTTGGCACGGCTTCGTTACAGTAGGACGAGTCACAGCATGACTCACACTCCTGCACAAGAAAATGTACAATAAACAATAGACATTACTATGCAATACACACTACACTAAACACTGCTACACAACACACAATACAAAGTAATGAACATTACTAGACAACGTATACAGAACATAACACAATACAAAGTAATGAACATTACTAGACAACATATACAGAACATAACACAATACAAAGTAATGAACATTACTAGACAACATATACAGAACATAACACAATACAAAGTAATGAACATTGTAGTAGTAGTTCCTCAGTTTAACGGCATCTTATAGCATCAGAGGCCGTTGACGTCGCCCTCCTCCTTTATCCAGGCTTGGGACTGGCACTACCTGACTAAAGGCAGTGGCGGAGTTATGAAGTAAGTACGTATGTATGTAAGCATACATGTAATATGTATGTATATGTGTATGTATATGTGTATGTATGTTTGTATATGCATGTATATGTGTATGTATATATGTATGCAACTGGTACTGTATATGTTGTTGTGGGGTGGCACGTGTGGGCGGGGAGGCTAGAATGCTACCTGCAGGTGCCACCTGCAACAGATGTTGTAGAGAAGGAGTGTCCCTTGTCGATCGTCTTGATATTGATTCTGTTTCCTGCCGTGGATGACCTTGTATTGTAAAGTTGATGCTTTGTTTGTGGAGATTCTGATGTTCTTTTGACTGCTGTGGTCCTTTTCTGGGTACACGTGAGTCTCATTTTTGCTTGTAAATATATGCCATTTTAAACTACTGCGGGTGTTTATTACTTACCCTAGACAAACCAGCAACATATATATATAATATATATATATATATATGTATGTATGTATGGTCTTCAATGACTATAATCAGCGCACATGTCAAAGCATAAGGATCGTGAATAGCTACCCCTTTGCGCAGGTATTAGAAGATAATGGGAAGACTACTTTCCTCGATCAGCGCTTTATATAGTCATTCAGCACTTCAATGGAAATCTTTTTTTCCACAGCCTTCTCGACTAAAAGCAAACTATTAGCGAAGATTAGTCATTCAGAACAACGCTTCCCTAATTTTTTGATCCTGATGGATAAAAATACCTCGGATAAAATAGTAGTAGTAGTAGTAATGGTAATGGTGGTAGTAGTAGTAATGGTAGTGAGCGAGTTTGTCTCTTGACAAACCTGCAACAATGTATGTATGTATGCATGTACATGGACGTATGTAAGTACGTACGTATGTATGTATGTATACATGTATGTATACATGTATCTGAGTAATTTATAGTGCTTCTTCTTAAGAATAAAGCATAAAATCCTGCTTATCCTTGTTTAATGCAAAAAGCACATCTTTCAATACACAGCGACATCTTGATTCCTACCAGCTGTTGCTGCTGCGGAGTCGTCTTTCTGAATGATGACGATGATGAAGATGATGTGGAGGAGGAGAGGCGACATCCCATTCGGTCGGCACGACATTCGTCGACTGAGGCGCATAACTTACTTACTGACTGACTGCGCTCAGTCTCTGCATCCAATCTGTGAATCGTTTTGCAAAGAGTTTGGTCTGAAAATATGGGTAAAAATAGCCACGTGATCAATTCGGGTCTGTCTGTTTGTCTGTCTGTCTGTCTGTCTGTGTATGTACGTCTACAGAGAAGCAGAGAGAAGGAAGGAGGAATGGAGGGGAGAGTCATTCGCTCGCTTGCTCGCTTACTCATTCACTGTATGTCTGTCTGTCTGTCTGTCTGTCTGTCTGTCTGTCTGTCTGTCTGTCTGTCTTATTATTTATCAACCTAACTATTCATCCATCCGTCCATCCATCTATCTAGTCATCCATCCAGCACTCCCTCCATCCATCCATCCATCCATCCGTCTGGCTGTCTATCTATCCATCCATCTATCTATCTATCTGTATGTCTGTCTGTCTGTCTGTCTGTCTGTCTGTCTGTCTGTCTGTCTGTCTGTCTGTCTGTCTGTCTGTCTGTCTGTCTATCTATCTATCTATCTTTTATCTATTATTTATCAATCTATCTAATTCACCGTCCATCAATCCATCCATAAATACATACATCTAGTCATCCATATATCACGCCATCCGTCTGTCTATCTTTCTGGTTATCTATTTGTCTATCTATTTCATCCATTTCCTCCTCTTATCCCCCCCCTCTCTGTTTCTGTCTCCCTGAGTCTGGTACAACACGGAGAAATGTAGATATGTCGGCCACTATAATAAAACATGGCGTATTGAAATAATATGCTTGTCGGAACGAGATGTCAAGTATGCAGTCAATGGCACTTACTCCTCTGGCACTTGACGTTTGGCGCCCAATCATTGCACTCATCGTTGCTCGATTTGTTCGAGCACGTCCAGCAGATTAACCCTATGCACGCAGAACCTCAGATTAATACTCCTTTTTGACTTGGTGTGCGTTACAAATTTTCTTAATAATATATTAATAATTTTTTCATTCGCGGAGAATTTTTTTAATGTCTCAGGGATCATATGAACGTCAGGTAAAAAATTTATAATAATAACAAATACTAAAACCTTTTCACCAAGCAAAACATCGGCGAAGACCAGCCACTCCAGAACAATGTTCTATATCGAGTTAAACTAAAATAATAATAATAATAATAATAATAATAATAATAATATATATATATATATACATACATATATATATACTGCCAGTTTGAATGGGCGCCACACCATTTAAGGTCCCTGTGCAAGGACCGTACTAGCCAGAGATTTAAATCTCTGAAATAAGCCACGACCGGGACGCGAACCGGGGATCCTCACGCAGAGGCTTCTTGTCGTACGCATTTACCGATGTAGACAAGTCAATAAGTATATAGGCTCGGATATTTCATTGAAAAGACTTCAATTCGTCTTTTGTGCAACCTGTTGCCTGAATTGTGTAAACCGTGCTACAAGCAAATATTCTAACAATGTCACGTATTTAGGCCTGCAACATTTGCATAAATGTGCAGATGTTACAAAGGTATGCATTTGTAAAAGACATATTTGCATACAAGCATACTTTATAAAATTTGTATATATAAAAGTATATAGGCTTACCTGAGGGACGTTTTTCTGGCGTTAATTGGCCGGTCCCTAGGGTGACTTGTTGAAGAAGACACAGCAGAATGATACATGCGATCATGCTTTGCACTGAATAGGGATGAGACTGAGGAACTGAGGAAGAGGACGAGGAGGAAGACGAGGAGGAGGATCGACTTTGAGTCGACCGGTCACTGTATCGATGGAGGCTCATCACCATATCCGGTCCGGGACAACTGAGTCCAGAGGAGTCTGTCGACTAGTTCAAACTTCGACGACAAGCGTTTTCAATCTCTAGATGTTTTCGGCACCGAGAAAAGCTAATTCGTGGGACTCGTCTGACTCACAGGCGCTCAGTCAATACAAAATCTACGAGGCAGATACGATCATCTTCGATTCCAAGTCGAGATCCAAAGATGAAGCAGGTAGGCAGACATATGCTGTTGCTAATATAGGCCCGTACTCAACGTTACGTCTTGCGTTTTAATACGTTAAGTGCTCCATAAGGCAGCAATGTATCATTGATTGTAATGTTAATGGACGCTAACAGACGTTCTTCTAACTTCCGGAGTTGTTTCCTTTGACCTGGTTACTTCACCTTTCACATTGGATATATACTCTGCGTCTGGTGAGTTCGTTCCATATCTTTCGTACTATTACGATGTACGATATGCAAACGATTAGGTTAAACAGTGGATCGGCATGAAAGATGCGATGGAATCGTCAGCTCCTGATTCAGCAACCGACGTCCTTCTTCTGTCTTAGGTCTATTCTCTTCGATCGCATCAGTGGATGAGCACGAGTTATGGAAGGCTCTGTAATAACGACACCACAACATGGAATCAACAAGAAGTGAATCTTTGCCATTGATTCTCGCTAACGGGTTCCCGCACACGGCAGAGCCCAGCCGATGGATTACAGAAAGAGACAGACAGAGACAAAGAGAGAGACAGACAGACAGAGACAAAGAGAGAGAGACAGACAGAGACAAAGAGAGAGAGACAGACAGACAGAAAGAGAAAGAAAGTGAGAGAGAAAGAGAGAGAGAGAGAAAAAAAGTGAAAGAAAGAAAGAGACAGACAGACAGACAGA
Organism: Norana najaformis; assembly: GCA_964023275.1. Taxonomy (NCBI): domain Eukaryota; kingdom Metazoa; phylum Annelida; class Clitellata; order Crassiclitellata; family Hormogastridae; genus Norana; species Norana najaformis. Next base: position 3,800,770 of record OZ029916.1, on the reverse strand, counting down.
CAGACAGACAGACAGTGAGAGAGAAAGTGCGAGAGAGACAGAGAGAAAGAGAGAGAGAGATGCTAAATAAATACTCTGTTGCATTATGTTACACTACGGTATGACTACAGCTATTTTAAAATGAGTTCCCTACAGCGTTCTCGTAAATCTATCTCTCGCACCGACCTAAACGGAGACGGGACGTATGGCGCCGCTTACGCGATAATATTTTTGCGACCCACTACGTATGGGCGCGTGGCCGTTTGGCGGGGTCGGCAGCGGCCCTTTGATGGTCCCCGACGCTATGGCAAAGCGTCTGGGCGGTGGGAAAGGGGGCAGGGATGGACTGGCTATCGCAGTCTATTTATTTCTCGTGCCAGGTTCGCCCAGGAACGCCCCTGTTAAAGGTCGAACCGAGAGACGCCAGAAGAGGCACAAAATGAGGAGGACGAGGAGGAGGAAGAGGACAAAGAGGACGAGGACAAGATAGAGGAGAACGAGGAGGCAGAGGAGGAAGAAGAGGAGGAGGAAGACGACTAAGAGGAGGAGGAGGAGGAGGAGGAGAACGAGGAGGACGAGGAGGAAGAAGAGGAGGAGGACAAGGAGGACGAATACGAGGAGGAGGAGGACGGCGGGGAGGAGGACAACGAGGAGGAGGACGACGACGAGGAGGAAGGTGAAGACGAGGAGGACGAGCAGGGGCGGAAGGAGGAGGAGGAGAATGAGAAAGAATACGGAACAGATTGGATTCAGCGGCTGCGACGATGAACGAGTCTTTCTGTCCGTCTGTGTTTCTCTACGTATGTCTGAATGTCCATGTGTGTTTGTGTGGTAATGTGTATGTCTGCGTGTCCATGCATTTCTGTGTATGTTCGTGTGTATGGCTGTGTGTATTTGTAGGTATGTCTGTGTGTCTGTATATGTATGTAGTGTTTGTATGTGTGTCTGTATGTGTACGTATGTCTGTATGCGTCGGTACGCTTGTCTTCCTGCAACATATGCCACATACCGGTCGACTGCAGCAGCTGCTGCTTCAGAGAAGCTGACGTGATCCAGTCGAGACAGACAGACAGACAGACAGACAGACAGACAGACAGACAGACAGACAGACAGACAGACATCATGGTGAAGAGGGGAAGCCAGATCTTCAGATGTGTGAAGACGGAGGAGGCAGAAAACAGTTTCAGCGGACAGGATACATTCATGAGACAGAAGAAGATGCTGGGGAGGGGTGCTCCGCCTCCTGCAGATGCCGTTCATTAATGACAGCAATAAACGATCAAAGGCGTCAGAGTGGTTTCTGACGCCTTTTTATCCGATTTACCCAACCGGCGCCATTTAATGGGGAAGGGTCAGTGAGGGGTCAGTTTAGGGTCAGGGGAGCGAGGCAGGCAGCCGGTGAAAAGCGGAGCCAGGAGGACAGAGGTACGGGATGCGAGATGAATGAAAGAACCGATGGTGTGTGAAGGATGGAAAGGGGAAGGGGAAGGGGAAGACAAGAAGTGGCGGTAGAGGTGGTGGAAATGGCCGGAAGGCGGGCAGTAAAAGTAAGGGGTTCGTAATTTAGGCAAATTGCCTTTGAACCATGGAGGGAGGGGTCGCATGAATGTTCGGTTTGATGGCAAATGTTTTCAAAGTCAGACATGGAATCAAATATTCGTAATAAAAATAATAAAATAATAATAATAATAATAACAATAATAATAATAACAACAATAATAATAATAACAATAATAATAATAACAATAAATGTATATATTCATATATTATGTATGGGACGCGGTGTAGTGGTATTGCATGTGCCTCGTAACCGGAGGGTCGCGGGTTCGAATCTGCTTTAAACCACTGCGCAGCGACCTTGGACAAGTTGCTAACCCACAATTGTCTGTGAGGAAGGCAACGGGATACCACCTCACTCATCTCATCCCCAGGTGGCATAAAGCCAATGGACCTGCCTTCGGGCAGAAAACTCATCATCATCACCATCATCATCACCATCATCATCATCATCATCACCACCACCACCACCATCATCACCATCATCATCATCACCAATGCATCAAACAGAAACATACTCGTTAAAAGGTGATGCAAAGGTTTCGACAGCGGCATCGTCAATCATTAATATTCGGATGGTTGGGGGGTCCAAGGTTGATTAGGTCACACGGTTGGGGTTCGGACCCAAATCCGGCGCCTCTGCCGTGAGTTGTTTCATCATCAGGCACCCGGCAGTTGGTCTGAATCCCATGGGGTCTGTCTGTCTTTGTTGGGGCGTAGAAGAAAAGGGATGAAAAGGCAAAGAGCGGAAAGGAACAGAATTCAAACGAAATGTCTTCGTTTTAGCAAATACTGTGTAGGGACCTTGAACAAGTCCTTCACTCACAGTTGCTCGGCGCCATCGATTTTTGCTAAGTCATTAGATAGTGGCGCTTAATAAAGGCAGAAATAATAATAATAATAATAATAATAATAATAATAATAATAATAATAATACATGGGTGTCAACAGATAAAAACCCAGAAGGAACAAATTGTTTCGCTATAAAATGATCGCCAGTATTTCACTTTTATTTGCATATGCGATGACCTTAGTGATCAAAGGTATGCGAACCGAAGTCAAGAAAGCATTGTATCAAAGCGTAGAATCGTGCAAAATGGTTCTTGTGCATCGATACAGAACTGTAAATGTTACATACATTACACGTTACATAAATTACACACTGTACATCCCACACGCAATAAATCCATCAACTGGAGGGGAATAAGCAGAAATTAAAACGTCTTGAGTCGGGATTGGATGGACACAAATGGGCTTAGCAGTGCGAACAGCTTGTGAACACGTGTTCCAGAACCACCAGATAAACACCAGAAAGATTCTGAAAGGGTTGGGCTTTGTATCAGCCGATGTCTAATCTAATCTAATCTAGTCTAATCTAGTCTACTGACTTCTATAGCACAGTGGCATAAAGCCAATGATAAAGCCAATGGACCTGGCTTCGGGCAGAAAACATCATCATCATCATCATCATCATCATCACCATCATCATCACCATCACCACCACCATCATCATCATCATCATCATCCTCATAGCGCCGTTATTATAATGCCCATGGCAGTTCATCAATCTGTGGTAGCTTCAAGTGAAATCGTAATCAAAATCACAATCCACTGGGGAAGCCCGGTCGAATTCCAATTGGCCAGAGAAACCAGAAGTGAGGCTATGGTGATACGGCTATGGATGGTCATCTGATCTCGTAATCAGGTATCGACTGTAATTGGAAGTCGGTGCCTATCGTTTTCCACTTAACAGATATTGGAAATGCCAATCAAAGTGAATAGGAAACCCAAGTCCGTTTCACTCAGAAGGGGATATTCTAATGTTTAGGGTGTAGTTCTGTCAGCCTAGAGGTTGGCGGTTGAAATCCCCGCTAGGGCAGACGGTTCTGCTCCCCTAGCGACTCCAGCTATGAAATGAATACATCTACGATACAGTCAACCGTACTTTAGGGTGAGAAGTTCAGAAGGCGACGGAAAGGTCTCGCCCTCAACCTCTGATATGCTGAGGCTAAGAAATTGAAGTCGCTAGCACTTCATACGCGGGGTTAGCCTAATGTAGGCTACAGCTCTTATTCTTCGCTGGGAAAGCCTACTCTACGATGACCCTGGGTGCATGTCCGCTTCATGCAATGCCGCATACACACTACATAAACATATGGCGTCTAGGGCCTATGTTGGCGCGAAGACTAAATTATCTCACATTATCTTTGGCATCTTTTTGGTAAAAAATAGAGTAAACACGTCAATATGTCACTAGAAAGGCTTTGCCATCACAAAGAAGAAGCCAAAGAATGTTTTTCATGTTGCTGCTGTCTGTCCAATGCAGTTGGCATCAATATGTCTTAAGATTCGCCTCCGTCCGCCCGCCCGCCCGCCCGCCCGTCCGTCCGTCCGTCCGTCCGCCGGTCCGCCCGTCCGTCCGGCCGCCCGTCCGTCCGTCCGCCCGTCCGTCCGCCCGTCCGTCCGTCCGGCTGTCCGTCCGCCGGTCCGCCCGTCCGTCCGTCCGTCTGCCGGTCCGCCCGTCCGTCCGTCCGTCCGGCCGCCCGTCCGTCCGCCCGTCCGTCCGCCCGCCCGTCCGTCCGTCCGTCCGTCCGACTGTCCGTCCGTCCGTCCGTCCGTCCAATCCAATCAATCTTCCATCCATCCACACCTCAATCCAATCATCCATCCATCCATCCATCCATCCAATCTAATCCGTCCATCCATCCGTCCGTCCGTCCGTCCGTCCGTCCATCCATCCACCCATCCACCCCAATCCATCCATCCATCCACCCCATCCATCCATCCATCCATCCAATCCCTCCATCGATCCGCTGGCCGCGCCTCCGTTCTTTGTAATGTAATGCGCCCGACATTAATATAGAGTCTATGATGAACTCGTTCATTTATCCATCAATCCATCCATGATTCCACTCATTCCCCCGATCAGTGAGACTCACCTGGTGACTTAAGTCCGTGACAGTAAGGTCCGTGAAACAGAAAATAATAACGACAGCAGTTCCTCTCGTACTATTTCGCCGATCCAAGCTCGATCTAGGGCCTACATTTAGCAGACCTTCTTGAGTAACTATCAGCTGGATCAGCTATCTTAAGAGAGGCCTAATAAATATTAGCTACAGGTAAAAAGGCCTAATATCGTTCGCGTAGACCGAACGAATTAGCGTTTGTTCTGATTCAGATCACCATATGCGCAGATGATTGAACCGATTGAGCAAGCTGGCCGAGCAGAGTACCAGCGTAGTTTCTGCCTGCCCTTCCAAATGCTTCGAATCCTCCGCCTGTGTACGAAGTAGACCTAAGCGAAACAGATAGCGGTACAGCACATTGGGCCTTCCTCACTGGACCTCATGAGTGGCAGGTTGGTTGGTGGGGGTTTGGCCAATAGCGGCGAACAAGAAGCAAACAAACCAAACCATTGGGTGAGCAAATAGGATTCCAGCACACACCGTCGGTCAATCCTCTGTCCCAGCACTGCAGAAGGAGCAGCCGCTGATGCTTTGAGCCATCCACTGACGATCTATCGGGTGCGGTTTTGAGCATCTTCAGGATCTTGGCAAATTTCAGCGAGTCTCTTGAGTTTAAAGAAGATCGCTACCAAAGCAGAACTGGCCACAAGCTTTTAGATTGAAATCTAAGTGATGCACCTCTACAGCCAGGGGCGTAGCAACAGATTGTACAGGTTGTGCAAAGCACAAGAGCCCACGAGACCAGGGGCCCTTTGTGGCTAATTTTGTGTTTTCGTTACGTAGGTAGAACAATTAAGCCTCACGTTAACATGTCGTCGGGCGCTTCTGTGCATGAGCATGTGCGGGTTCATGTACCGCTAGTGATTATATTTAAGAGGGTTTAATCTCTGGCTAGCTTGGTCCTACACGGAGACCTTAAATAGCGTGGTACCCATTCATACGGGCCGCCGTGATGAAAGATCTCACCCGATGAATTCATTGAAGATGAGTAGAGTCAAGGCCATACAGTCACTATAGAATAAGGTGTATAATGCATGTCTTCACCTAGACTACTCTGATTGCATAAATCTACAGGTCTTTGAATAGTGTCATAATGGTAAGTAAGCTTTCATAGTAGCTGGGCAAAGTAAGTTATCACATTACTTAGAATCCACTTAAATTGATTACTTTGGCACAATTTATCAACACGATCATCAATATCATCATCAACATCGTCATAGCCATCATCATCACAGTAACTGAAAGTAGCAAACATAATGTAACTTCAAGTTGCCTTTATTAAAGCAATCTCCACCAGAATCTAGTCAATAAAAACAGTAGCAATAATAATATGATGCATAAAACTTTCTCAATTACAAAACACATAAATGCAGCTAACAGTTCACTGCCCTTTAAAAACGACAGTTTTCACCCTGTACAAGTCCAGAGTAAGTTTTGTATTGGTGATGCAGTCTAATTTTTATGTACGGTGAGGCAATGGACCTTATCAGATTAACCTGGTGGGATTGGTGTGGTTTCCAGCCAATGCTCAGCAAGAGACACAAAACTCTCACTGCCAAGAAAACTTGACAAAATATCATTTTTTACATGCATAATTACATTATTATTAAGTACAGGTTTCTGACTTGGTCCTATAATTTTACGGATAAGAGTTCAGCTGATTTACACACAGGTATAACATCAGGTGATGGAGATAGACCACCTCTGTCCTTAATTTCAATCAAGCCAAAATCATTTTGGCTAACATCATCTTGTCTCACAGATCGTAGTGAATCAAGACATGCCTCACAACAGGTCAGATTCTAATGATCTCACAACAAAACCAGAAATATAAACAACAACATTATCAAGAGACACAAAACTCTCACTGCCAAGAAAACTTGACAAAATATCATAAATATAAACAACAACATTATCAACAAATTTTTACAAAGATCATATATTTGGCAGATAGTCATGGTCAAAACAAACAGAATCGAATTCCTTAACAACATCATTTAGGCTACTTAGCAGTTTCTGATGAGCTTCATCCAGGCGTCGCTTTAGTGTCCGATGGCTTGGCAAAGAATACAGGTGATCTGCATTGTCTCGAGATGTGCTTGTTGGAACTGTTGCCAATGGTTCTGTTGAAGGGAGATGTAGTAATCCAGAAACAGGAAGCTTTGGCACAGATCTGTCTTTTGGAGCTCTGCGTGGCTTACGGTTCTTCTGCAGATGTGACGATAGACTGAAGATGGTTGGAACAGCATCTGTAACTATCATAGTATAAGCTCTGAATATCTCATTTGACAGATACTTTAGAGCAGCACTTCCCAAACTTCTCAGTGTCACGGACCGGCTTCCCAAACTTTCTCAGTGTCACGAACCGGCAGGAATTTTCCCATTGCAGCAGGACCGGTGTCCAATTTATTAATTATTCCGCTTTTTGAGCACCTAAAATTTCCTAAATTCCTAAGATATATTTTAAAATCATATTAAATGCTGTTTTAGCCAATTCTATGACTCTATTGCCCTTTAAAATGCTAGCCTAACAAGTGTTTTTGTTATGAATTTTAAAAATATAATTGATCTTTCTAATTTATATGATAAATATTTCTTCATTATTCTGTTTTCTGAAGATGGTTGTGGACCGGCAACTGAGGGCTTGCGGACATTCGAGGACCACCACTTTGGGAAGCGCTGCTTTAGAAACTGGAATTGACCAGATTTCTGGATTTCAAAGACCTATTCATAGCTCATACTGTCCTACGTCGGTCGGAGAAATATACCGAAGAATCGTTAATTGCCGAGATGCGACTCAACTGGCGCCACCAGATTCATAGCGACGGCGAGGAAAAACAATTATTTATCCTTTCACTTGTCTAACCTTCGCGTCAGTCTGTCTACCGCAGACCGAACCTAGGTCATGCCTGGCTCTCACTTCCTGGGCAATCTCTTTCTCTCCACTCCCGTCTCTAAGAAAATGACCGAAACGAGCGGACGATGCTCGTCGTCCTTGCCGATATATCGACTGCAGGCTCCTTCGCCAACGCTAGGGGGCAGCTCACGCCGACGGAAATGAGCAAACGACATCTGGTGGCGTAAGCGTCGTTTACACAGTCGTCATCGTAAACTCGAGATTTCTATAGCGCCCAATGAAACCAAGTCGCCGAAACCAGTTTATTCACAGGCGCTCAGTCAAAGCATATCAATAAGCAGGAAGGGTCATATTCTGTTCCAGATCAAGATCTAAGGATCAGGCAGGCAGACAGTCTGTGGTGGATGGTGTTTGGAATTGGAGCGGTAAAATGAATAAGGGGAAGAGAAGGAATCAGCATAGGATTTTTGGAACAGGAATTTTTCAATTTTGAGTGGAAGACCTGCGGAGAGATTGCAAGGATGAAGTGTTGGTGAGTTCGTATGGGTCAGATAATTATGGTGATTCTGGAAGGAGTTTATTTCAGAGGGATGGAGCAACTATGGCTGTGAAGCGATTTCCCAATTCTACGGATTGATTGATTGATTGATTGATTCTTTATTGATCCCAAATTCAGCATATCAGGTTACACATAAAACATACAGTTTGCCAGGATACAAAAGGCAAACCCAGAAGGGACCAGGGTCCCGCTTAAATAGGGTCACCTATTAACATTAGTGACGTAAGATGGCAATCGAAATGTAACACAAAGCAAGTATCAATATGTAAGCAAACTAAATAAGTTATGTTACGGATGAGGTGCCGAGAGGGGAGAAGTGTCAGCAGAAGGGATGATGATACCACGTGGGTTTCGAGCAAGTTTATCTAGCGCTTTAGCTGCGTCTCGCCTTAGAGAATGTTTTTCAATGTGACAAATCAAAAGTACCGCCGGAATACTTTCACTTGCATCTCTTTCTCTGTCTGTCTGTCTGTCTGTCTGTCTGTCTGTCTGTCTGTCTGTCTGTCTGTCTGTCTGTCTGTCTGTCTGTCTGTCTGTCTGTCTGTCTATCTATCTATCTATCTCACAAGGTTAATCTTCCCCCCACCGACACTGCCTCCTCATCCTTTCTAACCTTCGATAGATGGCAGTCCTCATGTCCTCCGGTCGGCCATCGCCCGCCGGACATGACACCAAGTGACGTCTGATAATCACTTGGCGGCGACGCTCAATCAAGTTAGATGGCCCATCCAAGCGCCTGTTGGGCGGCGCTAATATCCTTACGTCCATGTTCTATTAAGCCACACGTTATAGGCAGAACCTGTCTGGTATGAAACATTGCGGTGCGATTGTGGCCAGCGTCATACAGACACCGTTCATTTGTCACACACTGTGGCTGTTACTCTGTAAGAAAAAGTGTAGACCACTTTGTCTACATCTAATGTTGAGCGGATTTTGCAACACTAATGTGGATGTTTGTGCAACAAAGTGTGGACATTTTTGTGCAACACTAAGTGTAGCAAAAAATATGCAACACTCAATGTGGATTTTTAATGCAACACCAACGTGGACTAATATTTCTTCTTTAAAGGAGGCATAAATTTGTTGCTAGAAAATGGATCTTTTAGTATGTTAATATAAGGCAAACACAAACATGTCACAAAATATGCAGTTTATATAGTTAAACTGTTACTGCCATTCAGAGACACCCAAAGTGACCCCGAATTTGACGTAAGTACAATGTCCGATTTCAGAAATATCCTAGACGACAGTATGTGGCTCGAAATTTTTGGAGTCAGCTTGACAGTCCAAATCTATAGGTTTACGGATTAAGCACATGGAAAATACTGGTCGCTCGATGCAGTGAATTTCGTATACGCATGAATGAAATAATCGAAACCAGTGAAGCACACGATTTCGGTTGACTCAGTAAAGTCAGCAGAAACGGACTCGAACGGAAAATGTCTCTTAAATTTTAATATCTGACTGAACAAACGGTTTAAATCCCGGCTGAAATAAACATTTTTTAGCATTAGATTTTGTGGTAATCGTAAACGCTTATATGAGCCGCCAGCGAGATGCCGACCCGATAGCACCATTCACCAATTGTATAGCCAGTTTCATGACTTCATGTCCTATGCGCAACGAGCTTGATTTTTCCGACTTCTGAACAATGGTGCTCTTTCATGTGTCAGTTAATTTTTGTTTTCTATGATTTTGGTGTTTTCTGCGTTAAGTAAAGATGTTCACTTTTGGATCTTGACCTGGAACCGGAGCCTTTTTGCCTATCGATTTTGTTTTGACTGAGCGCCTGTGAATAAGCTGGTCTCCGCGGCACGGCTTTCGTTGGGCACTGTAGAAATCTCGGAATTACGATTACGATTACGATACATGATGCATATTCATTTTACAGTAGAATAATATGACGTCATGCAGACGGGCGTATCTGCCGCAATCTGTCGTTTTCGTTTTAGCCACGCGTGGTCCGGCGCGAAGTTTCGTTCTTTTGTGTTTGGTGCTCGCCGGATTGAAAGCAAAACTATTTAACCGTAATTCTTATTCTGTTTTTCTTCAGATTTATGTTATTGTGTTTTTAAAATGTTTGTTACATATGTGACATTTGCGAGCCATTTTACCCACTTTTCAGAGCCCGTTTGCAAAGACAATAATGTTGGCGAGCTGCGAATCCATGTGCCTTGTAGGCCGTGCAAAGTTCTTTCCGTAAACTATTCAATCTGTTTCTTCACATTGTAAGGTCTCATATAAAACCCATGGTGCATATAGTTTCCAGATCTCCAGTAGGCGTTAGAATGGAATGTGAAGGTAGTTCAGGGACTGTTGACCCAAATCATTCCAGTATGGCTGAAATTAATCCCAAACCTGATGTGTGATTTGCGTGATAAGGGTATTGTGAAATAGAGACCACTAAAACCTTTCTTTCAATATCATGTAGCTCTGCCTCAAATACCGGCATACTTATAGTATCGGGGACCGTTAAGTAAATAAACATGGATTCTAATGCTTGGTGTTTAAAAAGGGTTGGGGTAAAAGTAAGGGTTATTGCGGCTTTGTAAATTTTTAATAACGTTTAATTGATGTTTGCAAATAGTGCTTAGCTTGGAGAAAGTCATTTTAGCAGAAACTACAACCAATCACAGTAGGCAGAAGCCAGGCCGAAAGCCTCGTCCCAAATTAGAGCGGTCCCCGATACTATAAGTATGCCCAAAAACCTTGTCTTTATTTTGTTTAGGCATGATATTACAATTAAAGACGTGATTTTGAAATACAAATTTTTTTACCGTTGTATTTAGACAAGACCGGCCAGGTAAAGAGGAGAAGTTTGCAATGGCTAGATCCATTACAGACTCATTTCCAGTTTTCCGTGATGTAAGTACTATTTAGGACAGTTTTTACCTTGCTGCTCTTTGATTTAATTTTTGTTTTCTACTTTATCCTAGAAGGTTATAGCTTACTTATCTTAATCTGTCAATTTCAAGTTTTTCAAAACACTGAAGAGGTTGCTCATTTCATTTTTTAATGTGGCAAGTGCTTGGTGAGGCATATGGGGCATAGAATACAATGGGAGATAATACTTATGGTATTGAAAGCGATTGAAGAGGAGAGGAAGTTGGGAGTGAATATGTCCAAGACTGCAAAACCTTAACATTGGCAATACTTCCATGAACACATTACTTTTTTGCACGTTACAGAAATTTCTTCTGTACTGTTTCACAGGAGAGGTTCTGTAATCCAGTGTCGCATACAGGTCATCTTGAAGCATCCATTCGATCCAGGCGGTCAAGAAATCCCTTATTAAAAACGCTGTGGACTCATCCACATAAAGCTGGGTTAGTTGTTTTCCTTTTTAAAATAAAATTAGGGGTGCATATTACATGCATTGCCATTCAACCTGAACTGCTGCTGGAGGACAGTGTGTAGTGCTTTGTGAAGTTTCAGTAGAGTGGTGCTAAATGTCTTCTCAACTACTGACTTGTGTAGTTTTTAAAATCTCAATTGCAGTTGTATGTGTAAGGTTAGATGGTAAAAAGAAAGGGTAAGATATGGTAAAGTGAAAAGGACATTTTTATAGCAGCTTTTAACAGGCTGGGAGTCTTGCTTTTCTTTCAGTTACATCCATCACTTGAATTTCAGCAGATGAAGGGAAGGATACTAACTTTAGCTGCTTTTCTTTCAGTTACACAGAGCATGTTTTTAAAATGCCAAAGGCCAGTTGCACTTACTAGTCAGTTGCTGCAAATGGCAATTAGGCAATTTGTGATGCTTATTTCTCAAGCATGACTGTGTTGTTTTAGATTGGAGAGGAATTTTGGCTGTAACCTCTGCTGAAAAGTCGTTGACTGTTGAATTTCAGCAGATGAAGGAAAGGATACTAAATTTAGCCGCTTCATCGACTTTAACTCGGGACCTTCTTAACAACATTACTAAAGACTATGATGAAGGTATGTTGATGTCTCAGTTCCTTTTAAAGTTGATAAATGTTGCCATTTGCAATGTAGCATGCTTTTTAGTCTCTTTTAGTCTATCCTGAGTTAGTTGGCATGTTACTGTGTTTTAAGACATACTTGTCATTTCTGCGCTGATCCAGTTCACAATGCATTGGCCATTCTTTGGATGAGTATTCTTTCACATGCTACCTGTTTCTTGGTTGTATGCTCTGTTTTATTCATTGCAGCTGAAGTTAGCATTTTATTGCTTCTTGTAAGTTACAAACTCATCGTGCCTTGGTTTACACCCATTTAGAAATTTATGCCGGCATATCCATTGAGAAGTTAATAAAAGGGGCTATTTATTTCTAGAGTTTTACTTACCACACTGCATCCAAGAGAGATTGAAGAAAATATTTAACAAAGTGAATCTTTCAATTTTTTAAAATAAATACAGATTAATACAGTATAAGATTTTACTTTATCAATAATCTGATAATTTACATTATAAGTAATTGACCCTGGCTGAGCACCAAATTCCATGTGTTGCTTCAATTGCTGTATATTGTGGCATGTGTGGACCTGGTTTCTAGTTGGCCAGACTACTGATATTCACTTTTCAAAGGTATCACGATGAAAGATCTAAAAAAACTTAATTGATTTCCAAATTCCATGACAAGGGCCATGACAAATACTGCTTACCAACACAATATCCCTGCATTACAGTCACTGCACTGGCTTTGAACAACCTTAAAATATGATTTTGTAATTTTGCTCTTGTCTCTGTAGGATGAAACAGTGGACGGTGCACTTGAGAGAATGGCCGACGAAGGGAACCTCAGCCAGCTCTATTTCGAATACAGAATACTTGTTATGTGAAGATGGATATCGCGGCAGCTACATTGGCTGCCTGTCAGCTCCAGAATCGCTTACAAGATAGCTCTCCTCACACGCAAGACTCTCTCGACCAATCAACCAGCTTACCTGTCATCATCCTTACATCGCTACCTACCATCCAGGTCTCTGCGATCAGCTACACAAAACCTTCTGTCTTTCCCTGACATCCGAGACTTTCGGTCTGATTTCTCACGACGCGGCTTCAGCAACTCAGCACCAGCCATTTGGAATAGCGTTCCTGTTTACATTACTCACGACAATATCTCGCTAGACACATTCGTAAAGCGGCTAAAGACCTATCTGTATCGTCTTGCTTTTGTTGTCTGACATGTAACCCACCCACACCTACGATTCCTCGCTCAGTCGATGGACATATGGCGTGTTAACAAATGCATTACTTACTTACTTACTTTGCAGTGATCTCCAATAAGCATCATACTATATAATAGTGACATTCATTTTACTACCTCAAATGGACCAACTTCTTTAGTTACAGTCACTGACCAATTCTGTTATGTGCAACTAGTCATCCTATCAACAACCATCGAGTCCTCTGATTGGATTGTAGAAAAAGTTTCTTATATTGATTACTTGCTATCTTAAGGTTTCGGCATTTATTACTTTTAACTGTTTACCATGTTCATTGATTGATGCTTTGTTTTTAAGCTTTGTGAACTGTGAAAACCCTTAATTTGTGATTAAAAGTTGTCATTTAACCTAATAAATTGTAGTTAATGATTTGCTTATTATGTAATGAGTTCAGCACGTTAGTACGTCCATGTAGTAATAATTATACATCGTGTGTAAACATTGCTGCATATAGGTAGATACAACAGTAAATCAATGCAGAAAACGTATAACATAACTGTACATGCAGCTCCACAAATGTAGCAAATTCCAATCTATAAATTTAGCTCCTAAACCACTAAAATGTATTTGCAGCACCACATAAATGTGGACACGACCGCTACATAAATGTAGAGATGCCACAACACAAGTGTAGACATTACTAGTACATAAATGTAGAGATGCTGCAACACAAATGTAGACATTATTAGTACCTAAATGTAGATTCCGCACTACATAAATGTAGACATTATTAGTACATAAATGTAGATGGAGAACTACATAAATGTAGACATTCTTGCTACATAAATGTAGCCAAAATGCAACACTGATGTAGACCTCGCTCTCTACAAAAGTGTTGCAATTTGTGTCTACACTAGTGTAGACTGCCGGCTCGTCTACAAAAAGTGTTGCATAGAGGTCCACACATTGCCGATGAGCCAGACCTCAACATTAAGTGTTGCATAGAAGTCTACACTTGTAGACCGATTCTCTACACTATTTTTAAGAGAGTACAGTTAACATTATGTGTAACATTTTTCGCACATTTTAGACTTCGGGTGGAGCCAAAGTAGACTTGAGCTCTAGTAAGGGAACTGTAATCATTGCTTGTGATATGTCGCAATAATTTGATGTTAACGATGATTAGGTAATAATAAAGCTGTTCTATTTTTATGACCTATCCTGGATTTGCGCATTCGCAGGTATTTAGTTATATTAACTAGTGGTTAATAATAATAATAATAATAATAATAATAATAATAATAATAATAATAATAATAATATTATTATTATTATTATTATTATTAATATTAATATTAATGTTGCTCAATTACTTAAAGCTAAATAGCCAAAGTTGGCACTGCCCCTTGGGAGTCCCTCACTGAAGCTGCAAAGCGTGTGGGGCCCCCTCACGTCATCTAATGGGCCCTTATTAATATAGTCGAACATCACGGAGTAGCGTCCACTTTCAGCGAAGTTAGCCTACATGCTGTTGTTGACATTACCGGAGACAATTGCTGCGTGTAAACGATCATTCTTGAATCTCAAGCTTATAAAGAACTACTTACGAAGCTCCATGTCTCAAAGAGACATAGCGACTTGGATGTTTTGTCAGTTGAAACTGAGCGTGCCAGGCAGACTGATGCCCCGAAGATGGTGGATATTTTTGCACAGCAGAAGGGGCGCAAAAGCACGTTTTAGGGGAAGACTATTTACGCCTCCTTTCATTCTCAGCGCTCAACTTAGCGTGTAATGTATATGACTGAGTCAAACATCTGTGAATATTGAGTCGGATGAATGTGATTGCCTTCCAGTAGGCCTATAATAACTGTCCTAAAGTTAGGCATTTGATCGCCAGTACACGTTTGAAGTAGCCTAAGTAGGCTTATTTTTCAGTAGTTTCCATTTACCGCGCTACCGTAACTTGTTGTGATACAACGAAAATTTAGAGAAGTTAGATATGGAAAGTGGGGGCAGGTTGGGTGAGGTTGGGGTGGGCCCATCGCATTCAGGTTGCACAAGGGCCCTCGGAAGGCTAGCTACGCCACTGCATGGAAGCCACTTTGCTTACTTTGGCTTTACGAATCTGTCCCAATTCTGTGGCACTTCCACTGATCTAAAACTTCCATGAAGTCGAATTTCTACCATGTTACTAAGAGTAAATTTTTAAAAAGCCTGCAACTTTTTGTACATCAGTGAAAGGGGTCGTCCATTAAAGACACGTCCGCAAAAAGGGAAGGAAGGAAGAATCACTCAGATGCGGACAAGGGAAGGGAAGTTAAGCCCAATGCAGACTCTGCATATAAATCTGGAACATAGTTATTTTTTGTACAGTCTGCACCTTAAACACCAGCTTGAGTCAGACAGCAGATCTTCAGTATTGCGATGGACCTAATTAGAGTCCATTGGCTGGAAGTAGCAATATCAAAGTACCCCATTCCATCACAGTTAGCCCTGCAAGATCAACAGGATAGCCAGCCCAATCTAGGCCTTTGTACTCTGCTGGAGTGCAGGTGGCACGTGTGCTGCATGCAGGTGCGAATAGACCTGTTGGCGCTATTCTAAATATAGTAAGCCTAAGCTAAAGTTCTCTGATTGCATATAATTATCTGTCATTTGCTGCCCATCCTACAGTGCACCCGTTTTCAGATTTCTGCTGCTAATTTAAAATAAGTTTGTCACCCTGTCTCAGATCTGTATGCCCTCCGATCTCTTCTAAATAGGAAGTAGCCTGAACTAGAAGGATATATCAGTGGCGGCTCCAGGATTGTTTGCGTGGGAGCAAGAGCATTTTTTGCGCCACATTCTCACAGTCCACCATGCACGGATCTGGACTGAGGGGCGCAGGCACATAACCAAGAGTGGGCGGCTCTAGCTGAATCCGCCCACTGGGATATATGTAAATGTAACTTCCGACATTTCTCAGCGCCACTCGAAACCCGCGTAATGGATACCAACTTATACAATGGCGTTAAAAGACCCATCGGGAGAAGCGAAATGTATGAGAAAGATGTGTATTTTATGGGGATAGTCACAGAAGTAAAGTAGTTTCCTATATCCCACAAGTGAGATGTAGGGGAGGCGCTTATTTAATTTTCTTTAGGCCGTTGAGCCGACAGTGGATGACTTCCAAATTCCCAATATTCTGGACACAGGACCAGCGCATCGCAGGACTTGCCGTTTACCTTCCAGGTAGGTGGCAGCACAGTTTCGAAAAAGACCATTAGATCAACGCTGGTAACACGACTTCCATACACATTCCTCCTTCATCCGCCTGTCATCTGGAGTTGGTTCGGATTAGGCAGGTCGCACGTGTGCTGCATGCAGGTGCGAATAGACTTGTTGGCGCCATTTCTAATTTAGTAAGCTTAGATTCTCGGTTTGCATATAATTATCCCTCGTTTCCTGCCCATCCTACAGCGCACCTGGTCTCAGATTTCGGCGCGAGTCCGCCAAAGCCAACTGCGTTTTGCATCTGCCTACATACACTAATTTTACCGCTCTGTCTCAGCTGAATGACCGCCGATCCGTTTTTAAATGAAGGGGTTTGGGTGGTAGCATGAAGCAGTGGGACATATGTAAATGTAAATGTAAACCTCCGAAATTTTTCAGCGCCACACAAAAACTGAGTCAGGGAGACCAAAAAAGACCCACTGGAAGAAGCGAAATGTACGAGGAATATGAGTACTTTATGGGGATAGTCTCGGCAATAAAGTAACGTTTCCCATATTCCACAGTGTGAGACGTAGAGGAGGCGCTCATTCCTTTTCCTTAGGCCCTTGAGCTGACAGTGAACGAATCCCAAAATCCTGGACACGGGGGGGGCAGGGCATCGCAGGACTTTGACGTTTACTTTCCAGCTAGGTGGCAGCACAGTTTTGAAAACGTCCATTAGATTAGATTGCGTGGGGCAAGAGCATTTCCAAGAGGCGCCACATTCTCGCAGTCCTCCATGCACGGGTCTGGTCTGAGGGGCGCAGGCATATAACCAAAAGGGGCGCCTCTAGCTAAATCCGCCACTGGGATATGTGTGAATGTAAATACAAACCTCCGAAATTTCTTAGCGCCACACAAAAGGCGCCTCTGGAAGACCAACTTACAAAGTGGCGCTAAGAGACCCATTGGGAGAAGCGAAACCATGTATGAGGTAGATGTCTACTTTGTGGGATAGTGTCAGGAGTAAAGTAAATTTTCGCATATGCCACAAGTGAGATGTAGGGGAGGCGCTCATTTAATTTTCTTTAGACCATTGAGCCGACAATGGACGAATCCCAATGCCCTGGACACGGGGCCAATGCATCGCCGGACTTGCCGTTTCCTTCTCAGCTAGATGGCTAGGTTTTAACCATTTCTTTACAATCTGTATATATCTGTGTCTCTCTGTCTGTCTGGAGTTGGTTCACATTAGGCAGGTGGCACGTGTGCTGCATGCAGGTGCGAATGGAGTCTTTGGCGGTTTTTCTAAATTTATTACGTTTAAACCAAGAGGGGAGGTGACGAACCGCCTAGGTTACACAAAACCCGCGCTAGGAAGACCAGCTTAAACATCGGCGCTAAAAAACCTATTAGGAGGTGCGAAATATACGGAAGATGTGTTTTCAATGGGAAATATTTAGTTTGGACAAGTGGGGGAAAGACCTTTGGATGGGAGGGCGATGCATTGGGAAATGCAGTTTCAGTGGGAGATAATAGTAATCAACGTCTAAGGAAACCGATTCTCAATACATATTAATTCGCATCAGTTAAGATTCGTTAGATATATAAATTATAACACTTCCTAGAGGTCCTTGAATGGAAATACATGTGTACTCAAATATTATAATGCTTACGTACATTCAGCGATTACTACTACTGCTATATGCCAGTACAACAACAACTAATACGACTACGACTATGACCATGACCATTATTAGGCCTATTACAATTATGAAGCCTTTTATTATTATTATTATTACGCCTAATAATATTAGGCCTAATATCACTATTGTTATTACAGGTCTACCATAATGTAGTGCTTCTTAGCTTCTTAAAGCCACACATGAGCTGCATAAGTGAAACATGCTTCTTGGCCAGAATGAATCAGCTCGACTCAGTAAGAGACAAGGTGCAAGGGTCAGTTTTAGATCGATGTCTTGACATTAGAGATTTTTGCAATGTCCAACAACAGCACATTAACTGTTATGCATTTATGAGGACCATCTTGTCTCAAAGTTTATAGACGGTCAGTGGATGGCTTTTTAAACAGCTGAAGACTAAGACACAATTTTATATAATTTCATTGCCTAATAGAGTTGTCATAATCGTTTGAATGGGTGAGTTAAAGTAAGGTAATATAATCGAACGGTTTTGTAGTGGCTTCTAGTAGCAACGGTTTAATGAATAAAACAGATCATTTTAGCTAAACCAAAATCAATACCAGTATTGATGGAAAGTGAATGAGAATGCTATAGTCAAAATGAGAGGAGTCATTTGTCACAATTGTTGAGGTTTGTTTGAACTGCTCTCAAATACATTGTATGGCATGGTATTCGATTGGCTTGAACGCGAAATTGCTCAGCGCCATCGGTTGATGCGCTGTCATTATATTTCGGCGCTGAATAAATGATGTGTTGCATGTGATCTATATATACCCGGTATATATATATACCATATATATGTATATATCTATATACCCGGTATAGATGAGTGTGGTCACTAAGGCGGGAAAATACGAACTCGAGTGGTGTTGTGTGATAGTCGAGGCAGAACGTTTGCTTGAACTTGTGTGTGGTCAGTGAACCGTGACCCTCGAATGGGCCATCAAGCCACAAGACACACCTGCTGTTTTCAGGCTATTTGCATACAGTAGAGGGGTCTTGAACTTGATGTGGGTAATGTCAGTCCGAAGCTTGAACGAAGGAGAAGGGAGACGTCTGCGGCTTACTAGTTACTGGGCGAATTGAGAGTCTTCGCTCGGACGGTCTGCAGCGAACGTGAAGAACTCGGGCGATTCGAAGGAGTTTTGGTCGACCGGAGAAGCGAGGCCGTGACTGAAGCGACAGAAAGCCTGAGAAGTGAAAAAGCGCTTAACATTCCAAGGCCTTCGTCTTCGTAAGTGTCGATATATATATGTATAAACATATCTAAGGGGTGCTATATAAATTAATTGTATATATAGGACTAGTATTAATTTCAAGCCCGTTTAAAGAGTATATGTATATAGAATATACGCGCTTGCGTGTGCTTCATTGAAACTGAAGAGTCCATGCCTTAGTTGTACACACGGTTTCAAGCGCTTGAATTCTTGTCGTAATTAACACACGTAGATGTTATGTAGATACCGTTGACATTGACGAGATAATTACGTAGATATACTATTAACAGTGGGAAGGTTTCTGTATCAAAATAGTTGAATGCTTGACGGATATGCTGGAGGCAGTTGTGTTATTTAGCGCCTCTTCAGGTTATCTACTCAAAAGGGGGACCTCTTGCAAGAGCCACCCCTAGACCTATCGTCTGTTCTAAACGCATCCGAAAATAGTCGTTGCAAAATGGTTTTCCATTTACTTATTCATTCACTCAGTTTCAGGGTCTTTAAATTTTTACTTGCTTCACAGCTTTTTAATTTTATTTTCCAGTCTCTGTTTTTGCAAGGCCAAGAAAGCAAATTGTTTATTCACGCATTAATTAATATCATTATCAAGTATTTAGAGTGTATATAGGCCTATGCGCTTGTGCGTGTGCTTAATTGAATAGTTATGCCATGCACATTTATGTTGTGTAGATACAGTGAAATTGTTTATCCGCCTGAGATATATGGTGAAACTATTGAAAATATTAATTGAAGAGTCTAAGGCAAAGGGTTGCCACATAAACTGAGTATATATGCGCTTGTGTGTGCTTAATTGAAGAGTCTATGCCTTAATTTTACACACGGTTCCAAGCGCTTGAATGTCGTGTGAATGCCGTTGACATCGAGCGGTTAATTATTTAGCGCATCATCGGGTTATGTACTCAGAAGCGGGACATCAGGAAAGCGCCACATCTAGATCTACTAGACTTAGACCTAGCGTCTGTTATAAAAGTACCAGCGTAGCCATGCCTAGTTAATTCGGTCAATAATTCAGTTAAATAAAAACTTGATCAATTGCATCAAACAGTTTCTACAGTTTTACAAGTAACTGAAGAATAATGGCAGGTTGAACTGCATCCAAAAATAGTCGTTGCAGAATGCTTTTTCATTCACTTATTCTTTTTTTTATTTTCCATTCTCGGATAATTCTACTTTCTAAAAGTATTTTCTTGATTCCTTCGAACAGATGAGAGAAGATGGACACCATGCAAGAGTCGCAGTAGCTCCTCCTCGCATCGGAATGAGGCCCGTGACTCACCAGAAAGACAGCAGTAGTAAGTGAACTCATAATTTTACAATATTTCCCCCTATATAAATGATTATGTATGCGCTTGTACTTAATTGAAGCGTCTAAGGCAAAGGGGTGCTACACAAAATTGAGTGTGTATAGAGGCCTAATGCTAATATCAAGCTTGTGTAAAGGGTATGCGTCTTTAGAGTATATATGCGCTTGTGTGTTTGTGCGTGCTTAACTGAAGAGCCTAAGGCAAAGGGGTGCTACATAAATTGATTAAACTGTAATCCTAGTGTTAATTCAAACTTGTTTATAGGGTATGTGTATTTCGAGTATCTATGCGCTTGTGTGTTTCTGTGTGCTTAGTTGAAGATTCTAAGGCAATGGGGTGCTATATAAATTGATAAGCCCAGTGTTAATTTCAAGCATGTTTAAGCTTGTTAAAGATTGTTTATGTGTATTTACAGAGTATATATGTGCTTGTGTGTTCCTTACTGAAGCATCTAAGCCAGGGAATATAGGTGTGCATAATTTAAGTCTAAGGCAAAGGGTTTGCATAGAAATCAATTAATAGAGGCCTAGTGTTAATTTAAAGCTTGATTAAAGCTTGTGCAAGCTTGTTTGTGTATTTAGAGTTCATATGCGCTTGTATGTGCTTAATTGAAGCACCTTAGGCAAAGGGGTGCTATATAAACTGAGTGTAGTTGGAGTATATATATATCATATATATATATATTATATATGCGCTTGTTTCTGTGTTCTTAACTGAAGCGTATAAAGGCAAAGAGGTGCTATATAAATTATGTATAGAGGCCTATAGTGTTAATTTCAAGCTTGCTTGAAGTATGTGTGTAGGTAAAGTATATATCCACTTGTATGTTTCTGTATGCTTAATTGAAGAGTCTAAGGCAAAGGTATGCTATATAAATTGATGATACAATAAACCCAGTGTTAATTTCAAGAAAGTTTAAGCTTGTTAAAGCTTGTTTGTGTTTATAAAATATATATGTGCTTGTGTGGGATTAATTGAAGCATCTAAGTTTGGAATATAGGTGCGCATAATTTATGTCTAAGGCAAAGGGGTTCTTTATGTGTATTTAGAGTTTATATGCGCTTGTGTGTGCTTAATTTAAGCATCTTAGGGAAAGGGGTGCTATATAAACTGAGTGTAGTTAGAGCGTCTATGCACTTGTATGATTGTGTGCTTAACTGAAATGTATAAAGGCAAAGGGGTGCTATATAAATATAATATAAATTTATTAAACTGTAATCCTAGTGTTAATTTAAAACTTGTTTATAGGGTATGTGTATTTCGAGTATAATATGCGCTTGTGTGTTTCTGTGTGCTTAGTTGAAGAGTCTAAGACAAAGGGGTGCTGTATAAATTGATGTTACAATAAGCCCAGTGTTAATTTCAAACATGTTTAAGCTTGTTAAAGCTTGTTTCTGTTTATAGAATATATATGTGCTTGTGAGTGCTTAACTGAAGCATCTAAGTTGAGTATAGGTGTGCATAATTAAGGCAAAGGGGTGATTAATAGAGGCCTAGTGTTAATTTAAAGCTTGTTCAAGCTTGTTCATGTGTATGTAGAGTTTATATATGCACTTGTGTGTGCTTAATTGAAGCATCTTAGGCAAAGGGGTGCTATATAAACTGAGTGTAGTTGGAGTATATATGCGCTTGTATGTTTTTGTGTGCTTAACTGAAGTGTATAAAGGCAAAGGGGTGCTATATAAATTGCTTATATATAGCCCTAGTGTTAATTTCCAGCTTGTGTAAAGGGTATATGTATTTCGAGTATATATGTGCTCTTGTGTGTTTCTGTGTGCTTAGTTGAAGATTCTAAGGCAATGGGGTGCTATATAAATTGATAAACCTAGTATTAATTTCAAGCATGTTTAAGCTTGTTTATGTGTATCTATAGAATATATGCGCTTGTGTGTGATTAACTGATGCATCTAAGTTTGGAATATATATAGGTGTGCATAATTTAATTCTAAGGCAAAGGGTTGATTAATAGAGGCCTAGTGTTACTTTAAAGCTTGATTAAAGATTGTTCAAGCTGGTTCATGTGTATTTAGAGTTTATATGTGCTTGTGTGTGCTTAACTGAAGCATATTAGGCAAAGGGGCGCTACATAAACTGAGTGTAGTTGGAGTATATATGCGCTTGTATGTTTTTGTGTGCTTAACTGAAGCGTATAAAGGCAAAGGGGTGCTATATAAATTGCATATATATATATAGCCCTAGTGTTAATTTTCAGCTTGTGTAAAGGGTATATGTATTTCTAGTATATATGCTCTTGTGTGTTTCTGTAGGCTTAGTTGAAGATTCTAAGGCAATGGGGTGCTACATAAATTATTAAGCCTAGTATTAATTTCAAGCATGTTTAAGCTTGTTTATGTGTATCTATCTATATAGTATATATGCGCTTGTGTGTGATTAACTGAAGCATCTAAGTTTAATTTAATTCTAAGGTGCTATATAAACTGATTAATAGAGAACTAGTATTGTGTATTGCGAGTTTATATGCACTTGTGTGTGCTTAATTGAAGCATCTTAGGGAAAGGGGTGCTATATAAACTGAGTGTAGTTAGAGTATATATGCACTTGTGTTTTTGTGTGCTTAACTGAAGCGTATAAAGGCAAATAGGTGCTATATAAATTGATTATATATAGAGGCCTAGTGTTAATTCCAAGCTTGCTTGAAGTATGCATTTAGGTAAAGTATATATGCACTTGTATGTCTTTGTGCTTAACTGAAATGTATAAAGGCAAAGGGGTGCTATATAAATTGATTAAACTGTAATCCTAGTGTTAATTTCAAACTTGTTTATAGGTTATGTGTATTTCGAGTATAATATGCGCTTGTGTGTTTCTGTGTGCTTAGTTGAAGAGTCTAAGGCAAAGGGGTGCTGTATAAATTGATGTTACAATAACCCCAGTGTTAATTTCAAACATGTTTAAGCTTGTTTGTGTTTATAGAATATATATGTGCTTGTGAGTGCTTAACTGAAGCATCTAAGTTGAGTATAGGTGTGCATGATTAAGGCAAAGGGGTGTTTAGGCCTAGTGTTAATTTAAAGCTTCTTCATGTGTATGTAGAGAGTTTATATATGCACTTGTGTGTGCTTAATTGAAGCATCTTAGGCAAAGGGATGCTACATAAACTGAATGTAGTTTGAGTATATATGCGCTTGTATGTTTTTGGGTGCTTAACTGAAGCGTACAAAGGCAAAGGGTGCTATATAAATTGCTTATATATAGCCCTAATGTTAATTTTCAGCTTGTGTAAATGGTATATGTATTTCGAGTATATATGCTCTTGTGTGTTTCTGTGTGCTTAGTTGAAGATTCTAAGGCAATGGGGTGCTATATAAATTATTAAGCATATATCTATAAAGTATATATGCGCTTGTGTGTGATTAACTGAAGCATCTAAGTTTGGAGTATAGGTGTGCATAATTTAAATCTCAGGTGCTATATAAACTGATTAATAGAGGTCTAGTATTGTGTATTGAGAGTTTATATGCACTTGTGTGTGCTTAATTAAGCATCTTACGCAAAGGGGTGCTATATAAACATACCTAGTAGGGTGTATTGTGTTTTTGGATGCGCTGGTTGAACTGTATCCAAAAATAACCGTCGCATA